>VXAU01003858.1:312488-336639 GCA_013399695.1 Formicarius rufipectus | reverse complement strand
GGTGCTGAACGGGTTCCCCAGCAGAAACTCCATCTTGGGATGACAACAAACAGCGGCCCGGCGCCCCCCTGCGCCCGCACCGCGCCCTGATTGACAGCAGCGCCGACCAATCGCAGCGCGACCTACCGAGAGCGGCCCGCCTCCCTGCAT
Source organism: Formicarius rufipectus (assembly GCA_013399695.1). NCBI lineage: Eukaryota > Metazoa > Chordata > Aves > Passeriformes > Formicariidae > Formicarius > Formicarius rufipectus. The sequence continues at coordinate 336,489 of VXAU01003858.1, read as the reverse complement.
GCCATTGGACAGTTCCCGGACATGCCGAGTATCCATTGGCTAAAAGGTGTGTCCATCACTGTCAAGCTGCGGACCCGCCCCGCGGTAGTCCCGCCCCTTTCCCCGCCCCCTCGTTGATGGACAGCAGGACCGCCGCGGCTGCCGCTCGCCATTGGCCAAGGCCCGAGCACTCCTCTAAAGTTATTGGCCAAGAGAGACGTCAATCTCACGAGCCTCCTCCCGCCCCGAGGGCACGATCCCGGCGCTGATTGGCTGACATGGATTTCTTGCGCTCTGATTGGTAGCCGGTCTTCCCACCCACTCCCCGCCCATTGGTGGCTGAGGCAGTCATGTGACCGCCCTTAGCAACGCGCACGGGCTTCCTTAGCAACGGGCGGGGGCCTAGAACGGGGACCCGGGACCCGGGAATAAGGAATAAGGAACGGGCCACAGAGCCGACCTGGAGCTCCGGGGACCTGCGGGTGAGAGGCCTGAGAGACTGGGCTTTGAGCCTCGGTGGGTCCCCGGGGGGGGGCCGGCGGACCCCTCCCACCCCCCGAGACGGGGTGGTTGGAACCGGCCTTGGCTGAGGAGATGATGGACAGGTGCCCACCCCGGGGAGTGTTTTATTGGAAAGCCTAATGGAGGTAGAACTTTATAAACTCAGACATTTGTAATTCCTGTCCTATAAAAACCAAACCAACCAACCAACCAAACAAACAAAAAAAACCAAAAAAACCACCCCAAACCAGAACAACTTCCATAATTAAAGACACGTTGTGCAAGCAAAGCTTCACTGTTCACAGTGCTGGAAAGATAAACAGTCTGGTGCCTCCAGGGCAACATAAGGGATATTTAAATTTCCACGAAGGACTTCTTCACTGGAAGGGTTGTCAAGCATTGGAACAGGTTGCCCAGAGAAGCTGTGGCTGCCCCATCCCTGGAAGTGCCCAAGGCCAGGCTGGACGGAGCTTGGAGCACCCTGGGCTGGTGGGAGGTGTCCCTGCCTGTGGCAGGGGTGGCACTGGGTGGGCTTTGAGGTCCCTTCTAACCCAAACCAGTCTGGGATTCTGCTGGAAGTAGTAGCAGGGCAGTGGTTTAATTTGTTTTTCTTTTCTGTCCTTAAGGTTGACACCATCTCACAATGAGTCAGTTTTACAATAACGTTGAGCCAAACATTATTGATGATGAAATGGTTCTGAAAGCCATTGAAGCAAAGAGTCCAGAGGACCTTGGAGATCTTGTCAAAGGGGAAAATATTAACTTTAAGGATGTGACAGAGCTACAGCTTAGTTTTAAAAGTAAGTATCAGAATAGAGACATTTTTTCCTTCTTCTTTTGTTTGAAGGTAATAGAGTAAAGCACAAAGTGGATAACTTGCAATTAAACAGTCGTGATTAGCTTGGATTTATTGGATTTACTGGATTTACATTTTTGGTCATACCTGTACAAAGTGTGAGCGAGCCAGGTCTCTTTGCTGATGGGTAAGTTCAAAGCTGTTTCCCTTCCCACTCTTATTGTCACTGCTATTCTCATTTAACATTTATATTGTGGTGACACCTACAGGCCCCTCGGTGCGTGGACAAATACAACCCTAGGCAGGCTCTGCCGTGGCTGGTGATTATGTGAGAGCAATTTGGGTGATTATGGTGATGAGCAATTATGGTGATTATGGTCAGTTTTGGTGGCATCCTCTGGTCATCCATAGCATTACCACAGCTTGTCTCTTACTGTCCAAACAGCTGTAAACTTGCATTCAAAAAGTGAAAAGGAAGAACATTTGCCTCAATATTTGGGTATTTGGGGGGAGGGGGTTGTAATGTCATGGGCAAAAATCCACTTTTGGTTATTCACTGTGTGCTGCAGTAAAATAATGTGTGTGATTTGATTTCCCTAGAAAAGATTCCCTTGGCCTGACCCTGCATAGATTTGTTTGTGAATACAAAATACACAGTGTGTGAATATTTTGTGCATGCTTTAGTCTGCCCTCCCCAAATGAGGAGAACAGATGATGAGATCTGGGAAGGTATTTCAGGGGAGAGAGGAATGGGAATGAGAATGTCCTGTATTTCCTGTCACTTTGGTCCTGATGTTCTGCTGTAGTGCCTAACAGCCTGCCCTTGTGATGCTGCTTTTTGGAGGAAGCTAAATGCAGGGATATTGATTAGTTCTAAACTGCAGCCTTCACTGAAAGAGTAGACTCTAACTTCCTCTCCTGTGATGAGACTGCTGGGAGCAGGAGAGTCATTTACAAAAGCAGGAGCTGGGCACTGCCAGACTGCAAATGCAGAGGAAAAGAGAGCTCATCCCAAATGTCCCTCTTGGAGCTGGAAGGGAAAATGAAGGTCAAGGCCTCCTAGTAGTGGATTCATAAAGCCACTGGAGTGCAGGGCCATAGTCAGCATCCCCTCCGCGCCTCGTTGGCCTCGCTGATGAGCAGCGTGCACTGGTGCAGGACACTGAGGTTAACTGGGCTGGTTCAGTGCAATCTCATCCAGCCAGTGCACCTCTGAGCTCTCTAAGGCACCCATCACATGCTGAAAATAACTCTGGGGGTAAGACTGGACGTGTTTTCCTTGTGCAAGACTGAGTGTCTGCTAAACCAGAAGCTGTCTCACATGAAAAGCAATTTTCTTATCTTTCTTTTTTCTTCCCTGTGTCTTTAGGTATCCTGCAGATTGATAATCTGTGGCAGTTGGAGAATCTGACTAAACTGCAGCTGGACAACAACATCATTGAGAGGATAGAAGCTCTGGAGAGTCTGGTTCACCTTGTCTGGCTTGGTGAGATACAGGCATAGGAGGTTGGATCCTTCACAGGTGCAGAGCAATCTGTGATAAACCTGGATGTCACCTTCCTTCTCCAACACAACTGATAGGAGCTTTCCCAGGGAAGGCTGTCAGCTGTCGGTGTACTTCCTTATTTGACTGTCAAGTGTCAAAATGCCTGAGTATCAGAGCTGCAAAACAATCCTTCACATGTTGCAAAACTGGGTTTAATACATTTAGTGTGGCAGGAACAGGAAGCTGAGGTTTCAAGGTTGTTTCCAGGGTTTGTGTTGTATTTGAAGGTGACTTTCAGGAATATTTATGGAAGCACCTCTGTGATTTATAAGCCTGTATTCTGTTTTCAAAGCTACTGCAGGCATTTCAGAGCCTACAGCCCACCATCTTTACCCCTTTATCCTTAGGGGCTTGGTGTCATTGTTGTCCCAAGAAGTGCTTACCCTTGTAGCCTTATGTGACTCCTTTCAGCTGCACAGATGCACAGCTTAGAGCATTCTCTGGAATTGCAGCCACATTGCTGGCTGGAAATCCAAATATATCCTCAGCACACAGGGCTGCAGCTTGTGAGCATATCATGAGATGTCTAATGGGTTCTTCTGCCCAATTGTCTGCACTGTTCTGCTCCACAGATGACTGATGCACTTGTGAATCACCAACTGATGACCACTTGCAAGCAGAGTGTTTTGAAGCACAATCACACGTTCTGTTTGCCCAAAGGCTGCAGTGGTTCAACTGCACGAGTGTCTCAGCTACTCAAGTGACCTCATCAACCTTGTTTGGACTCTTGAATTGCTCAGTACTGACCTACAGCAAATACTGACCTTAGTCACGATGAATGTAGGTGTTAGGATAGATGTTCTGGCAGAAGATGAGGATGTTTCCATGACTGAAATAGCTAAAGCAAGTCTATGCCTTTGCAAAGCTCCACTGATGTGGAACTGTCATATATTAGTCCTATTGGAATGACCACAATGGTGGCAGATCAGAGTCTGCATGAAACAAGGCAGGGAGTGTAAAATTTGTCACAGAAATCCCACTTGTAGGGCATTTCCCCTCCTCTTGTATTTTGGGTTTCCCCACAAGGTAGGAGTCCCTTTCAGGTTGTGTATGTGGACTCTGCACAGAATAACTTCAGCTGTTCCTCTCATTTTAAAGTTGCTTGGACAGTTGCAAGGAGATAGGAACAAAGGATGATTTAATGCCAAGCCTTTCCTGTGGGACACTGACCACATCTGAGGAAAAATCTGTACATAAACTCCTCAATCCAGAACCAGGATAAATGCAAGGTCTGAATTAGGGCATTCTGCTAGAAATAATTTGCTTTTGATTTCTAAACTTTTCCCCAGACTTGTCCTTCAACAATATTGAAATAATTGAGGGCCTGGATACCCTTGTCAAACTGCAAGACCTCAGTCTCTACAGTAACAGGATATCTAAAATTGAGAACATGGATGCCTTGCAAGAGCTTCAGATTTTCTCTATAGGGAAGAATAACCTGACCAGTCTGGAAACTGTGAGTGCTCCCTGCCTTTGAGAATATTCCTTGTTAAAGGACCAGATATTCTAAAAATGACATTTGCCACTGTGTCCAAGCCCCTCCTTAGGGGAGAAAATTCTCCTTAGTGTAATGTCCACAATGGTTTTGGTCCTCTGACCCAGTGTTGAGTGCCATTTCTCCTTTAGATTATTGTCTCCTGGGGGCCCAGTCCTGTCACTGCTGTCAGCCATGGCAAAATTCCTATTAGCTCCCATGAAAACTAGAAAAGGAATAAGTGGCTACATATAAGAAAAGGAGGGAGAATAGGATTTATTTGAGGTTCTTTTGAGGCCATCTTACCAATCTAAGATCTGTGATTTGTCTGCTCCCTCTGCCTTCTCTCTCCACTCATTGTCTAGATATTCCCAACATGAACTTAAGTATTTCATTTCCCAAAAGCATTAGAAAGTCATAACTGAATGTCATCTGAATTTGGCAACAGAGCAGAAAACGTATTCCAACCTGACTGTAAAAAGTGCAACAAATTTCAAGGCTGTGTTTCCCCAGCACTGGGAAGAACAAATCTCTCTTCCTTTGCCACAGGTTGTCTATCTAAGGAGGTTAAAAAAATTAAGGACACTGAACCTGTCTGGGAACCCCTTCTGTGATGACGAGCAGTACCCGCTGTTCATTGTTGCTCATCTTCCAAACCTGGTGTACTTGGACTTCAAGCTTGTGAGAGACTCCACGGTAAGAATTCTGCATTCCCTGCTTGGGAAATCAGGAGACAGCTTCTTACAGAGCCTTTGCTTTGTTGGTGTGCCAGCAATATTCCAGCACTGAGGGCAGGCTCCCTGCAGAAATCAGGCTCTCAGAAGCAAACAGTGTTTATTCTGCTTCCACCTAACAGCTGTGAACCTGTAGGCCAAATTCTCTCAAATCTGACAGAGGGGTAGAGGTGTCAGAAGCATGATGTCTTCACAGATTTTGTGAAAATCAGCAGCTGTGTGTGGGAGAGGGGCCTGGTTCTTGCTGCCATGGAGAGGCTGCAGTGTGAGTGCAAGTCTTCTCAGAGAATCTCGAAGAAGTCAGTGTTGAGACATGGATCCAAGGGGAAGGAGGCTTGGTGGTCCTGCTGCTCACAGAGACATTTGTTTCAGCAGCAGACTGACAGACCATCCAGGCAAGCAGGTGCCTGGATGCACTTCCCACTCTTGATTCCTGAGAACAGGACAGTTCATCCTCACCAGTAACCCATGGGACTGCTTTTTCATCCCATGGCTCAAAGGACCAAAGATGAGGGGGTTTTGTTCACGTGGGTTTTTTTTAGTATCCAAGGAACATGATTAATTGTAAATGTGTTCGGCACAGAGTGGGAGCTGTACTTGGAAGATACATTGCTCTTAGCATAGAACTGGAAGGGCTTTCCAGGTCATGGAGTGCAGGCCCTGCTCATCAGATAGTACGTCAGAGAATTGCATACTTGAATTTGTCAAGCTTCAGTTTCAAGCTAATGAGGTTCTTGCCCCTGATACTGCCTTGCCATCCACTCCTCCAAAGAGCCTTCTCTTCCCTAGAATATGTAGTAACCTTGCTGGCTGATCAAATCAGAGCTCAAATTCTAAAAGTCAAAATAGAACTTTCTGCTAAAAGAAGAAAAAAAACCAAACCAACTCTAAAGATGAGAAAATGAAGAGAGGAAAGTTTCCTGGGACTGAATCAGCTCAGATGCATTGAATGCAGAACCAGAGTAATATGCCAACAGAAAACAGGATGAGGAATGGATTGGAAACGTCATAAGTAATTTAATAAGAAGCCCACAAATAGATGGAGATGCAGATGACACTCAGATGCATGTTCTAGAAAGATCAATTGCATGCGCCCAGATTTGTTGAGTAATGCTGGATATTCTAATACAAATATTTTATTTGTATTTCTCAGAGACAAGCTGCAGGTTCAAAGTATCAAGATCTTATTAAGCCATTGGAACAAGAGGAGGCTCGAGCCCTTGCTCTCCTGGAGATACAACAGGCAAAGCAGGAAGAGCTGGAGTACCATGAGGTGGGTTTTCTTTGACTGGTTGTGTATTGTCTCAGGAGAAAGAAGCACAACACATATTGACTTGTTTTTCACGTGCTTGGAGATTTAATGAGAGGTTAACATTGACTCTGCTAAAACTAAGCCTTGGATTAATCTCTGAATCTCATCTTTTGAATGAAAACAGGAACTGCTGTGGAATACACATAACATGGGAGAACATAATTCTTTGGGCTGAACAATGAAGCTACAGATACAGACCCTGCGAAGCTAAATAGCAAATCATACCCAAAGAACTTATCAGCCTGATGTGAGATTGAGAAAATTACAGGTCTGAGGGAACTGTTAGAATTTGCATGGTGAAGTGAATTTTTTTCTCCTTCATGCCGAGTTAATGGCTTTTCATTTGCTTTATGGTTAAGCTCTTCAGGGTTTTGAGAGATCACTGTAGTCCTGTGGCCACCCTGAAAAGAAGACAGGCAGAGCGGTGCTTTCAGCTGTGGCCTGGCTCTGTATTTCGGGCCTCTGGAAGGTGGTTTAGTGACAGGCAGAATGTCTGCCTGTCTTCCCTCCAACTCTCTCCAAAGTCCACTGAGTCTTTATCTGAAAGGCTTAAAAGCCTTGCTATATGTGTTTGTATGTAATAATGTCTTATATTGGCAACTGGCACAGGTTTGCTCAGAGAAACTGTGGTTGCCCCATCAAGGCCAGGTTGGATGGGGCTTGGACCAACCTGGGATAGGGGAAGGTGTCCCTGCCCTTGGCAGGGGGTTTGCAACGAGATGATCTTTGATGTCACTTCCAACCCATTCTATGATATGAAATTAAACGGCATTTTCTATCCTTAGGCTACAGAGTTGTATCAGCAAAGCCCCTGGGTTGGGTTTCACTGAAGTTGCAAGATGCTTTCATGGCTTGGTTGGTGTGTCTGCTATGTTGGTATAACCATGTCTGCACCAGTGTTCTGCTGCTGGAGAGGTGCTTGTAGGAGAGACACATCCTGAGGACTGGCAGCAGGTTGGCATCTTCATTTTACTTATTTTCCTCTGTTTCTCTTCAAAGACAGCCTTTGTTGAGCACCTGAATGGATCATTCCTGTTTGACAGTCTGTATGCAGAGGATACAGAAGCTGCCAAACTGGCTTCCCTCCCTGGAGTGGGGGATCTGCTGCAGGCATATCCTTCCTGGGTTTGGAATACCTACAGCTAAAAGGTAATGCCTTGGGTTAAGAAAGAGGTGTATCCACAGGGACTCTTCATCCGTTGCTTTTGTCCAGGGCTGAAAGTTACATTGATCTAAGATCTGAGACAGTCTGTGTTCAATTTTGGAATGGTACCAAAAATTACACTGCAAGTCTGCGAGACCACTGACAGCTTTAAGGCTTGATATCTTGTGAAATATGAGGGCTCCAAACAAATGGTTTATATTACTGGCAAGCTGGCCAGCCCAGCTTGAAACATCCCATTTGTAAAACCACTCGTTTCTATCCCCAACAGGTCATGAGATCCCGGTGGTTTAAATTCTCACCGTTGTAATTACCATATTCCTTTTCCTTCCCTTGAACCAAACACAATTCTGGCAGCCTCCTTTGTGACCCTTCAAGAATCAAGGCTTTGTACTTTCTTTAAGTCTGGAATCCACTTAAAGTTTTAAAATGAGCTGGAAGATAAATCTCTGTCAGTTAGATGGTGAGAGCGCAGTGGCTAAAATCATGTTGAAATTGAAGTGGTAGGAGATAGGAACAGACTAATCAGGACGATACGAGTCGTGTATCTCACAACCTGCCAGAACTGGCAATGGGAAGTTTCCAGGCCAGCACATTTTTCTGATCATTGCTCCTACACGGGGGAGCAGAAAGCAGACACTTTTTTGCCTTTTTTTCTTCTCTCATTCAGATTAATAGAGTATTGTCAAGGCCAGTAACTTGACCTTCCTTAAAATTGCATTACACTGTTGGGGAAAAATGCATCATGGCTTAACTACAATAGACTCCAAAAACAATTCCGTTGCCAAGATAATAGCAGAAGAAAAATTGACGTTATTTTTGTGATGCTACCAAGTCAGTAGTTTATTCTGTGCTCTGGCTGTAGGCTCCAGAGCTGTATTTATTAACTACACAGGCACTGTATTCACACTTGTGAAGACAGATAGGCTTGTACACTTCCTTCTGCTGCTGTGTCAGAAGAGTCAGACAAGTGCATGTAATTCCCTCTCTTCCTCAAGGCTTTTTTGCCCCCTCAATTTGCCACAGCTTTCTCCATACCCTTAAGGCAGCAAAATCCTATGCATAAAGTGTGAAGGGGTGACCCAGTCCTGCCCCAGACAGAATTTTTGGCCGCCTGCTTCTAGCAAGAACCACAGAGTTTACATAAAAGTAGCTTGTAGCTCTTGTTGCTCAGATTTGCAGAGGTGGAAGGAACATAACATGTTGCTCCACTGAACAAGCAAAAGACCTTGACTCTGCTGTCACATACAGGAAGGAGTTTGTCTTGGTTTGTGGGAACCTGTATAACTATGGACTGAAAGAGTATGAAAAACGAGAAGCTGAGGTCTCTGATTTCTACAAAAAACTTCATGAAATTCTAACAGCCAGCCAGGAGGAAAGCAAGAAAGTCATGTTAGACTTTGAAAATAGGAACAAACAGGTAATGTTATACTTTTATTTCTTTGACATGATTTATCTACATCATATGCCAGCTTTTAATTTCACTGAAAATGGGGATAACTTCATTAAAATTAGGAAAATTACTCTTGACTGCTGTAATGGGAATCAGTGTTTGATCCCTAAGGGCAGAATCACAGAGTGGCTGAGGGTGGAAGGGACCTCTGGAAGTTTTCTGGTCCAATGCCCCTGGTCAAGAAGGACCACCCACACCAGGCTGCCCAGGATTATGTTTGAATATCAACAAGGATGAAGACTCCACAACCTCTCTGGGCAACCTCTTCCAGTACTCACTCACTGGTATTTCCTTACATGCTTCTTACAGTAAAAATTTATATGAAGAAAAAATGGGGGGGGTTAACTAATCATCATTATCACAAGTTTTTTAGCACTTTATGTTGGAAAAAAATTTGGGAATTAAAATTTCTACCCTTTGGGCAAAGCACAGCCAGCTAATGCAGCTTTTATCTATCCTGGAAGTTCAGTGCAGAACAAAATTAACATGTCATAATGTTATCATCTCTAAAGGTAAAGGTCCTTCAAGGCTTTACAGAAAGAAAATGGCTAAACAGAGTGGGGTTTTTTAACTTGGCTTTTGCCATCCAGAAAAGTTACCAATATTTAAGAAAATGGAAATACTCAACCTTTCTTTTAGTTTAAATAGTTTTATGAAGTTGATTTAAAATACAGATTTATCAGATTTAATGCCATTCCCCTTCTCTTTGAGGTCTCCAATAGCTCTTCCTTCATTGAAAAATGAGGAAGAAAAGGAAGGAAATTGCAGGGCATTCAGTTTATTTTCAAGTCATTTTCTGCTTCAGCTCATTTTGTCAACAACAGCTCAAAGAACTATAACAAAAAAGAACTTAGATAAAGTTATTGTAATGTGTTTCTGGTCTTTTTTGAGCAGAAACTCTCTCTTTTCATTCTGCTCAGCTACAGCCACCCATTGTGGCTGCTCAGGGCGTAGCTTCCAGCTGCATCCCTTTCCAACCATGTATAATAGATGGATCATGATTTTGTTTCCACAGGAAAAATAAGGGGGTGGGGAGCAAAGCCTGTCAACAGTGTCAGCTGAGAGAGCAGGTCCCTGACAGCTGACACCAGCAGAGTCACAAGCACTGGCTCCTGCTGGAAACCAGGTCACTTCTGTGCGGGCGCCTCGTCACACGCCGACAGCTGCTGAGTCACTCTGCTCCCATGGCCTTGGACCTTGCTGACTCAGGCTGGCAAACTGGCTCCAGCAGCTCTAGCTGGGACACGAGCTGGCAGCACTACCAGAGTCACAGAATCACAGGATGGTTTGGGTTGGAAGGAACCTTAGAGGTCATCGAGTTCCAACCCAAAGTTTGACACGCATTCTTAGTTAAGTTGCACTTGAATTCCTATTATGTCTTGCATTGAAAAAAACCAACCAACTAAAACCAACCAAAAGAAACAAAAAAACCAACAAAAACAAAGAAACCCCAACAACAAAGGCAAAATCAAACCCAAAGAAACATGGTGATGGCCAGGTTTTGGCCCTTCATCTTTGATGACCTACAGGCTCGGCTCTGGGCTGAGCTGCAAGGGCATGGAGTGACAGAACAAGGGGGAATGGCCTTAAGCTGAAGGAGGAGGATTTTAGACTGTGTATTAGGATGAAATTCTTCCCTGAGGGGGTGGTGGAGCCATGGCACAGGTTGCCCGGGGAAGCTGTGACTGCCCCATCCCTGCAAGTGTCCAAGGCCAGGTTGGAGAAACCTGGGCTGGTGGAAGGTGTCCCTGCCCATTGCAGGGGCTGGAACAAGATGGGTCTTAAGGTCCCTGCCAACCCAAACCATTCTGGGATTTTCCTGAACAGGACACAGTGGTCAGCATGACCATTTTCACATAAATTCTGGAGGAGTTGGTGTCCAAACTGAACACAGTGTTTTAACAGCATTTCCCCACTCATTTCAAATTGCTGGAGGAGTTCAAAAGGCACAGAGGCCCCAGCAGGCTGCAGTCTGTGAGCCACTCTTTGGGCTGTGTGTCTGGCTGTAATCCTTTCATGTAAACTTGGGTAACCTGTAAAACCACTGCACTCTCTGAAGTTGGTTACGGAGCATTAAAAGCCTTGAACTTTGAAGTTATTGCTCCCAGAGGTGCAGCTTGAATGGTTCTGGAGCCTTTTGAGTCTCCTAACTTGTTTACATTGGAGAAGAAGATATCTTGCCCTCCCCTTCCCCCTTTTAACATTGCAAAATTTGGGTAAGTCAGTCCATTTCCATTGGCAGTGGGTTTAATCAGAATTCTTTATTTTAGCCTGTTCCATTCCCACTCAGGAGAAGTGGATTAGACATAATAAAACAGACATATTTTTTCTCCCTTTTTTAACAATTGGTTGTTAACTTATTTTAAAGAGACTTGAAAATAATACATTGCTCAGCACAAGAGGATTTTTTTGGTGATCTGAGAAAACATAAATCTTGCCTGATAGAAAACTGACGTCAGTATTTAATTCTGAGGGGCAATAAATCCTTGCTGTAAGAGGAAGGCAGGCAGTGATGGGTATTCCATATTCAGAATACTAAATCCTGACCCTATGGAAGTCAGTGAAGATTCTCCTTGACATGAAGTGGATCAGGATTTAGGCCTGCATTTCTTTCTCCCCGGTAATTGTTAATCTCTTCTTCAGGGCCAGCAATGTCAGGAATTTAATTTTTTATTTTTTTTTTCCTGAAATGTGTCAGAAGCAAACCAAAGCTGGAAGCATAGAAGGGGCAAAGTCTTCTGCTGAGTGGAGGATGAGGAAGCGTTTTCCCAATCCCACTGCACTGCCCCCAGATCGGGATCATTAGTGCAGTAGCAAACCTCAGCACTGTTGACTACCCAGTATGTAAATGTGGAGACTTCCCTGAATCATCACATTTCATTTCAGCTAATCAGCAGCAGGAACTTTTCTCACATATGTAACAAGTTAATTAGATTGCAATGGAGTGCTGAACACAAACTATAAGTAATTTATGTATCTCTGTGTGTAGAGGCTGGATGAGATTCATCATGCCAGGAGTTCTGATATTGCTGAGTCTAAACGAGCTGAGTGCAAGGAGGACATCCTTCAGCTGTCAGATGCACTCATGACCTTGGAAACGCTGCTGTCCAATGAGCTGGAGGTAAGGAGCAAGGGCACACCTGGGACACCTCAGCCAGGACGTGGGGGGGTCACTTTTCTGTTGCTGCACCCCCGTTTGGCAGCTCATTCCACAAAGACGGGGGCACAGGACTTCACTCAGGCTAAAGGTTTGTCTCCATCTTATTCTTTCTCTGCTCAACGTTGACGTGGGTGAGATCTGGCCCTGCACACCTAACAACAGATTTCTGTTTCTCAGAGCAGAACACTGGATGCTCTTCACATCTGTCCAAGCTGATTTCCCACACTTTAAAGAAAGGTTGTGCATTCATTTTATAGGTCTGCACAAGTCACTGCATAGCATGAGGTGTGCATTTAGGATTCTAGAGGTATAATTCTTTGAAGCTGATCTTTGCTATGAATAAGATTACACACATTCCTGCTCAGCTTACTGCATCTGCTTCCATAACAGTTGCCTTTTCCTCCCCAGACTTTTCCTCAAAAACTAGGGCAGGGCTGTTAATGCACATCTTCATTTAAGAAAAAAAAAACCAAGTAACCTGTTTAAAAATGTGCAGGCAGGAGCTGTGGCCTGTGTGCAAGCAGAGGCAGCAGTTTACTTGTGGGAGCATGGATGGCAGAAACCAGCAGCTCAAAATGGATCCTCACTGCATCAGGATTGTGCCTTTTAGTGTTTCCTGAGCTGGCCCTCCCTGTCTGCAGTCACTGGTAGGATGAGCAGCTGCATTTCTCCCTGTGTGCCTTGCTGGATTTGCAGGATTCAAGTATCAAGACATTCAAGTGCACCACTTCACAGATTCTCCATCAGCCATTTCTGAGAGAGGGAATAGGCAGCAGTAATTTTAATTTCTGAAGACTAAACCAAAAGCTGAAGTAAGCCCAGGCAGTGGTTATGCTTCTAACAGGAGGCTCTTCACACAAACCAGGAGGCGGCAGCATGGCAGGAGCTGGGGAATACAGCCCTCTCCAGGCATTGCTTGGGTGAGGGGAAGGAAGGATCATTTGGCTTGCCCCAGACACTGGGTAATGGTATCATTCAGTCAACTTGCCTCAATAAACTGATTCTGATTTTCTGTCCCCAAAGGAGGAAAGAAAATCTTGCAGCACTTTGAAAACACTTTAAATGCTCGAGGCAGTTTAGTTTCTGACTGTGCTAATAACAGCAGAGAGTCCAAATTACAATAAATTGCAGATTCCTCCTAGACTCCCTGACTCCCTGTTATGCTTATGCAAGTTTTCATTGTGATATTTCCTCTTTTTCCCCTCTGTTAAGGAACTATTACAGGATTTTAAACGAAGGATTGATGTCATAGCATCAACATTCATAGAAAACATTAAAGAGATATATCCTTTTCACAGTATGTTGGCCTGGACCTCCCAGTGATGTACCTACACCTCACCTCTAAATCCAGAAATGAGCCATCAGTATAAAAACTTTATTTTTTAATTTATTTTATTTTACTCAACAGAAAATATCTTTTCCCAGCATTGAGGAATGGTCTTTTACGGTGCCCAGCTCCTTTTTGTGGACTGTGGCGAGCATAAAAATATCTAAATTCTCCTGTGCTGAAAGTCTGTAGGACTTAGGCAGCTTTCACCCTGTTGGGAATCTTCCTTTCTTCTCCATGCAGGGAAGACAAAACCCTGGGAAGATCTGGCTAGAAATTTGTTGGCCTGGTGCAAATAATTGCACTGCAGATCTTAGCTGTTCCCTGGAGGCCTCCTCCAATTTCCCTTGCAAAACTGGGCCCTCTCTCAGATCTGTGTCATTTTTGGCAGTGAGATGAAGTCCAATGTGTGATTAAAAGCTGAAAGTGGATGTCCTCAGACCACAGCAGCTTCTGGGGGCATCCAGGCTTCTTCCTGCAAAAGCCCACTGTGGACACTCAGTCCTAGTTACAGGAAGTCATTTAATCTCCACAGGTGTGGTCAGTTTTTTCCTTAACATCTTCTGTACAATCAGCCGGTGCCGGGATCTGGAGAACCATCACCATGAAAAGCTGATGGAGATTGCCATCACCACACTGGAGAAATCAGTCAAGGGTGAACTTGAGGAAGATTTGCCAGATGATGTTCAAAAGGTGAGGGCACCAAAAAAAATTTGTTTCTGATAGGGAGTCAGCAAAAAAAGGCCACAGCCTCTCCTCTGAAGGGACAGGATTTCCAGGAGGCTCAGCACTGCCAGAGCCATCCCTGAACCAGAGTATAACCTCTTTCCTAGGGGCCCCAGCCCCTTGGCTGAAATTGTGGTGCCTGTGGGTATCTACACTGACCAGGACAAGGGGTAACTGCGCTGCAGGTTTCTCTGGGTGCTGCCAAAGCTGGTGGCAACAGCCCAGGTGAAATACAGAGGAAGTCTCTCCCTTGCCTCCAGCACAACTCAGTGCTCTGGCTGATTGCCAGGCACTCAGGCAGCATCTTTGCTGCATTCACTGGCAGCCGGTTTTGTTCAGACTCTCTCTGCTCCCACAGCAGAATCCCAACACCACTCTGAATTTCTTGCACCGGGGGCTCTTTTTGCCTCAGTGATTTCAAAAACGCTTCCTGGAGATGCCCAGTCCATGAGCTGACCTGGAGGCTGGACATGACATTTCAAATGGAGCCCTCCACCGACCCCTAAGTCTTGCTGAGAGAGCAAAGGTCCCAGGAGCCTTTCCAAAAGCACCGGGATCGTTGCAGTGCTCCTGCTGCCCTTTTAGCCTTCACTGTTCCTTCATTTAGTGTCCAAATTACTTGAGTTTGCATTAGCTGTGGTTTTGCTCTGTCCAGATTATCCCAGCCCTCGGTAACTCCAGGTAATCAAGAGCTGACAGACACAAAGCAGACCCCTGAGCCCCTGGGGAAGCTCCCTGCTTTATGGGCCGTGCAGATGGCTGCGGATCCGCTCCGCTGCCATGCACCCATTTTGCCTCACTGCCATCCATTTCCAGGGAGAAGCAATCTCCATTTGTCCAACAGCTGCACTTGGCTGCAGGAGGAGAGTCATTATGGGTTAGTGAAGCCACCCTCTATTTAGAGCCACGGGAGAAGTCACTGCTTCCATTGGAAGCTGGGACTCTCCAGAAATTAAGATTTACAGCCAGTGCCACCAGTGCAGGAGACCCTTCCAAGTGTGATTTTCCATTTCCAGGCATGCTGGAGCATGTGCAGTTTTGCCTCAACACCAGCTGCACAGCGGCCCTGCCTGCACAGAGCTCACTGCTCCAGCACATTGAAGACAAGGGTGCTGCCTCAGTTTCCCCACCTGCACTAGGGATAAAGCTCCACTACCCCATAACGAGGCCAAGGCTAAAACACCGGATCCATCCCAATGACTAGGGACACACCGGTTTGAGGGCAGGTTTCTCCCCCGGAGCACTGCAGTGGCTGCTCTGCTCCTTCTGAGCTCTGCTGCTTTCCTTGTGTGCCTGCCCCCTCCTCTCATCCGGTCACGTTGCCTCCCAGCTCCTCGTGGACAAAAACACCATTGTCACCGCCGCCAACATCTCCCACAGCATCCGCCTGCGGAAGATCGATAAGCGGGAGAGCGACATGCTCTGCAATGCCTACCACTGGCACACCTCTGTGACTGAGAAGGTAAGGGGTCCTCGTGCTCGGGGGCACGGGCCACACACAGGTCTGGCCCAAGTGGCAGGGACACTGCGAGGAGAGATGCTCCTGGACCTGTGCTGGAGCTCTCTGTGCTCCAGGGAGCTCAGGAAGGGACCTGACACACCTGCATATTCACTGCTTGGTTTTGTTCTGTCCAGGCTTTCCAAACTGAGATCGACAGAAACCGCACCTGTATCAAGAAGATCATTTCCTACATCAACTGTCTCCAGAAGGAGCTGGATAACACCAAGATCCAGGAGCCAATAGGATAGGGCTGGGAAGCTGCCTCAGTTGGAGGCACACAGGACAGCTCCCAGCAGAACAGCTGTCTCTATACCTGAGCTGCCTGGAACATTTCAGACCAGAAGAATTTTTCTTCCATCCCACCAAAAACTGCAAATAAAAGCTACTTCTTCATTCTGGATTGGCATCCGAAGCTCTGTCTCTTCAATCTTGTTGGAACGAAGCCCACACAGACAGCTCAGAGCTGGTCACAAGGGGTTATGGATCAGTTGTGAGCTGATTGAACCAAATCATCGTAGCATATCATGCCTGAAAGCTTCGGTACCTGCAAGCACAGTGGCAGGAACCTGTGAGCTGCGGGCACGAGGCAGCAGCTCAGGAGAGGAGGGCTCTCCATCAAACCACCCCCGAGATAACAGCAGGTTTCCAGCTCAGCAAGCACAAGGCTGGCAGGGGCTCCACATGGCTGGGAGCCTCATCTTCCCAGCGCCTCTCGCAAGTGGCTTTTCTGCAACGTGAGCAGAGCAGCCCCCAGCCAGCAGGGAGGGAAGTCGATGGTTCCGCGGGAGCTCATGCACCGCCGCTCGCCACAGCCAAGCGAGGAGTCATTAATTCCCCTCCTTGCTCGGTGACAGCCGCAGCCACGCTTGCTTCTGGACGGACAGCTTCTGAGGAACGGTGCTGGCCGAGGTGGCGCTGCTGCAGGCAGGCAGCAAGGAGAAGGTGGGAAGGTTAAATGAGAGGGTGGCTGCCTGAACATGCCAGCGAGGGAGTGGGGCTCTCAGAAAACCCCGTACCTGTCAAGCATAGATTTATTTCATCCTGCTCCGTGCTTCTGAAAATGGTTGGAGCACAGCTTGCCCTGCTCTTGCTCCTACGACTGGTGCAGTTGTTTCCTTGCTCCATCCTCAGCTGCATGGAGAGGCTGGCACAGTAGTTAAGTGTGTGCTCCGCTCTGTGGTTTTTAAACACCTGGAGCCATCCCAACACTCCTGCTCGGAGCTGGGCAGCTCAGGACCCCACCCCGTGGTTTGGGGATTAAAACAAAGAAACACACAGCTTTTGGTACCTCGCAGGGGCGAGCCTTTAATGGAACACAGAGACCCTGGTGTTACAGGCAGGCACGCCAAGGGATGAACAACAGATGCAGTGGAGTCTGTTTTCAGATTTCCATAACAAGTGTGTGTCAGGAGCTGGCAGCTATGAAGACATGTGGCATATGTTGGGTATGTCTGTGCTGTGCCCTGCCCAGGAAGCTGTTTCTTCCATAGGAGCTCCTCAGATGAGTTATAGACACCAGGAATGGATGGAGCTGCTGTCCTGGGGATGCAGAGGAAGCTCACCTTGACCCTTTCTCCTTGTGGGCTCAAAGTGCTGGTGCTGCACTGCAGCAGGCAGTCCAAGTTAGGAATTACCCACAAAGTCATAGCACATGAGGCTGATCCCAGGGAAAACAGGATGACAGGAGGGTGGCTACCATCCACTGGGTCAGGCCAGCAATTCCCAGGGGGGCATCGTGCCCCTTGTGCCCAGCCCAGCTGCCTCAGTCCTGCAACAGCTTGTGTTTTACAGTGGAGCTCTCTGAGCAGAGGTGAACAAAGAGAGTCCCCGCTGCCGTGCGAGCACGGAGCTCACACAGGTCATAGTCGTGGGCCCACTCCACGTTGCCCCAGCGCCGAATCTGATGGAGAGGAGGAACATGGATTATACTCAGAGCTGCTCAGCAACTCTCAGCCTTCCTTCTCATGTGGCAAGCAGAGGTAACCCCCCAGAACTGTGCTGGGGTAGGGACATCTGCACATGAGGATATGCTTCCTCTGTATTGGGGTCTGAGGCAAAGCCCCTTAAAAGGACGATAAGAGGATTCCCAACTTCAGCCATTTTTGGGCCAGGGAGAGCTTCTCACCAGGCTGATTTCCAGCAAGCCTGGTAGTTTGGTGTCTACCAAGGCCTCCCGGCTGCATAACCCACAGCAAGAGAAGCCAGCCACAACTTTGCACTTCAGATTAGAGAGGGAGAAAAGCAGCCATCTGGGCTCTGTGAAAAGAAACTGGCAGCCCTGGGAGCACTCTGGGCTGCTGTGCCCGTGGTGCTGCTCTGCAGCAGCACGCTCCAAACGCTCTCAGACGCAGAGACTGGTGGAGTGGAACGTCTCCTGCTACAGCAGGCACTTCCCTTGGCAGTTATTTGTGGTGGGGGATGCATTTGTCATGCTGAGATTATTGCTATTTGAATTATAGGGCTGTTTCATAACATAATTTACCTGGTATTCTTCCTCCAGGCGAGACAGAAGCACAGCTTTCTCTACTGTAATGTGTCTGTCAATCAGGCCCATGGACAGGATCAGCGATTTCAGCTGGGTGATTACAAATTCTATACCTGGAAGGGAATAACCCAAAACAAACAAGATTCGTGGCTGTTTTCTGCAGCTTTACAGCAGCATCTTGACACATTCTGAAGAGGCAGGGAGGGTGTGATATCCTCTCAGGGAGGGCCAGTGATCCTACCACCTGCACCTGGACATTCAAACCTGTGGTTAAGAGCAGGCACAGAGCACTGTGCTGGCCCTGCCACTGCAGTGACAAGGGCCATGCCCTGCACACCACCTCCTTTTAGTCTGCTACAGCCCTTCCCTGTGCAAAGGGAAGATATATCCATCCAGACCTGAGCATTCTGTGTCTTCCTGTGGGTTTCACTGTGTGCTGCTCATTCAGGTCTTGAGCAGAGCAAACGTCACTTCATTTCTTTATCTTTAAGGTGTCATTCACCAGGTTCAGGCAAGAACAAGTGGGTTATAAGGATGAAAAAGTGAGGACAGTGGACAGTATGGACACTTTGGAGTACTAAGCCCCATTTCTTTTCCTGGTAACAAAGCTGGGGATTAAATCATTAGAAGGTTTGGCATTAAAGAAGTTATTTGTGTAAGGGAGCAATCAGCTCATGGGACAGCACAGTAAGACCCTGAATGCCTGTGGCACTGAGGAGAGTCTCTACCCATGGCAAATACAGCTGAGGGCCTGGCCTGCAGATATAAAACATAAACACAATACTCTAAGCAGGAGAAGAAAAATATTATGGACACTCCCTGCCCTGTGGAGAGGAACCACCTCCTCACTGGCTCAGCCTGAGCTGACAGCTCCCAGCCCAGCCTCGCTCACCTTGCAGGGCCCACATGTTGTAGGATGCCAGATGGCTGATGAAGGTCTCCTTGGTACTGGCTGGGATGTTTGGCCCCAGGATGCTGGTCGAGGAGCCAATTGTTACATTGTACCTGGAACAATCACCCAAACCCTTAGAAAAGCCCAGGAGCTGTGGCTCTGGCAGCCACAAGCACCAAAGCTCCTGGATTCAGCAAGGCAGGGCATAATCAGACAGAAACACCTTTGAGCTCTTACCTTTCCTCAGCCCACGCAACCACAGGATCCCATTCATTCTTTTGCAGCTCTGCCAAGGCTGGAGGCTCCTCCACACGATAGCTGGGACAAAACCACACTGGATGGTCACTCCCAGGCTGGGACACACCTCTGTGTGACACTGACCCCACCAGACCACAATGAGAGGAACAAGGGCCTGCTGTCCACCCAGGCAGCAGTGACTGGGAACAGTCCCCCAACTCCTCCCTAAATTCAGAGCTTTTTATTGTTCCAGGAAGGCCAATTCTATCTTAGTACAAAACAGAGCAGTGAACTGGCCAACTGAAAATTGCAGGCATCCCTAAGCCACAAGATGCAGTGAGGTTTAGCAGTTAGAGGAGGAAACAAATCCCACTGGAACTCTATGTGGGGTTGCTCCTGCCTCTCCTTGCTCAGCAGCTCAAGCATTCCCTGCTCCCAATGTTACCAAAGCCACAGGGAAAGGCCACAGGCCTGTTTCCCTCTCCCCTCACAAGCTGTGCAGTGGCTGAGACTGTGAGACAGAAGCTTGGGCATGAACAGGCTTGATCCTGCAGCCCATGAAGACTTTAAGGAATGAAGGGCATTTTGCTACTGGTAAAAGTAGTCTGAGGTGCCTGTATGGGCACAGGAGTACCAGGGACGGACTGACACATCCTCCCAGACCTTTCAAAGATATTTCCTTTATTCCCACATCTTCCCTTCCTGCTGCTCCCACCCTTGCCCAGCATGGAGCTGTCCAAAACAGAGTTCAACAGAGCACCAGATCCTCATTTTCCCTCTTCAGGTGCACAAACTCCCACCAGGTCTGCAGACGTAGGGCTGGTCTAAACTAATTCAAACCCTTGAGCCAAAACCAGCACAGATCAGAGCCCTTCCATGACCAGCATTTTCCCCTCACTTTCCCCAGCTATCTTGCCAGAGTCCAGCTGGGCCTCCATCTCTTACCAGAGGGTGTCTGTCTCCAGGAACTTCACGGCCGCCCGGATCAGCTGCGTTTTGTTTCGCTGGGTGGGGTTGTCCAGCGCTGTGTTGCACAGAGTGGTCTGGGGATAAAGGCAGTTTAACCTGCTGTTATTCAAGCCTTGAAGAGGCAGTAAAGAAAAGCACAGGAAGTTGCAGTGGACAGAGAGCCAAGGGATGCAGCTAAAGGGCGTGCAGGGCCAGAATGTGGGTTGTGTAATAGGAATCTCCTCAAATGTTTCAGAAGCCCTGGGAGCAGCCCATTAAGCAGCAGGGAAGAGGGCTCATGGACTGCTCCAGAGCTCATCCTTCCCTCCTGCCCCTCACTGTTCCAAGTAACACAGTCCAGCTCCTTCTCAAGTCCCCACAGTGACAGAGCTTCCCTAGATAAGCACCCCAGTACCAAATCAGCCTCACAACTGCAGGGTGCCCAAAGAAAGTCCTGACCTTTTGTCCCTGGCTCCATGGGCATGAGGACAGAACCACAGAATCTTTTAGGCTGGAAAAGATCTCCAAGATCACTGAGTCCAACCTTTGATCAATCACTACCTTGTCAACTAGACCAGAGCACTGATTGCTACGTCCAGACTTTGGGAGCAGGACAACCTGCTCCCTTCACTCTCTGCATTTGGAGACCATTTGGAGGTCTCAGCATCCCACGCTGTGCTGTGCTCACCAGGTGCATTGTGTAGAACTTGATGGTGTCTTTCTGGGAGTCCCACTCTGTTGCCACTGCAATGGCCAAGGCCTCGCTGGGGACAGTGAAGAGCTTGGCCTGGGGCGTTTTCAGCTTTCGGTGGTCCAGGTTGATTTCAAAGCCTCCTGAGGAATCAGAGTAGAAATCCTGGGGAATCAAAGAGGAGCAGGCACTAAGGAACAACAGACAACCCCGCAGTGGGAGCATATTCAGAGCTGGAGCTCAAGGAACAAAGGACCAGGAACGCTCACATGGTGTGGGGCAATGACACCCCTCCCAGGGACCAGCCCCTGTGCCCCATCCCGTGGCCCTACTCACCTTCTCCTTGTGAGATGCTCACATTCTGGTAGAACCTCTTCCTCTCTGGGGACAGAAATAAAGTCCATCAGGAGACATTTAGAGGAGATTCAGCCCCTTCCCCTGTTGCCCATCACAGCCCACAGCAGAGAGAGCCCCAGGTGTTGTTGAGGTGGCCTGGCCACAAAAATCCAGCCCTTCATCCACAGCTTCCCAGCACGAACACCACTCCAGTGAGCTCTGCTCAGCTGGGAAGCACCAGGACACTGGTGACAACAACAGTGCAGAGCCAGGAAGTGAAGGGAACCTGAGAAGGCTAAGGGCTCAGCTCCCTCTGTGCTGGCCTCCAGTGAGTTCCAGACTGTAGCAGGGGTGGTTTCCAAAGCAGACCTGTCCCAGCACTTCCAGGTTCACTTCAGGGTCAACCTTTGCAGATTCTCCACCTCCAATCACATTTGACAAACTAATCCCTGAACTACCTCCTCCAACTCTCTCTCTCCCTGCTTCACAGCATCACAGAACATGCTGAGTTGGAAGGGTCCCACAGGGATCTTCCAGTCCAACCCTCAGCCCTGCTCAGGACCATCCCAAACAGTCACCCCCTGTGCCCCAGAGGATCATCCAAACACTTCTGGAGCTGTGCCCACTTCCCTGGGGAGCCTGGTCAGTGCCCACCACCCTCTGGGGGAAGAACATTTCGCTGAGATCCCCCCTGACCCTGCCCTGACACAGCTCCAGCCATTCCCTGGGTGCTGTCTCTGGTCCCAGAGAGCAGAGATCAGTGCCTGCCCCTCCTGAGGAAGCTGGAACTGCAATGAGGTGTCCCCTCAGTCTCCTCCAGCTGAACAGTCCCAGTGTCCTCACCCAGCTTCCCCTCAGGCCCTTCCCATCCTTGCTGCCCTCCTTTGGATGCTCTCTAGTGGCTGAATATCTTTCTTACATTGTTTGTTCTCTCTCTGTGACAAGAAATGCAGCAGAGCTGGGTTAGAGGCAGGACAGGGCACACCAATCCCCCTTTATCATCCTGCTGATGCTAAACCCACCCCACCAGTGCATCTCACTCACTCCCTGCTTTGACCTGCCCTGCTGGAAGAACCACAGCCAGGGCAGGATGCTGCTCCCTCCAGCCCAAACATCCCACTCCAGCTCGGGAATACACCTGCTCCACCTGCAAGGTGAGCCTGAGGGAATTGCAGGGCTCTTTTGAGGAGCAGCCTCCTTTCCTCCCAGCACTGCTGCACACACTCCCAAACACCTGAGAGCAGCATTACACCTATTCCAAAGGCTCACATAGCTGCCACAAGGCGGGAAAAATCCATGAGCCACTCCCTTGACATCAGCAACCGGGCTGTCAATCCCAGCCCCATAAATCTGCCTCGTGAAGGGCACAGCAAGCAGGGCAGGCTGCAACTCTGTTATTCCAGGTTGAAAAAAAGCACATTCCCGCTGGGGAAATGGAAGGATTTACTCAGACTCAGCAACCTGCGAGCTTTGGGGCCTCGGAAAGCGACAGAGGCACAGCTCTAAAAACAGATTAAAGTGTGAGCACCCCAGAGGAGCTCAGTGGGCTCCCAAACCCTGCCGTGACTCACCGCGGCTCTGCAGCCTCACCTCAGGCAGAACGACACTATTCTTACTACCCTCTTACTATCCTCAAACCCACACGACTCCAGAAACGCTGCGGAGGGGACACACGGCCCAGAACGTGCCTGAACCACCCCCTCCCCGAAATCCCCAGAAAGCAACAAAACACAAAAAGAGGCGTGACAACCCGGTGCACTGAGGGCTCGGCCGTGCTGCCAACCCCTCCGGTCTGTGTGTGTGGAGCCCTCCCGCCTTCAGGGCTCCAATTATAGCCCTGCCCCGGCGTGACCGGGGGATGGGGAATCCCCAGGAGGACCCCATGGAAGTGCCCCCCGCCTCCAAAAGCAGCTGGAGCCTCCCCGGCGCTCCCTCACCTCCCGGCGGGGCATAGGCTCGGCGCCCGCATGACCCCTCCGGGCCTCTCCCCGCAGCGGCAGGAGGCGGTCGGTGGAGCCGGTGGGGCGGGCAGCGCGCCAACAGCACCCCACGACACCCGCGCCACATCGCGACAGGCGACACCCTTCGGGCCGCGCTCAGCGCCGCTCCATGGGCGCCGCCATCTTGCCGGCGCCCTCAACCAATCACCTCTCACCGCCCACCCCCGAAAAACTACACTACCCACAGCACCCCGCGCCCCTCCAACCAATCCCCGCGCGGCGGCTCAGCCTCTAGCCAATCAGCGAGCCGTCCCTCTTCGTCCCCGCCCACCGCCGCGAGCGCAGGGGCCAATGGGAGGCCGCGCGGCGGCGCTGCCGGGAGGCCTCGACCTGAGGCGGCCTCGGCGTGAGGGAGCGGAGCGGAGCGGGCCGGGCGGCTCCCCCCCCTGCCCCGGCCCCGGCCACGCGGGCGCCCGGGGCCCCCCCCGAGATGCCGGTTCGGAGCGAGAGACGTCGCGCCGGAGCTGCTGGAGGTGGTGGTGGCGTGTCTTCGTCCTCCTCGCCCGCCGCCGGAGGAGCGGCCGCCAGCAGCCTGGTGCCGCCGCCCCCCATCAACACGGCGCAACCCGGCGTGGCCACCTCGCTGCTTTACAGCGGGGCCAAGTTCCGCGGGCAGCAGCGCAGCAAAGGCAATGCCTACGAGGTGGAGGTTGTCATGCAGGTGAGGAGGTTCCTCTGCGGGACGAGCTCTGGCGGGGCGGGAGCGACCACCGCGGCCTGAGGCGAGCGGGGGTCCCGCTC
>VXAU01003858.1:286151-304284 GCA_013399695.1 Formicarius rufipectus | reverse complement strand
AAGAAGGGGCTGAGGGTGTGACGTGCTGGGGGCTATAGGGGGTTTGGGGAGGGGTCTGGGGGCTGTGAGGGGGCTGAGAGAAAGGCCAGAAGGGGGGCCTGGCGAGCTGAGCCCCCCATGGGCTCTGCCAGAGCTGCTTCTGGCAGGGGAGGGGTTTATGCTGTGGTAAGAAATAAAGAGTACCAAAACCTGTAAGCTCCTGGTTTCTGTACCTTTTGTTGCCACAGAAGGAAACAACTACCTTCCGTTTTTCTGGATGAGGTGTAAATTCAAGTGTTTTACTAAGAACAAGGCAGTAAAGTACTTCCACATGGGTGGGCTCTGAGTTAAAGGTGTCTTTAAAAACTGACACGAGCAGGGGAAGATACCCCTGTGTTTTTGGAGTGCTGGGTGTGCCCAGGTGTGAGGAGGGGCCCTTCCCCAGGAACAGCAGTTCCCCCGTGGCCTCTCCCGCCTGAACAACTCCCTTCACCCCACTTCATTCCTGCAGCTGCTCCCTCTCTGCCTGGCTCCTGTTGCTCGGGGAGTCTTTGGCTGTGTCCCTCAGCAGGGACTCTGTGTAGTCCCTGGGAGGTTCCCCTTACATGCCCACTGTCCCCAAAGGTGACAGGACCCCCGGGAGCAGTGTTGGGCCGGACCCAGAGCCACAGCCTTTCCTTTAGGGGATGTTCTCGTTCCCAGAAGGGAATTGCCAGCAACTTTCCTGCCAACCAGCCGCTGTGTTTGTGTCATTCCAGCCACGGAGTACCACCTGGGGCTGCTGAAGGCCAAGCTTGCCAAGTACAGGGCTCAGCTGCTGGAACCCTCCAAGTCGCCGGCAGCCAAGGGCGAGGGCTTCGATGTGATGAAATCAGGAGATGCCCGGGTGGCACTGATTGGGTTTCCCTCCGTGGGCAAGGTCAGTGAGGGGCTGTGTGTCCAGGCTGTGGTTTGCAGGGGCTGCAGAGCAAATGCAGAGTCACAGAGTCACGGGATGGTTTGGGTTGGAAGGAGTTGGAAGCTCATTCCGTGAGATCCCGCTGGTAACGCTGTGTGGGGTGTGGTGCCTCCGGTGTAGGAGGGACATGGTGCTGTTGGACAAGGCCAGAGGAGGTCGTGAAGTTGATAAGGGGACTAGAGCACCCCTGCTATGGAGACAGACTGGGAGAGCTGGGGCTGTTCAGCCTGGAGGAGAGAAGGTTGTGTGAAGACCCTCAGAGCCCCTTCTGGGATCTGAAGGGGCTGCAGTGAAGCTGGAGGGGGGCTTTTCATTAGGAAGTGGAGTGACAGGACAAGGGGGATGGGTTCAAACTGAAAGAAGAGAAATTTAGGTGATACATACAGAGGAAATTCTTCCCTGTGAGAGTGGTGGGTCCCTGCACAGGGTGCCCAGAGAAACTGTGACTGCCTCATCCCTGGAAGTGTCCAAGGCCGGATAGGACAGGGCTTGGAGCAACCTGGGCTGGTGGAAGGTGTCCCTTCCACTAGAATGAGATGAGCTTTAAGATCCCTTCCCATCTAAACCATTCCATGATTCTATGGTTTTGTTCCACCCCCTGCCATGGGCAGGGACACCTTCCACCAGCCCAGAGTGCTCCAAGCCCTGTCCAGCCTGGCCTTGGACACTCCCAGGGATGAGGCAGCCACAGCTTCTTTGTGTAATCTGATATCTAGATTTTCTTTCACCTTCTTGCCATGAGTTCAGAGAAGGTTTTCGTACTCTGAGAGATGGAAGTTGGACCTAGGGAAGCAATCCTTTATCTTTGTGGAGAATCACATGGTAGGATTCTTGGGGCTGCCCTGTGCAGAGCAAGAAATTAGACTTTGGGGACCCTAATGGATCTCTTCCAGCTCAGGATGTTCTGTGATTCTGTGGTGACAGCCTGAACCTCCTTCCTGTCCAGCCTGAGGAGTGAGTGGGGAGCACAGGCTTCCCCTCCAGTGGCAGTGTCACCACCTCAGTCCCTCAGAAGAGCCCCAGCACAACTCACACAGGCTGGGGAGCACTTGGGTGTCCCTTGCTGTGCCCTGGCACGTGCCTGTCTCTCGTGATGCTGCTCTCTTGCTTTCCAGTCCACGTTCTTGAGTTTAATGACCTCAACGGCCAGTGAAGCGGCGTCGTACGAGTTCACCACGCTGACCTGTATCCCAGGAGTCATAGAGGTAAGGTGGGTTCTCCTGCCTTTGGCACAGCAGGGGTTGGACACCCAGTTGTGTAAGTGTGTCTTTGCACCAGTTACACTTGTGCCACTAAAGGAGCAGGGACATCCAAAGTTCTCCAAAGCTGGATTTTGCTTTAAACTTTGGGAATTAAGAGTTAGAAACTTGGAGTTTCAGGCCTTCTGCAGCCTGCAGTGCTGAGTTAGCTCTTCTCTAAACTCCATAACTCTTCAGGACTGACAGCCTGATGGAGATTTGTGTGCTGCTGTTGGACTGACCAGAGCAATACAACAATGTTCAACTGAGTTTTGTATAACCACTGTTGGTGCCGGGGAGCAGATGGCTGCAAACCTTGACAAATTTGTTTTTAATGAAGCTTTGAAAGAGGCAATCTGTACTGTGGTCAGTTCTGAAACAAAATACAGCTACTCCTGTCCTGGAGGAGTTTTGTTAGTGGTGGCTAAAGCATCCATCAGTAAAACAAATGCTAAAAGGCATCAAACTGTAAAGTGTCCAAGAGTAATGAGGAAATCTGGGTCAGGATGGAAAGGGGGGTTGAATAATGAAAGGAACTGTATTGGTATGAAAAGGGACATAAATAGTGTAACACATCCAAGCACAGCTGTGAGCTGCAACAACAGCTGGAAAGCCAATGCCCTGCAGATCTGAGGAATGAGAGCTCCTGCGTTTTTCCTGGTACTGTAAGACCTGCAAAACACCTGAATAGTTCTGATCCATCACAGTAAGAGACGTGGCACTTGCTTATTACTGGCTTTTCTCATTAGACTAAGAAAGTCTTCTCCTTTCCTTTCCATTCCACCAGCTCAGGATAATGTGACTGCTGTGCTGTTTTCCTGGTGTTTTATCCAGATGCAGTCACAGGATGCTTTAGGGGGTCAGGACCCAACACACAGCTGTGTGTGCTGAACACAGCTCGTAGCCAGTGCTCTGAAAGCTGTCTCAGAGCAGAGCCATCAGCTTTGTGCAGAGTTCCCCTGTCCTGCCAGCTCTGTCCGGTTCCACTCTCCAGAGGATTTGAACCCTACCATGTGCAAGGGGCTTTTGAGGCAGCTCAGGTGCCCTGCAAAAAGCTTTCAACTTTCCATCCTTCTGTTTCCTTTTCAGTACAAAGGAGCCAATATTCAGCTGCTGGATCTGCCTGGAATCATTGAAGGAGCAGCACAAGGTTGTTTCATCTCTGTGAAGGAGGGGCTTGCCCTCAGTAGTGCCTCTGGGTGTCTCAGGTGTTTGCAGGTTTCCTGGGCTGAGAGTTCCCACATTGACTTTCCAAATTTTAGAGTCCTTGATCCAAAGTGAGGCACGATTCCTGTCTCTGAGCCCACTTAAGGGTCTATATGTAGCAGAAAGATGCTTTTCTGGAGGTGGAAGCCAAAGCCAGCCAGTCACTTCTCACCTCCTTGCCAGGGTGTTATGTGGCTCATCTGTTTTCTGGTACTGAGGAAATCTAAAGAAAGATGCTGGAGAGGCGGAGGGGGGAATTACAGTTAAACAGCAACCTCATTTGACTAATTGCCTGAGCTCCTGCCAGTCCTCCCATGACTCCTGATTCTGGGAAGAGATGTTGGCTTTGTCTCTCTGCATTGTCATTGTCCTGATTGCTGGTCATGTCTGAAGATAGCTTAGGAAATCATAGAATCATGGAGTATCCTGAGTTGGGACAGACCCCCAAGGATCATGCAGTCCAGCTCCTGAACCTGCACAGACACCCCAAAAATCCCACTCTGTGCCCCAGAGCATCATCTAAACCCTCCTGGAGCTCTGGTAGCCTTGGTGCAGTGCCCACTGCCCTGGGGAGCCTGGTCAGTGCCCACCACCCTCTGGGGGAAGAACCTTTTCCTGAGATCCCACCTGACCCTGTCCTGACACAGCTCCAGCTGTTCCCCTGGGTCCTGTCACTGGTCACCAGAGAGATCAGTGCCAGAAGAGGCCTTAGAAAACCCTGGAAAATCTCTTAAGGGTCCATTTTCAGAGGAGCATGGCCTGATTAATGAGATCTCTCTCCTTTTTGTCCAAAAAGTGTAATCCCTCTGGACAGGCACCCCAGGCCCACACCACCATTCTGGGTGAGCTCTCTGTGCTGCCTGGAGCTGCTACCAGGCCTCCCAGCAATTGCCTGCAGCCAGAGCAGCACTGCAGCATCTCTTTCCTTGCTTCCAAGCTGCTGCACAGAGCAGGAGTCCCCCTGTGTCACAGAACTCGTGGCTGTTTCCTCTTGCTGATGCACATCCCCCTCCTGTTTCCCCAGGGAAGGGCAGAGGTCGGCAGGTGATTGCTGTGGCCAGAACAGCAGATGTTGTGATCATGATGCTGGATGCCACCAAGGGGGAGGTGCAGAGGTGAGTGTGTGCTGGGCATGGGGGGTGGGTCATGCTCAGGGCTCCCCATGTGCCCAGGAAACATGCCAGCTCCCTGTGGGGTTGTGGAGAGCACGTGGGGAATGAGTATTTAAGCTGTTAAGAAGTTAAAGTTATATTCCATGAGAAGCATCCTAGCTGACTGGCTTGGGTCCTCAGCTGAAGGATCATTCACCCAGGATGGCTGTCAGAGATGGGAATGTCAACCAGGATCTCCAGCAAAGACTCTGGCCTATGTTAGGTGGGTTTTAGGTTGTAGTGAAAGCTCACAGCAGGGCTGTATCAGCACAGAAGTGAAAAAAGAAAGGTCTGGGTGTCACCTGGCCACGCTCAGCCTCACAGGTACTAACATGCAGTGTCCCTGCAGGGCCCTGCTGGAGAAAGAACTGGAATCTGTAGGAATCAGGCTGAACAAAAGCAAACCAAATATCTACTTCAAGGTGAGACTTCCTGAACCCCTGCAGGCACACCTGGTGTCTAGCTGCCTGCTCAAAGCCCTGCTCACTGTGCTTCCCCTCATGCTGGACAGGCTGAGGGGGGCTGTGGGTTTTACAGGATGTTCTTACATGTTGCTTTATTGCCTCCTGCAGCCCAAGAAGGGTGGAGGCATCTCCTTCAACTCCACTGTCACGTTGACTCAGTGCTCTGAGAAGCTGGTGCAGCTCATTCTCCATGAATACAGTATCCTTTCCTGAAGCAGGAGACCCTTCAGCCACCAGCAGGTCATGATTCAGGTGGTTCCTGCTGTGGGACAGCCTTGGTGTCACTTTGGTGCTGGTTCTCCCAAGGGAGCTCAGCCTGTGGCTCACAGCAGGACAGAATTGTGTTGGGATTTGTGCCTTGACAGTGTTCACCTCAGAAATCTTCAATGCTGAGGTCCTGTTCAGAGAGGATTGTTCCCCTGATGAGTTCATTGATGTGATTGTAGGCAACAGGGTCTACATGCCGTGTCTCTATGTGAGTATCTTGGACAGTCTGGCTTCTGTCACATCCAGCATCTCCTTTCTGTGCCAAGGGAAACATTGGATCTTCATGGAGTGGTTTGGATTGGAAGGGACCTTAAAGCTCATCGAGTTCCACCCTCTGCCATGAACAGGGACACCTTCCACTATCCCAGGTTGCTCCAAGCCAGGTCCAACCTGGCCCTGGAGACTTCCATGGATGGGGCAGCTACAGCTTCTCTGGGCAACCTGTGCCAGGGCCTGCCCACCCTCACAGGGAGGAACTTCTTCCCAGTATCCTATCTAACCTTGCCCTCTCAGTGTAAAACCATTCCCCTTAGTCCTATCACTCCATGCCCTTGTTCCTGACTCCTAAATCAATAACTGTTTGTCATTTAAGAGGTGGAAAACGACTCAACAGGGAGTTTTTAATAAGCTTTGGATGTGCAGCCGTGCTGGGTGTGATCCCTGGGCCCTCTTGTGGCTGATGCTGCCCTGGAGCAGTGGAGCTGCCAGTCCTGATGCTGGGGGTTTGATCCCACGTGTGGAGTTTCCAATTCCCCTGCTGCCACTTCCATGCTTGGCTTTCCACTGCTGGTCCCTTGAGTGCCAAAGGTCCCTTAATGGCTCTTTGTAGCCACTGGGTCTGTATGAAATAAAAACCACTGGAGAACATGTTCCAAATCATCCCAAAGGGAGAGTTTTAAAAGGCCAAGATTTGTATTCAGCCTTCTGAACTTGAACAGTTGTTTTTACTGAGAGCCTTGCCTTGTCCTCTGACAGGATCTGAATTGCCTTCCTAAGGGCTATGTTGTTTTCCCTTTGACTTAGGTTTATAACAAGATTGACCAGATATCCATGGAGGAAGTGGATCGTCTGGCTCGGAGGCCCCACAGTGTTGTCATCAGGTAGGAGCTGTCACACTACCTTGTGTGCTGGGTCACTCCACACCCCTTCCCCCAGCTTCTCCCAGGGCTGCAGGGGTGAGAAACAGGACTGTTCTGCAGCATTTTCCAGGCTTTCTTCCCTTGGAGAGGCAGGCAGCTTGTCTTCTCCATGCTATCTGCAGGTCAGAGTAAACCAGTCTGGCTTGTTTCCTTAGAAGTGCAGATATTTCTGATGGAGCTTTGCTGCTTCAAAGCTGCTCACCCTTCTGGAAGCCCTATTTATTTCCTAGAATCATGGAATGGTTTGGGTTAAAGATCATCTTGTTCCAACCCCCAGCCATGGGTAGGGTCACCTGCCACTAGCCCAGGTTGCTCCAAGCCCCATCCAACCTGGCCTTGGACACTTTCAGGGATGGGGCAGCTCTGGGCAACCTGTGCCAGGACTTCACCAACCTCACAGTAAGGAATTTCTTCCCAGTATCTACTCTAACCCTGCCCTCCTTCAGCTTAAGGCCATTTCACCTTGTGTTTTTCTTTTCCTGGCCTTATATACTCCTCCCTTATTCTCTAGCACTTTGATAAGATGGTTCACCTTGTTCTCCTGATTCTCTAAATCTCAACAGCAGTTAACAGATGTTCCTGGTGTTTTGCAGCTGTGGCATGAAACTGAACCTGGATTACTTGCTGGAGAAGCTCTGGGAGTACCTGGCACTTACCTGCATCTATACCAAGAAACGAGGACGTAAGTGACCATGAGCTGAACAGGTTTGAAAAGCACAAAGGCTGCTGCTCATCAAAGGGCAGACAGGCTGCCAGCAGGGCTTGTGCCTTGGAAATGCTGGAATTATATCCTACCTAACCAGCTTTCAGCCCTTTAGAAGAGCTTTCTGCTCCCTCTGATCCTGCCACGTGTGACTCCCACCATGGCCCTCCTATTTCACACAAGCTGAATTTTCATAAGTCTTTGCATGATGATATAAGGAAATAAAGTGTGCAAGTTCACAGCTTTCTTCCTTGATATGCACACTGTGTTGAACAATTCACCCCATCACAACCCAAAAGAAGTTTCCTGTTCCTGCTGCAAGCAGTTTGATGATTCCCATGCCCTGAGGAAAGCCTTTGATCCTCCTTTTGCTTCCTCTCAGTGATAAAGGCACATCTTTAACTTTTTCCAGTTGGTTGTGAACAGCTGAATTTGAGTGGATATGAGGAGATTAAGGAACTTTCTCTGAGCTTGTTAAGCTCTGAAGTCAGGAGGGTTTGGTTTTCCTTGAGCAGGTGTGTTTTGCTTTGGGTGGTTTTGTTTGTCCTAAGTCAAGTATTTGGGATGGAGTTGGATCAGGTGGGTTGTGAGGAAGCTGCTGACTGTGGGGTGGGAACTGCACTGGAGGGTAGTGGAGAACTGATTTGATGCTTTCAGACCCTGGATAGCTGTTCTGTCTGGGAGCAGGAAGGAGGAATTTGGGAGTAGTAAGCACAAGGTGGTATGACATGGTGTCAGCATATTAGAACAGGATGAAAATCCAATGCTTTTTTCCCTCCCTTCTGCTTCTCCACAGAGAGACCAGACTTTACAGATGCCATTATTCTACGGAAAGGGGCCTCTGTGGAGCATGTGGTAATTTTTCTGCTTGTTTTACATTTCCCTGTGTGCAGAAGGCAGGTTCCTCTTGGACCTGCTGTGATTTGTGCTTCAGGAGTTGTCAGTGTTTAGTTGGGCTTCTCCTTTTGTTGCCTTGATTGATTTTTATCTGCCTCAGGTTTCTTTCACAGCTGTTATGAAAGGTTTAAACAATAACTATTTAATGCAGCCCAGTGAAAAAGCACATGGAAGCAGTGGAAGGGGGCATTATGTGGGCTGATGATTCCTGTGTCTGTAATTTCTGACATAGACCTGAGTGTCTTCTAGTGCTGGATGTTGAAAAAGCTGTTTGCAAAGAGATATCATTAAATACATCACCTTTTGCCTGTCTTGCAGTGCCATCGGATCCACAGATCATTAGCCAGCCAGTTCAAATATGCCTTGGTGTGGGTAAGTGTTTGACAGCTAATGGAATCCCTGTCCTCAGATGTCTCTGATCCTTCTCCTAATCCTTCTCCCTGTTTTTTTGCTTTAAAGGGGACAAGCACAAAGTACAGCCCTCAAAGAGTGGGCTTAACCCATATGATGGAGCATGAAGATGTCATTCAGATTGTAAAGAAGTAACTCTGCTGGTGCCTGGCCTTGTCTCTAATCACTGCAATTGGAACTGACATAAAAACAAAACACACACACAAAAAGAAAAAAAATAAAGAAAAAGGAAAAGGGAGATGTGTTCCACAGCCAAGAAAGCTTCTGTGAAGCTCCTTCTCTTGGAGAAAGACAGAAAATAAGGCTACTGTGCTTGCAGGTGGGCATGGGGAAGATGGGTTTCCATCTCACAATGTTTCAGGCCAAGTAATGTTTCTTAAAAACTTAAAAAGAGCCAGTTCTTCTAGGGCACAGTTCCCACCTGCAGCAGTGTCCTGGCCCTCATAGGGTTTGCACAGAGATCCATGTGTTCACCTCCTGATGGGAGATGTTTGGGTTTGTGTGAACCAATCTGGCCCTGTGCTTTGGGCTGACAGAACATTGCTCATGCTTTGCTGCTTATCCATTCACTTAATTTAAGCATTGATCTGAAACAGAATCAAAGTTCTCCCTCCCCTGCTTATTGGATGTGTCTGCAGCTGAGACAGCCCCAGTAAACACTAGAACCTGGCCCTCTGTGCCTCCCTTAGCCCTGCAGTGGGGTTTGTAGGACATCCTAGTCCAACTGGTACTGAGAGATGAGAAATTAAACTGTTAATAAATGATTATCTTGGCCAAACTGCAGCACGGTACGATCCAAGAGCCATAGTCTGCAGTGAGGATTCACTTCTGGCATGTCACTCATCGAGGCGCTGCCTTGGGAGCTTCCTCCTTTGTTGGGCAGGAGTTGTCCTGCCTGTTAATCCCCAAGCTGGGGTTCTTCTTAACTATGCCCCTAAATTCCAGCCACAGCTCTTTGGAACTCAAGGTACCATCCCATGCCATGGATTTTAAGCCAGTCCTTTTAAACTTTGTTGCTTGTCTGGATATTGTTCCTCAGAATTCTGGGATTTTTTTAATCATGCTTTTCCATTGAATACTGTTGCTGAATAATTCAGAGTGCCTGATAGAGGACAGCTCTTGTCTTCTGGGATCAAGAGCTGCCTGTAGCTTTTATTTTCTTTCATTGGAAAAGGGTTCAGTGTGATGTGGATGCAGAACTGTGAGGACAGGTGTGACACCTGTCTGAGCAGGGCTCCTGCCTCCTCCCTGCCCCTCTCCATCCCTCACAACCTGGTTGAGCAGAAATGGAAGGATTATTTTATTTGAGAAAATAAAAAGTCACTATTTCATGTGAACAGTGGGTAGATGGTTTGGTGTCTTTCCTCTGGCCACCTGAGGAATCCTGGATGCTGTTGCAGGAGGCTGTAGGGGGGAGTAGAAGGTGAAGTGCCTGCAAGAGGATGGTGATGGGAGATAAATGGATATTATAAACAAAAGCTAAGGTGACTTTGAACTCTGTATGGCCCCTTCCCTGTTCCTGGCTTTGTTCACAGCTGGAGTGCAGAGCGAATCCCAAACACGGAGGCATCGAGTGGAGAACGAGCTCCAAATTATCCACATTATCCCTGAGCTGGCAGTGGAAAGCAGCCCCTTCCTGGTGTGAGCTGGGTGGGATGCTGTTCCAGTACATTAACTCACCCTTCCTCTATCCTGTGAAGGTCACACAGGCAGAGTTGCCCTTGCAAAGACTTATTTTGATTTAATTTTGTCCCTGAGTTTCTGACTTTTCCCTCCAAATTCTGGAGGCTGCCAAGGCTCAGCACGGAGCTGGGCAGCAGAACTGCTGACAGACAGTGCGTGGAGCTGGGGAGGTGCTTGGAGTGAGGCTGAATGCACAGTGTCACTTGCTAAAACCTACTCTTGAGTAGTTGGTGCTACCTCGTTGTGTTTGGGTTTCAAACTGACTTTAGCAGATTGTTAAAACCCCCTCTGCCTAATTAGCCTCATTTGGGAAAATGAGCGTTTTATCCTGTTCAAAGTGAACCGATCCATGATTAAAATTGGAATGGGGATCAAGTAACAATAGTGAAGCCAGAAGAAGCCGGTTTCTTTCAGTGAGAGTAGCTTTTTTGGCAATTATTTTATAGCTGCACTTGAAAACGCACCATTTAATTGCAGTATTCCTTCTTCCAGACATCCCTAATTGTTCTGCACTGATGGTAAAAAGCTGCAAACGTTGCAGATTGTGCGGGGGGGGTGTTGCATGGAAATCTCTGAATCCTGAGTGGCAAGATCTGAAGGGCGAGGGGAGAATCTCCTACAGTGTTGGGGTTGTACTGGAGTCTCCTGAGATTTATGGAATGTGCAGCATTTCAGTATTTAAGGGAAGCTTGCTAAAAAGGTGGAGGGGGAATTTTTGCTTGTGCAGGCAGTGATAGGACAAGGAGTAATGGGTTTAAACTGAAAGGGGAGATACAGATCAGATGTTAGGAGGAAATTCTTCTCTGTGAGGGTGGTGAGACCCTGGCACAGGTGCCCAGAGAAGCTGTGGCTGCCCCATCCCTGGAAGTGCCCAAAGCTAGGCTGGACAGGGCTTGGAGCACCTCGACTAGTGGAAGATGCCCCTTCCCCTGGCAGGAGATTGGAACAAGGTGAGCTTTAAGGTCCCTTCAAGCCCAGACTGTTCTGTGGTGATTTTGTGATGTTTCAATGCATTGACCTGACCCTCTCCCTAAGCTCCACGGGAGAGCTGCCAGAGGGAGATGAGCTCAGAGACTCCTTGCTATGTGTTTGGAGAACGGTTCTCCTCTCCAGGAGGAAGAGTGGAGGCAGGAGCTGTGGATATGCCCCCAGAGCAGCCGCACCCTGCATTTCTCAGCTGTAGGAGGGAAGCCTTGGCTGGATGATGCTCAGAGAAAGCCACCCCCAGCAGCCCAGCTGGTGCTCTGTGCCACAGCTCCTGCTCTTCCATCCAACTCCAGGTTCATTCCTGCTCTTCTCAGAGGGCTGTGCTCATCCTGCCCCATCCCTGGAGCCGTCTCCTGGTTGAGCAGAGCACTCCAGCTGTGGAGCAGGGTGGACACAGGCCATCAGCCACCCTCCATCTAGAGCTGGAACCAGCAGCAGCCCGAGGCGTGCTCTGTTTAAAATGCCTGTTCCAGGCAATCAAGCAGGTTTGATTGGCTGAACACTCCTCTTATAATTTAATTTAGTCAGGAATCGTTTGCGAGGTAATAAAAAGCGACTCTGCCTCCAAATACATTCATTTAATTCAATGAGAGACGGTTGCTGCGGCGGGCTCAGCTCAGCCAGCTCCCCTCACCCCATCACGGTGACACCTCCAAGTGCTGCTCGGGGCCGTATATAAGAGGCACGATCCGCAGTGACAGCTTAATTGTCTCAAATGCTGACAAGGGTCACCCCAACCAGCCATCTCGTGACGTGGGGCCGGCTCGGGAGGCTGCGGAGAGGAGGATTTATGGCTGGCAAATAGTTTTGAATTCCTCTGGTTGCGCCTGCTAAATGATGAACCTGCCCCGAGGGGATTGGGGCTATTGATTGTAATTTGCAGTTAAGCCCTCGCAGTTCTGAGGAATCAGCATAATAAATACCCACCGCATTACGGCGGGGACGTGCCTGCCTGGAGGAGGAGGAGATGGAGGTTTATCCCTGCTCTGGTGCTGCAGCAGGATGCTCTCGCTGCCCCGGCGTTTGGGAGAGCCGCAGGCTCCATCACTGCAGGGAAATGGTCCCCGTTTGGTGGGATGCAGGAACCCAGTGCTGGGATGGGGAGGATGAAGCTTTGTGAAGGGAGGTGGAGAGGGTGGTTCAGTATTGTTGGCATCATGGGTGTCTAGATCCCTGCCAGAGGCTCAGGGGCTGGTTACTCCCAGTCCAGCTTTGGAGATGGGTGTGAGGGAGTGCATTTGTTCCCCACTACCATGTCTCAGTGATTTCTTGTCCTAACTTGGCATTGGTTTGGGGGCAGGAACGGATCAGGGCTGTTTTCCAGCTGTTCACATCTGGGCTACACTGAAGTGCAGACCTATATCCCAGGAGGGAAGTAGCTGTGTGACTGTCCAGCTGTGTCACCAGGGGCTGAAGGGATGGGGACCACACGAGGAGGGGACCCTCACCCCTCCAGCTGCTCCCTCCCTGCTGCTCCGCGGCTCTGCCAAGAGGAGATCAGCTCCCATCCCTCTGCTGATGAGAGGAGATGAGAATAATAGCGGGTCATCAAATATGCATTGGGTCCTGCAGCTGCCGCGCAGCCCCGATGGTCCCCGGCGAGAGCTGAGCCGGGAGCCCCGGGCCGGTCCCCACCCTGCAGGCGACCTGGCTACCCCAGGTGAGTGGCTGCGGGTCCCCCCGCAGGGTGGCACCTCCCCTGGGCTCGCAGGGTGGCTTGACTGAACCGACGGAGAGGGACCTTTGTGTGTGATTTCGGTGCTTACACAAAGGTTGCAGCTCAGAACCTCTGGGATAGGGTGTGCGGTGTCCTCTCGCCCCCTCCTGTCCCTGCCTGTCTGTTCACTGCCTTGATCCCCTCTCATCTCACCTTCTGCCTCCCACCTTCCCAACAGACCCAAATTCCCACAACCCTCCAGACCAGAACAGCTTTCCCTGGATGCCCCCTCCTTCCCCAGAACCCTCTGCCCCACCTCTCCTACCACCCCCAGTCCCCACATTCGTTTTTCCTTGGGGCTGTTTTACCCTGGGAAGGCTCCTGGGCTTGGCTCTGGGCCTGAGGTGACGGCCCAGGGCTGTGACCTGGCTCCAGGGCTGCCAGCCAGCACTCCTGGGTGCACGCCAGCATCGTGCCCAGCTGGTCTGTGCTTCCAGCATCTGCTCTGGTCTCTCTCCTCCCGTAACATCTCCCCCGTGGGCAGCAGGCAGCAGCTGGCAGGCAGGGATGTGCTGTGCATTGACCATGTGCTGGGTCTCCCTCCTCAATTTAGAGGCAGGAACTGGAGAGGGTGGAAATTAGCCAGGTCAAGGGGAGTCATGGGTGCTTAGGGGAGCAAGGAGAGACCCCACAGTGCCTCGGGGGCTCGGAGGTCTGTGCTGCTGTCACATTGTTGGGCTGGTGCAGCTTATCCCTGTGCTCTCAGCACGGCCGGGGCTGTGACTGGAGTGACAAGAGCTGCAGCAGGGCTGCCCCACCTGCTCGCAGGTGTTTGGAAGTTGGTGTGCGATGATGCAGAACTGATGACAGGGAAGGGGATATGGTGAGAGGTGCTCCCGCAGCCAGGAAGTGCCTGGGCTGGCTCCGTGGGGCCGGAGCGCGGAGCTTTCGGCAGGCACGGCAGCGACAGCCCCGGCGTGGTGTGGTGTGGTGGCACGGAGCCCTGCTCCGGCTGTAACTGGAAACAGGCTGTAAGCGGACCCGGGGCCGGCTGGTGACCGCAGACCCGCTGGGAGACACGGAGCTGCTGCCCCTGGAGCTCTGCCTGCCGATGCCGGTACTGCAAAGGTACAGTCCTGGGCAGCCGGGCTGGGGAGGGTGAACTGTCTCCATCCTCTCTCTGCATCCAGCTGTGGCAGCAGGAATGAGACTGTCCCCGTCTGTCCCTGGGGCGAGATGGCTTTCCCTGGCTTACCCACGTGGCTGGAGTCGTTCAGAAGTGACATGGTCAGAGCATGCTCTGGGTGTCTTCTCTCAGAGCCCCGGTCCCCACCACCACCCCAGGGACCCCTCACTACCAGGTTTTGCACCCAGGGTCCCTGTCATGTTCTGCTGCTGGATGCAGCCATGCCCAGACACCTGGGAAACAGCCACCAAGTGTGGGTGCTCACAGTTTGGGTTCATGGCCATGGATTCTCTCTCTAGCCTCCAGCATCTGCTACTGTCTGTCTGAGTTTGGGAAAAAAATGTCCTTTTCCCAGCTCTTCTGTGTCAAAGGCAGGTAACTGCTGTGCCCAGGAATGAAGAACATGGGGAGGTGTGAGAGGGTCTGTTATGGAAGCTCAGACTGTGGAAGGCAGTGCCTGTGTGAGATGAAGCTCCTCTTTCTCCTCTCCTTTCACTCTTGAAGAGCCCTTGTCATGGGCAGGGAGGGACTGTGGGCACAGCCACGGCGACAGCACAGGGAGCTGTGCCAGCGCCCAGGGCACTGCGAGCACCACTGCCCTGCCTGGTGGGGAGAGGGACAGGGGCTGTGGAGGGCAGTGGGATGGTGGCAGGGACTGCATGAGTGGTGAGATTCAAGTTGCAGCAGCTTCTTGTCAGCCCCTTGCTCGCAGCCAGCAGAAGGAGGGGCTGTGTCCAAGGTGGTTCCCCATCACATCGTGGTGCCCAAGCTCCAGGTGCCCATTTTGGGAGGATGGATGGGATGGTGGTGTGGGAAGGCACCCATGCCACGGGCATGGCAGGGTCCACCAGCCCTGCACGGCTCGATGGCCATGCCAGAGCTGTGTGTGGACCATGCCGGGTGGGGCTCCTGCAGGGCAGTGCTCCCACATGGCTCAGGCTCTACTGATGCTCTTTTCCCAGTGATCCTGGGTTTCTGTTACCCCACAGACCTTCTCCCAAATGCCTACCAGGTGCCTCTCCTCCCACTCCATCCCTCTGCTCTCCCTGCACTCCAGGGTGGCCACTGTGGTGTTTCCATCCCAGAAAGCAACACAGAGAGGAGGCAAAGCTGTGACAAAGGACAGTGCCAGGAGATGCCAGCTACGGGGCTCCCCTGGTCCCGGGGGGCACCAGTGGGTTCAGTCCAGCAACTGCTGCTTGTTCTTGGGTTCTGCCAGCTGCTGCACAGCTGGATGCTGCTGCTCCCTCTGGGTCTGCTCAAATACTCCCTGCAAGTACTGCCCCTGCCCACACAGATGATCCGTGAAGGACAGTGACTTCCCACTGCTGCTGCTTAAACTTTGATGAGCTGTAACCGCAGGAATCCAGCCCTGGCATTAACATTTGATGTGGTCACCCCGCACCCAGGCACGTGTGGGTGCAAACACGCTGCTGGCACCGCCGCGGGGCACACGTGTGGCACCGACTTACCCCCTCGCTGGCTGTGTGTGGGCACACGTGGAACCCTGCATGTACATGCCACCCGTCCTGGCGTAGCACTGGGGGTACCCCTCTGTGCTCTGGACTTCACCCACCTCCGTGCCGACTGCAGGAAGAGACTGATTCCCCAGGGAAGGGCAGAGGGAGCCCCGAGAGGCGGGGAGGTAGAAATGTCCAGTTTTGGGGTGGTGATGGTGCCGTCCACTGAAGCATCGCTCTTGGGGGACACTCCCAGCAGCGGAGGCCCTTCCCTACTCCTTCGGAAAAGTCTCGGGGCCAGCGTGGTGCATCCCGTACATTATTCATGCCGCCGTGAGCCCGGCGGTTGGGTTACAGCCGGAGCCCAGGCACTCGGGGGTGTGCGGGAGGCAGGAGGCAGCTCCGCCGGGCTGCCCCGGGGCCCGTCCCGCCGCCCCAGCGCGATGCCAAGCGGGCGGCCACCGGCGCCCGAGGGAGCCACGCACGGGCATGTGCCTCGCCA
Source organism: Formicarius rufipectus (assembly GCA_013399695.1). Taxonomy (NCBI): domain Eukaryota; kingdom Metazoa; phylum Chordata; class Aves; order Passeriformes; family Formicariidae; genus Formicarius; species Formicarius rufipectus. Next base: position 288,396 of record VXAU01003858.1, on the reverse strand, counting down.
CAACCGGGCACAGGTAAATACCCTCCCGGGGCCGGCGGCGGGGTCGGGAGCCGGACGGTGTGCCGGGAGCCGGCTTGTGCCGGCACAGAGCATCGTCTGCCAGAGCCCCGCCGGGGCTGGAGCATGAGCACCTGCCACTGCTGGGATGGCTGGGAAGAAGGGGAACCAAAAGGAGGCCAAAGGGAAGGGAGGCAAAGGGAAAGGGAAGGTTGAAAAGAAGGGAAAGAAGGAGGATCCCAGCGAGTCAGAGGATGCCTCGGATGCGGAGCTGCTGAAGGAAGAGGAGAGCGAGGAGCTGGAGGTGGTGGAGGAGAAGAATGAGGAGGAGGAGGAAGCTGAAGATGAGCCCAAGAAAGGGAAAGGGAAAGGGAAGGAGAAAGGGAAGGAGAAGGAAAAGGAGAAAAAGGGGTTACCCAAGGTGGGGGTGGCAAAAAAGATAGGCCGAGGAAAGAAGGTGCAGCTGGAGACAGAGGAAGAGGAGGATGAGAGCGATGCCAAGACAACCAAGAAGAACCTGAAGGGCACCTCCAAGATGGTGATGGGGCTGGCGACCGACAAGAAGAAGAAAGGGGCCAAGGGTGCAGAGGCCAAGGACCAACCCAAAGCATCGGCAGAACCAGGCCTGGACAAGGAGGAGGAGGTGGCGGCAGCGCCGAAGGCCCGGGCGAAGCGGAGCCTCCGCAGCACTTCGAAACTCTTCCTGGGCTTCAAGAAGCTGGGGTTGCCTCGGCCCAAGAAGGGGCAGTTCAAGAACACGTCCCGCTTCTTCTGGGGGCTGCAAAAGCACAGCACCAAGAAGAGGAAGCAGAAGAAGAACAAGGCGGTGCTCAAGTCCACCTCCAACCTGATGATGCGCTTCAAGCACGTGGGCAAGAAGAGGAAGGAGGAGGCCAAGAAGGATGCACAATCAAAGCCATCGTTCCTGCTGCTGCGGCGGGGCGGGCAGGCTGCCGAGGATGGTGCGTCACTCTTCCGCCGGTGCCCGGAAAGGAAATTCAAGCCACGGGCACGGGTGCTGAGCAAGGCGGCCGCTGCCACGGGCTGGCTGGCCAGGAAGGTGCTGTCGCGGCGTGGGCGGCTGACGGGGCTGACGGGGGGCAGCCGGGCGACTGACACGGCGTGGCTGTCCCGTATCGGTGCCAGGAAGCTGCCGTTCCCCGCAGAAGACGAGATCCTCAGGCACCGGGCCAACATGAAGCGGATCCCTGGCAGCATTGGGCTGTCGGCCCCCGGCACTGCGCGGCAAGGCAGCTCGGTGAGGCGCCTGTCCCGGCGGCGCTCCCAGCACACGCCGGCGGAGCCGCCGGGGCCGCGCTATGGGTGGGCTGAGGAGGAGGAGGACAGAGCCTTCAACCGCCGGCGTGGCTACGGCAAGGAGGAGGACGCGGCCTACGGCTCCCGCCGGGGCTATGCCAAGGGGAAAGATGGAGCCTATGGGTCCTGGCGCGGCCACCCCAAGGAGGAAGAGAGAGCATATGGCCCCCAGCATGGCTATGCTGAGGAGGATGGAGCATATGGCCCGTGGCATGGCTACACTGATGAGGAAGATGGAGCCTACAGCCCCCAGCACGGCTACTCCGAGGAGGAAGAAGGCTACACGCAAACCCCATCCTACCCAGCAGGCTACAGCTTCGAGGGCGCAGTGCCGACCCCCTACGCTCACTACCCTGGCTATGAGACAGAGGAGGAGGAGTACGACGCCTACGGGGGGTTTTGGGAGGAGGGTGACCCACCAGGGCACTCCTATGGCTACACGGAGCTCGAGGATGAGGGACCGTTTGGTGCTGGGCCCCCCCCCGGCCTCTACGACCCGTACAGCAGCGACCCGGAGTATGGAGAGGAGGCAGTGGGGCTCTTCGGCTACAGGGGGGACCCCTACGAGGAGTTCGGGGAGCCCTTTGCTGGGGGGTACCCTGGGAGCGAGTACCCCGAGCACCGCATCCAGTACAGCGAGGGGGCGTGGGCGCCGCACGCCCAGTCCTCCTGCAACCCCTACGCCCTGGGCCTGGAGGAGATCGCCGAGGCCGAGGAGCCCGAGGAGGGGTCCTGGGAGGAGGAGGAGGAGGAGGAGGAGAAGGAGTATCCCTTCTCCATCCTCAGCGCCTCCTCGCTCCGGGGCATGCGGGAGACTCTCTCCTCCAAGCTCTCCCTCAACAGGAAATTCAGGCTCTTCCCTCGGCCCCAGGTCAAGCTTTTCGGCAGGGACCGCCTGGACGTCCCCCTCCCGCCTTCCCCCCACCTGCCC
>VXAU01003858.1:264471-284943 GCA_013399695.1 Formicarius rufipectus | reverse complement strand
CCCCCCCGGCCAGGCCGTCTGCCGAAGCAGGGGGTCACAACCCCTCCGTGGGGCAGTCCCTGGCCTCGCTGCTCGTCAGGAGCATGGCCTCCACCAAAGCCCCCCCTTCCTCACCGCCCACCCGCCACCCCTCCACCCGCTCGCCCACCTTGCCCCGGCGCCCATCCCGGCGGGACGGGAGCACCCGCAGGTCACCGAGCCCACCGTCGGGGCGCCGGGGCTGGGCCGACACCGGGCGCCCCGTCCCCGCCTCCAACCCGCGTGGCAACCGGAGCCCCTCACCGCAGCGTCGCGCCGCCTTCCCACCCCCGTACGGGCGAGCCCCCGGCTCGCCGGTCGCCCCTCGGCACGGCCCTCGACCCCCAGGGCCGGCAGAGCCCGTCGAGGGGGACGGAACGGCCGGGGAGGAGGGCGCGGGGCGCTACGCGGTGGTGACGCCGCAGGTGCAGAGGTTGGGCTCCTTCCGACGCGCATCCCGCATGTACAAGCAGCACTGGTCCACGCAGCACGTCGTGCGGGTGCGGGAGATGCCCGACACCTGGACGGCCGAGCAGGGCCCCCCGCAGCAGCCCACCCAGCGTGGCCGGCGGTGGGCGAGCCAGAGGGGAGCCGACATCGCCCGATACCTGAGCCAGCGCTCGCCGGCGGGCGGCTGGCGGGACAGGCACCCCTGGGCGGACGGGTACCTGGGCACCAAGCAGCCCTGGCGCACCAAGGTAACGCCGGTGGGGAGCACCCCACGGGGGCATGGAGCCGGGGTACGAGCCGGCAGCCGGCGGGACTGGGGATGGGATGGCGTGTTGAGGTGGCTGCCAGCTCCCCGGGGAGCAAAGCCACTGGCGCCAGGGGGNGGTGGAGGGGGGGGAATCATTGTCCATTGTGCATCCCTCCCCCATGAACGGCCCCCTTGGGGACACTTGACTCCGGTATATGGAAATGTGGAGACGCGATCCGGCGGGGACAGGTGCGAGTGGCACGGTGGCCGGGAGGGTGTCCACTTTCCTGCCCACCGCCTGGCCGGCCGCCAGCGCAGGCTCCTGGGTGACACCCGTCCTGTGTCACCCCTGCCCGTGGCCACGGGGAGCAGCCTCTGCCTCGCGGCTCAGCCCCCTTCCATCACCTCCCCTGGAGGTGCCACCCTGCCAGGGAGTCTCCATCGCCCACCCGTTTTAGCCGTGGTGGGAGTGGAACAGCTGGGGGTGGCACAGACTGGGGTTCTTGGGTCCAGTCTTTCCTGGGACCACCTCCAAGGATGCCTTGCTGGCCTCATGTCACTGTTTCCAGCTCTACTGCTCTCTCTGACACGGGCACTCTTACTGGGGTACAGTTTCAGCGATGTGGGGTGTTTTGTGTGGGGTGCCACCAGTGGCTGTGTGTCCCCTGGTTTGGGGTCACAGATGGTGGTTTTGGGGTGGTGGCAGTGACCAGGTAGGACACCTGAGAGGTTTGATGCATCCCTGCCATGATGGGTTTGCTGGTTGCTCCGTGCAGATGCAGTCTCTGTGCAGCCTGCCCATCGTGCGGTACCAGGAGCCACAGGAAGAGGACGGGTTGGAGGACATGACCCAGCTAGAGTGAGTGTCCCTGTCCCCTTCCCCCTGACCCACTGCTGGGTGGGACAGTGGGGCTGCAGCCCCCACCCATACACCCCTGGTCCTGCTCTTCCCACTCCACCCCATCCCAATACAGCGTCTCCTCCAGTCTCCCGGAGCTAGGGATGCTGGGGACATGCTGGGGACAGCAGACACTCCCTTGTCCCTCTGCCAGTCCCTAATGCAGCCTCTCCTCCGTGCCAGGGACCTCCAGGAAGCCGCGGTGCTGAACAACATCCGGACGCGGTTTGAGCGCCAGCTCATCTATGTAAGTTTAGGGGGGCACAGTGTCCCCCAAAGACTCCAAGTATGAGGTCTTTGGGGGTGTCATTGTCCTCTGAGGTCTCTCAGCCCCAAACCTCACTCCCCGGCAGACCTACATCGGCAGCATCCTGGTGTCAGTGAACCCCTACCGGCTCTACAACATCTACGGGACGGAGCAGGTGCTGCAGTACGAAGGCAGAGCCCTGGGGGAGAATCCACCGTGAGTACCAGGGGTTCCCCAAATGTCCTGTGAGGATGGGGGCACTCCCACCCGCCATCACCCACCACTGGGTCCCACAGCAGCCCTGGGTGGTCCCAAGCCCGTGGGGACCATCTCTTGCTGTGTGCTGGAGCCTTTGTGTCCATGCGTGGGGATGTTCACATTGGGGGTCCCTGTGCTGGGGCAATGAGGCAGCACAGCCCCTCATTCTGCTTCCCCCCACCCAGGCACCTCTTCGCCATCGCAAACGTCGCCTACTCCAAAGTGATGGATGCCAAACACAACCAGTGTATCATCATCAGGTGGGACATGGCTGTCCCCATGCACAGCTCCCTGGGCTAGCCCCTAATCAGCATCACCCTAATGCCTGGGAACAGGATGCTGCCACCAGCCTGGCCCTCATGGGTGCCACTGGGGATGGGGTGCTGTAGGCACTTGGGGGGCGTTTGGGGTGGGGATCTCATGCTCAGCTGGTGACAACCCCAGCCATGCTCCCACTCTGCATTTCAGTGGGGAGAGTGGGTCAGGGAAGACCGAAGCCACCAAGCTGATCCTGCGCTACCTGGCAGCTGTCAGCCAGAAACGCAGCACTGCCCCACAGGTAGGGTGCTGTCCTGGGGATATCCCCATCCCCGTGCCCTCATGTCCCCATCCTCTTCTTCTACCTCCTTGCTCTCTCCTCCATCCCTGCTCATGGCTCTGCTCCTCTCTCCTTGTCCCCACGCTTCCACATGGACCACGGCAGATAGAGGTATTGGGGGGGACAGGTGGGCTGGGACAGTTCAAGGGGATGGAGCATCATGGTGTCACCTTGGCTGTGTCACCCCAGCTGCAGGGGGATGGTGGGAAGGGCATAGGAGCTCGGTGCATCACATGGATGGGGTCCTTGTGCTCTCCCACACCCTCATTTAAGCTGGCTGTGGTGCACACCATGAATTCGGGCACCCGTGGGTGTCTGCGTGGGACATGGAGTGGCAGGGGGTGACAAAGGGGGTGCCCCCACACTGGGGACAGCCCGTGGCGTGTCACGTGCCCAGGCTGACCCCTCAGCTCTCCCCATCACCACAACAGATCCTGGAGGCGACCCCCTTGCTGGAATCCTTCGGCAATGCCAAAACCGTAAGGAATGACAATTCCAGCAGGTTTGGGAAGTTTGTGGAAATCTTTCTGGAGGAGTAAGTAATGCGGAGCAACACTTGTTTGTGGCTGTTCCCCCCATGTGTCCCCTGCCCTGGGAGCGCCCAGCCTAGCTCCTGGTCCCCTTGCCAGGCTGACAGGGGCAATGCTTTTGGGGCCAAAATTTGGGGTGAAAAGGTGGCTGTCCCTGGGGAAGGCTCATGGACACTGTGCCCTGGGCTGGAACCCTGACCACTCCCACTCCCCATTCCTGTCCTCTGACCCCCAACAACCCTCCCACATGCTGGGGGGAGCATCATGGCATGGGTGGGCACCTTGGGGTGGGTCACAGCCCCTGCCCACTCTGAGGTTGCAGCTGGGTGCCCACTCTCCCCCCTGCAGCGGCTTGATCTGCGGTGCCATAACCTCGCAGTACCTGCTGGAGAAGTCCCGTGTGGTCTTCCAGGTGTGTGATGAGGGGATCCTCGGTCCTGCCCCCCACTCTGCCCCCTCTGCCACCCACTCCCCAGCTCTGTCTTCTCCCCAGGCCAAGAGTGAGCGCAACTACCACATTTTCTATGAGATGCTGGCGGGGCTGCCTGCCCAGCAGCGGCAGCGGTACTGCCTGCAGGGCGCCGAGACCTACTACTACCTGAACCAGGTAGTGTGCCCCTCCCCAAACCAGGTAGTGTGCCCCTCCCCAGCCCCACCACGCTGCCTGGTTTTTGGGGAGCTGCCCAACTTTGGGCTGCTGGTGGGTTCCTGACTCCTCAACGTGTGGATGGGGGGAGGGTGTTCAGGCAGTGTTCACACTGGGTGCTGCCCCCGCTGAGACCCACTGACAGCCTGAGGGGGTTGTGCCAGGGTGGGAACTGTGAGATTCCCGGCAAGGACGACGCGGAGGATTTCCGTCGGCTGCTCAACACCATGGAGGTGCTGAGCTTCAGCGTGGATGAGCAGAACAGCATCTTCCGCATCCTCTCCTCCATCCTCCACCTGGGCAACGTCTACTTCGAGAAATACGAGGTACCCACTGGGAGCCGAGCTGTGCTACTCAGGCAGGATTTGGGATGTGGCAGGTGGGGGGTCATCGGGTCCCACCGCAACCCTGTGTCCTGCAGACCGACTGCCAGGAGGTCGCCACGGTGGTGAGCGCCACGGAGATCCGGACGGTTGCAGAGCTGCTGCAGGTGTCCCCCGAGGGCCTGCAGAAAGCCATCACCTTCAAGGTGACGGTGAGTGTTGGGGCACCCAGGCAGGGAGGGGGGTCTCTGGTCCCTGGGGAGCATGGGTGGTGTTGCTAAAACTCCATCACACCATTTCCCAACCAGGAAACGCTGCGGGAGAAGATTTTTACCCCTCTGACTGTTGAAAGTGCCGTGGATGCCAGGTGGGTTGGGGGGGGCTGTGCTGTGGGGGGACATGAGGATTGACCCTCTGGAACAGGGTGGGAGGTGAAGCCCAGCTGGGAATAGAGATGGTCAGGTTCTCCAGTGTGGATTAGGCTCTCCAGTGATTAAAACTGAGGCTAAGGGCTGCTGTGCTGAGCTGTGGCCATGGCAGTGGGGATGTACACAGTGCTGTGTCATGCCATTCCAGAGCTCCATCACTTTCTCCTTCCCAGGGATGCCATTGCCAAGACCCTCTACTCCCTGCTCTTCGGCTGGCTCACAGACCGCATCAACAAGCTGGTGTACCCACGGCAGGAGGCCCTTTCCATTGCCATCCTGGACATCTACGGCTTCGAGGTGAGCAGGATCCACCCCAGCTCCCTCCTGGCTCAATCCCATCTCCATCCTCCTGGGGTCTCTGGCTCAACAGACCTTCCTTCTCGCAGGACCTCAACTTCAACAGCTTTGAGCAGCTGTGCATCAACTATGCCAATGAGTACCTGCAGTTTTTCTTCAATAAGATCGTCTTCCAGGAGGAGCAGGTGGGTCAGTGGGCAGTGCTGGGCTCTGCCCCCGTGCCAGGGGGACTGGGGCTCAGGTGTGACCTGGTGCTGGCCCCACAGGAGGAGTATCTCCGGGAGCAGATTGAGTGGAAGGAGATCCCCTTCAGTGACAACCAGCCTTGCATTGACCTCATCTCCCAGAAGCCCTACGGCATCCTCCGGATCCTGGATGACCAGAGCTGCTTCCCCCAGGTGAGAAGTGCCTGGTGATGAGATGGCAGTACTGGGTGGGGAATCACTGTGGCCCAGGGCTGCGCTTCTCCTGGGCTGTCCTGACAACCTGGGAGACCCTCTGTGTTGTTCCAGGCTGGATAAGCCCCAAGAGTCATAGAATCATCATAGAATCACAGAATGCTTTGTGTTGGAAGGGACCTTAAAGATCACTTAGTTCTAACCTGCTGCTGAGCTGCCTGAGCTCTGTCTCACTCCTGCATCCCTCCCCAGGCCACTGACCACACGTTCCTCCAGAAGTGTCACTATCACCACGGGACAAACCCGCTCTACACGAAGCCGAAGATGCCGCTGCCCGAGTTCACCATCAAGCACTATGCAGGGAAGGTGACCTACCAGGTGTGTGGCAGTGGGATGCCCAGACAGGGTCTTAAGTAGGAGACTGATCCTGCACCAAGGCGGGAGATGCAGCACAGAAGGTCTTGCTGGGATCTCCCATTCCATCCTAGAGCTCCTCACCTCACCCCATCGTGCTGCCTCCTCACCATGAGGTTTTGCTCTTTGCCAGGTTCACAAATTTTTGGATAAAAACTATGACCAGGTCCGTCAGGATGTGCTGGACCTGTTCATCAGCAGCAAGACCAAGGTAAAGCCCTGCCTGGCCTTGGCTCTGCAGTGACACTGGGCATGGATAATCCCCATCCATACATCTCCCTTTTCATGTCCCCAAGCATGTGTCCCCGTGGCTGCTGAAGCCTGGCGGGATCTGAAGCAGAAGATACCTTTGGCTCCACCCTGTGCCCTTCTTCCACAGAGTCCTCTGGGCTTTGACCCCTCAAGCGTTTGACACAAATGGGCACATGGGCTGCTCTTGTGCTTTGTATCCTAATCCATACCCTCATCCCCATCCCTGTCCAGGGAATTCAGCCACAAATAGGGGATGCAACTTGCTTGGGGCTGAGCAAAAAGGCAGTGACCAGACGGGGAAGAGGAGCCAGGAGAGCTGCACCATCCCAGCCACCTTCCTCCTCACTAACCCTTCCTGTTCTCCCCAAGGTGGTGGCCAACCTCTTCTTTGGCCATGCCCAGGTGATGGCCCGGCAGAGGAGCCTCATCAGGAGGAGCAGCACGAGGACACGGCGGTACAAGGCTCCTACCGTGGCCGCACGGTTCCAGCAGTCACTCCTGGAGCTGGTGGAGAAGATGGAGAGGTCAGGGTGGGCAGCCTGGCTGTGCACTGGGCTGGTGGGAACAGGGTGACAGTGAAACTCGAGCCCCAGGTGGCCGGGCTGGCTTTATCCCTTGTCCCCTGTGGTTGATGGGGTCTCTCTGTCACAGGTGCAACCCCTTCTTCGTGCGCTGCCTCAAACCCAACAACAAAAAGGTGAGATCCAGGGCTTTCTGGCCCGCAGTGATGCCAGTGCTGCGTGTCCTGCTGGCTCTGGGAGCATGATGGGCTCACACTGAGCAGGGCCTTGCCCTTGTGACCACTGAGGCTTCTCCCCATCCCCTCCCCAGGAGCCAGGGCTCTTTGAGGCTGATGTGGTCAGCAGCCAGCTGCGCTACTCGGGGATCCTAGAGACCATCCGCATCCGCAAGGAGGGCTTCCCCATCCGCATCCCCTTCCTCGTCTTCATTGACAGGTGCCCAGGGGTTGGCTGCAGTGAGAGGAGACCACAGAGCTTGTGGGTGTTTTGGGGGCAGCATCTGGGCCGGGGTTCCCCCACGGTGGGAGCTGAGAGCCCCTCACTTTGATGCACAGCTTGGGGAGAAGCTTCATCTCCAGGCACGGTGCTTGTCAGTGCAGGGAGGGCCCATGCTGGGGTCCTGCCGGGGTCCTACATGGGCATAGTGTCATGGGCCCACGCAGGTACCGCTGCCTCGTCGACATGTGGTCCAACATCATTCCCAATGGAGCCAACTGCGTGGAGATGCTGAGGAACCTCTGCACCATTAACCCCAGCATGTACTACGTCGGCGTCACCAAGGTGCTGTTCTGGGAGGGGGCTTGGCTCTGGTGATGCCCTGAGGGTGGTGGCCAAGGCAGGGGGGGGTGTCATGGCATCATCCCTGCTTCCAGCTCTTCCTAAAGGAGCAGCTGTACCAGGCACTGGAGAGCAAGCGAGCCCGTGCCCATCACCTGGCCGCGCTCACGCTCCAGCGCTACGCTCGCACCTTCTTCATCAAGCGGCGCTTCCGCTCCCTCCGCCGCAAGATCGTCCTCCTGCAGAGCCGGGCACGGGGATACCTGGCCAGGTGGGGGTCCCAGGGGGGCGCTGGGGGTGCTCTGATGGGTGGCAGAGGGTGACAGGTGCACTCCTGCAGGCAGCGGTACCGGCGCATGCGGCACACGCTCATCAAGTTCAGGTCACTGGTGCACATCTACGTGAACCGCCGGCGGTACCTCAAGGTGAGGTGGGGCTGGCACATCCCAGGGCACCTGCTCCCACCCTGCTGCATGGTCAGTGATGGATCTGGAGGAGGCACCCCTGAACCCTGAGCCCTCCCAGGCCCCACGCTACCAACCCTGCTCTACATCCCATGGGGCACAGACAGTACCCCTTTGGGGTGAAAACCTGGTGATGCTAGGGGAGGCAATGGCACTCCCGAGGTTTCTGCTGCCTCCTGACCTCCCTCCCTCCCAGTGGGACTCAGAGTGGCTGCTCTGCTTGCAGAGGAAGGAGGATGCTCGCCGGCGAGCCGAGGAGGAGAAGGAGAGGATGAAGCAGGTAACCTGGGACAGGCACTGGTGGGAGCACACAGGTGTTGCTGTGTCCTCATCCCTGCCAGGTGCTCGCTCATCCCTGTGCTCTGGGCCAAGGCACCCAGGGGTGCTGGCACAGTGTGGTGAGCGGGCACCTCCCTGTGCTGCGGCACAGGAGCTGACACGGAGGGAGGTGGTAGATGTCACCCACCTGGAGATCCCAGCTGAGCTGATGGGGCTGCTGGAGGCCGCTGCAGGTGAGCTGGTCCTGCACTGCCATCGCTCCCAGCCCCTTGTCCCCATGCCCCCGGCCGTGCCGTAGCTGCCCACTGTGCCACAGCCGCCCAGGAGGTGAACGCCGGCTGCGTGGTCCTGGTGCCACCCCCGGCACTGCAGCCCGACTCCAAGCTCACCCTCCCCCTCGACATCAACGACTACCCCATGGCCAAGTACGTGCGGGGCCACTTCCAGGTAAGGTGGGCGCCGCGGCCAGGCAGCGGGGAGCCCGTGCAGACAGCTTTTGGGGAGACCCCGGCACCCCGGTTGTGGCTGAGCGTTTAGAAACAGGGTCCCTGCGGCAGCTCCCCCACCATCCCACCGGGCTCTGTCCCAGTTTCGGCCCCGGGGACGCCACGGGGAGCAAGAGAGGCCGGAGCCGGGGTGGCTGTGGTACTGTGGTGAGCTGGCTGCCACCTGCCCCCTCCCCGTGGGTTCCTGTCGTCTCCAGAGGCCGGGGGGACCATGCTGAGGCTATCGGAGAGAGACCCGCTGAGCCCTCCTGGACGCCCGACGCGGGGCGGATCCGGAACGCTGGGGCGGGAGACCAGGTCGCTTTGCTCCCGGGACCCCGGCCCCATCCCTGGCCACTTTGCCCCATTCCTCCTCACTGCCTTCTATTTTTGCCCTGTGTTTCCCAGTCCCTGGCATCCCAAATGTGCCAGGGCTGGATCCTGCTCTCAGTCTTGCCAAAGTGCTGGTATAGAATCATAGACTTATTTAGGTTGGAAGGGACCTCAAGGCTCATCTCCTTCCAACCCCTGCCATGGCAGGGATACTTTACACTAGACAAGGTTGCTCCGAGCCCCTTCTAACCTGGCCTTGAACACTTCCAGATATGGGGCAATCACAGTCTCTCTGGACAACCTGTGCCAGGGGCTCACCACCCACCACAGCCTGAGCCCATCCCTGCCCTGTTCCCGGCTGGGATCCCAGCCCAGTCCTGCACCCCAGCCCCTTGGCAGCCCCATAGTCCCCACCCAGCATCACCACCACGCTCAGCCTACTGGGGCCGGCCCCTCCTGGCCTGAGGCTGTCCCCAGGTAGCCACGGGTGCGGGTGTTGCCACAGGAACCGGCGTTTGGGATGCTGACAGCCCCGCTGAAAGCCCCCCTCACCCGGCTGGACGAGGAGCTGTGCCACGAGGCGCTCAGCCTCTTCCAACTGGTAGGTGGGACAGCACGGGATCCATCACCGTGGGTCCCTGCCTGCTCCCTGCCCGGGGCCAGAGGGAGGACCTGGCTGTCCCTGTGGCAGATCCTGCGGTTCATGGGGGACCCGGGGCTGGGCGGCCCGCAGGAGACTCTCTTTGGCAACTACATCGTGCAGAAGGGGCTGTCGGTGCCCGGGCTGCGGGATGAGCTCCTGGCACAAGCTGCCAACCAGGTGTGGCGGAACACCAACGTCAATAACGAGGAGCGGGGCTGGCTGCTCTTGGCCACCTGCCTCAGCGCCTTCCCCCCGTCCGCTGCCTTCGACAAGTACCTGCTCAAGTGAGCCAGGGATGGAGGGGGAGGGAGCAGGGATGGCTGGCACCCTTGGGGATAGACTGGCACTCGTGCCTGTGCCCAGGGATACTGACCAGATCCTGTTGGGGATGTTCCAAGGTCCCCTCAGAATCCCTCTGGCCAAGCTGGCACATGTAGCCAGCATGCCTCCCGTGTCCCTCTAGGGTCCCCAGGGCCAGGGTGGCACATTTGCCCGGGGATTATGTTCAGATTCCTTCAGGATCCATTGGGCCAACCTGGCACACATGCCCAGGATGCTGCCCAGTCCCACTGGAGATGCTCCGAGTTCCCTTCAGTGTCCCTCTGGCCAGCCTGGCACATATGCTCAGGGATGCCTCCCAGGTCGAGTTGGAGATGCTCTGAGGTCCCTCTTGGGTTCCTGGAGCCAGCCTGGCACACAGGTCCAGGGATTATGCTCAGGTTTCCCCAGGATCTATTGAACCATCCTGGCACATTAACCCAGGATGCTACACAGGTCCCTCTGGGGTTGCTCTGAGGTCCCTCTGTGCTTCCCAGTGACATCCTGGCACATGTGCCCGGGGTTATAGCCCAGGTGCCTCTAGGTGCATTCTGAGATGTTTTGGGCCAGCCTGGCACACACGGCCAGGATGCTGCCGAGATCTCTCTGTATTCCCTAGTGCCCACCCAGCACACATGCCTGGAGATGCTGCCCAGGTCCCTCCCTTCCTCACAGGTTCGTCTCTGACTACGCCTTCGCTGGCTACAAGCCGGTGTGCCAGCGCAAGCTGATGCACGCCATGGCCCGGTCCCAGCTGGGCACTGCAGCTGCCCGTGCCTTCCCACCGTCGCTGCTGGAGTGGACGGCGAACCGGCAGCAAGCCAGCATGGCCCTCGACCTGCACTGCTTCAATGGTGAGGCTGGCACGGCACCGGGCACGGGAGTGACCAGGGGTGGTCCCGGGGTGACCACCCTCCCGGGCAGGAAGGGACTGGTGTGACCAGCTCACCGCCCGTTCCTCCCCAGGTGACCAGTTCTCCTGCCCCATCCACTCCTGGAGCACTGGTGAGGACCTGGCAGGGNAGTGTGGCACAGTGTCACCCCGGGGCTGTTTTGGGTGTCCCCAAGATCGGGGAGCTGGGATGCCCAGCTCGTGGGCAGTGTCCCCATGGAACTGGGGCACTGCTGGCAGCCTGTGCCCATCCTCAGCTCCTGGCTGTTGGCAGGGGGCTGGTNCGGGTGCCCAGTGGACTGAGCTGGCTGGCCATGACTATGTCCTGGACCTCATCTCCGACCTCGAGCTGCTCCGGGGCTTCCCCAGACAGAAATCCTGCTTCCTCATCGCATGGGATGGGACCCAGAGCCTCGGCAGGGACAGCCGGGCGTAGGTACCCGGGCAGGGATGGGTGCCCCACTGGGAGGGCAATGCCAGCACCATGCTGGGTGGGTTGCTGGATAGGGGTGGGTGGGCTCCTGGAGTGGGGAAATTCTGGCACCTAGTGCTCGGTGAGCGCATCGTCCCTCTCTGCAGGGTGCTGGGACATGGATTGGATTTGGATGAAGTGCCTCCTCCCCCCGCTGTGAAAGCCCCCACGCTGCCCTCCACGGAGATGTACCACCCCCATGGTAGAGCATCATCCCCCTGGCCCCCGGTGAAGCTCTGCCGTGCTGCTGGAGCCCTGCTGCTGGCAACTCATCCCTCCTTGTCCCCCCGCAGACGGGGAATTCGGGGAACCACGCAGCCAGAAGGGTTTGGATCGATACCTGGACAGCCTCTTCGATCCCGTGCTCTCCTACGGCAATGGGGTGAGAGGGGGGCCCGATGCCCAGGGCGTTTTGGAGTGCAAATGGCTTGGCCACCCTACCCTGATTCCCACCCCCCAGGAGCTGGAGAAGCCGGCCATCCTCTCGCAGAGGATGAAGGGAGGAGGCGGCGTGGGAGGGGGGGACAGGGGCAGTGATGCCAATCGGAGCGGACCCCCTGTCCCTGCAGAGACACGCCAGCCGAGGGGTGAGTGCCCCGAGCTCTCCTGCATCCCACCCCAGCTCCCCGCCTCGAATTCCCTGCTTGATCCCTGGCGGAGGGGACATGCCTGCACCCAGCTGATGTCCCCTCTTTGCCCCTGCAGGCGCAGAGCCAGCCCTGTCCCCGCAGAGCCGGACAGATGCCAAGCAGTCACCTGGATCCTCGGTCAGTGCCAAGCCCGTCCTCCACTTCAGGGCAGCCCCTGGGCACAGGGGCAGCTGTGGGTGCCGGGTGCTGATGGCACGGTGTCCCTTGCAGGGCAGAGCAGCAGAGGGGACGCCAGCCCGCACCCCACAGCCCCGGCCCTACTCGCAGAAAGCCGGTAAGGGCTCCTGGTGCAATGGGGTGGCCACGGGGGCTCGTGGCACCGAGACGGAGCCCAGATGTGGCAGCAGGGTCCAGCCCCACCCTGAGCCCCACGGTTGCCCTGCAGCAGCCGTGGGCCGGCGGTGGCCGGGAGATCTGGTGCGGCACTCCCGCCTCAACTCGGAGCATTTCCCACGGCCCACGCACGACATCCGCAACATCATCCGGCAGTGCCAGCCAGCCCCGCGCAGTTCCCAGCCCTCCAGGTACCCAGCTGGGTCCCCAGCCGAGCCAGGGGCTTCTCCTGCTGGCCCTGATGCCAAGGTGTAGGGAATGATGGGGTGCAGGGAATGGTGGGGTTGCAGGTGGTGCCAGGGTACAGGTGGTGCCAGGGTGCAGGTGATGCCAGGTACAACTGATGCCAGGATGCAGGTGGTGCTGGGGCACCGGTGATGTGGGCTGCTGTCTCTGCAGCAAACTTTTTGGGAAGAAGGTGGACCCCCATGAGGAAGCCATGCAGATCCTGAAGGAGCAGCTCTCAGCAGCCCGGGTGCCAGCAGCTGTGGTAGGAATGCAGATGCCCCCACATCCTCTCCACCAGGCCGGGGGTGTCACTGGCTCTGACTGTAGCCCCTCTGTGCCTTGCAGGGGCCCAAGGAGGTGGTGGCCACAGTGAAGCCAGTGCCCAGTGCCAGGTACCAGCTGCGAGCACCCACGGGGCGTCCGGCAGCCACCCAGCCCCCAGGTATTGCTGGGCAGAGCTGTGGCACTGGGGAGGCCAGAGTGGAGGTGGGGCACCTCATCCTCCCAGTGGCACTGGGGATGCCTGATGCAGCCTGGCACTAGTCTGGCTCTGCAGCATCCTCATGGGATAGCCACTGTCTGGCTCAACTGGACAGCTGCTCCTTGTGGCTCAGTTTCCTTGGGTGGAGGAGCCTTTCTGCAGGGCTTTCCATCCCTTCCCAGTCTCTGTCTCTCGGGAGCTCCCATCTGAGGCACAGCAGGTCCAGACCCAGCTGCACCGGAGCTGCAGCGAGGACTTCTACACCTACCACAACGTGCCCTGGAAAATATTCATCCGGAAGGAGGTACAGGTGTATGGGGACACTCAGGGATAGACTGGTTACAGGGCTAAAGGGGGCTTTTCACCAAACCCTGGTCTCTCCCCTGACAGGTTTTCTACCCTAAGGACAGCATCAACAACCCACTGCTGGTAGACCTCATCTTCCGGCAGGTGAGGCACCGAGCTGCCCCTAAGCCCCTCCAGGTGTTCCCTGGAAGCTGAGGCATTCCCCAGGGGGATGATGGGTTGCTCATCCCACCCCGCATATCCCATCTTTCCCTGCCGAGCTGCCACGGAGAAGCTGCCCCAAGCCAAGGGGAGCAGGCAGGGCAGAGGGGCTGGGGTCACACCACACCCCCTGGCATGACCCCACTGCTCCTCACCCCCTTCCCCAGATCTTCAACGACGTGCTGTCTGACACCTGCATCCGGATCAGCCAGGAGGAGCGGCTGCGCCTGAAATCCCTCTTTGGTAACCCTCGACTGTACCCCTGTGTCCTGCTGCTCCCTGCCTGGAGGGGCTCACACAGCTGGGGGGCTCACACCCAGCCTCTCCAGTGCCTATCCTCTTCTCCTGGGCATCTCCAAGCCACCACTGACTCTGCTTAAAGCCAAGGTAGTTTTGCCTCCATACGTGATGACCCCGTGGTAACTTAGTGGTCCACAATGTCACGAGTTTTGTCTGGTCTCAGCCAGTTTGCCTGGGGGACACAGGTCTCTCCATCATGTTCCTGCCAGGCGTGGGAAGGCTATGATCATCCCTGCTCTTGATGGAAACCATGTCTGGATCCTTCCCAGGGAGGGGGGATGCTCACCAAGAGCTATTTCCCCCTCCCCACAGCGGAAAACAAGCTGGACTCCTTCAGCCCCGTGGCCACCGAGAGTGTCAAGAGGGAGATCATCGCCGCGGCCCGGGATGACTGTGAGGTGTATTTCTCCCGTCTCTTCCCCGCCACGGTGAGAGTGTGGCCATGGGGCAGGTTGGCATGGGGGTCACTGTGTCCCCATAGCCCTGGCTGAGGCACTGTCCTGGTCTGTAGGGCAGCGTGGGGACTGGTGTGCAGATCCTGGCCGTGTCCCACGCTGGTGTCAAGCTGCTGCGCCTGGTGAAGGGCACCAACGTGCCCGGGGAGCAGCTGCGGGTGCTGCGGGCGTACAGGTAGGAGTGAGGAGCACAGGCAGCCGGGGTGGGATGGGTGCCATGGGTGCTGGGTGTTTCAGCCTCCCCTTACCCTGCCCCAGCTATGCAGATGTGCTCTTCGTGACCACCCCGTCCAGGAACATGCTGGAGCTCAACCTGCGCAGCGAGAAGCTCATCCTCTTCTCCCCCAAAGCCCCCCAGGTCAAGGTCATGGTTGACCACTTCATCACGGAGCTCAGGAAGGTGGGGGGTACCCTGGGGACAAGGGGGGGCATGTCCTAGGGGTCAGACCCTGCCTGTGTGCCTGCACTTGGGGGCTGGGGTGGGCAATAGAAGGTACCCTGCGAATGGGGTTGTCCTGGGGCTGTGGGTGCTTGAAATCCCTGTGCTGGGTGGGATGCAGGTGCCCCTGTGTGCATGGGCCGTGCCAGCCTCCTCTGTGCCCAGGACTCCCAGTATGTGGTGGCTGTGAAGAACTACAGCCCAGAGGATGGGGGCCAGCTCAGCTTCCACAAAGGGGACATCATCCACCTCCAGTCGCTGGAGCATCCTGAGAGAGGTAAGAGACCTCCACACAGCTGCTCCCATGGCAAAACACCCTCAATACAGGGCATGGGGGTGGCAGGACTGGTGGCTTCACCCACCCCGGGGGTGGCCATGCCCTTGTCTTGCATCCTGTGACATCCTCTGTCCCCATGGTGTCAGACTTCTACTATGGCTGCGTGGTCCGCAAGAAGGTGATATACCTGGAGGAGATGAAGACAGGCACCCAGGATTTTGGTGGGTGCCATGCTGACCCCTTGTGTGTCCCTGGTATGCCCTGAACTGTGTCCCCTGCTGGGTCCCTGCCTCAGTCACCCCTCAGTGGAATGGTTTAGGGTCTTTTGCCACTGATCAGGTGCAGGGGGATGTTCCCCTGTGGGTCCCACCCTGGGTGGCACCAAGGGCTGCCCATGTCCCTGCAGGTGACAGGCTTCATGGCCCCTGCTCTGTGCCTTCACCGTGAGTGACGCCAAACTGCAACTGAGGGTACAAGGGCAGGAGGGAGCAGGCAGAAGCTTTCTGGGGGTGACCCCATGGCTGCCAGCCCAGGGCCATCCCCACCATCTGCCTGGCACAGGGTGGAAGTTCGGGGCCATCCACGGCAGGTCAGGGCTCTTCCCCACCGAGTATGTCCAGCCCGTGGCAGCACCCGACTTTGTCCATTTGCCTGCGGAGAGGAAAGAGGAGCCCAGGGACAAACAGGGCAAGGTGGCAGCTTCGGCAGCCGTGGCTGTGGCCGTGGCCTCCACTGCTGCTGCCCAGGAGCTGGACCGGAAAACCGAGGTGGGTTCTGTCCTGGTGCTGCCAGATGGTGCTGGCTGTGCCCGGTGCCCACTGCCCCGCCCCACAGGTGCCCCCAGCCAGTGCCACCCCTACGGAGGGTCTGGAGGGAGATGGTGTGGAGCAGCTCAGGGATGTGGCAGGGACCTGCCCCATGCTGGCCTTCGCCCAGCGGCATTTCCGTGCGGCACGACACGGGACCACGTGAGTGTCCAGCAGTGGGACAGGGACACGTTGTGGTGGGAATACCTGTGCCCAGCTGCTCCCTTGTTCCTCTCTCCCAGGGACTCCTGTGGGACGAAGGCCAGGAGGGATGTGCCCAGTGTGCTGGAGATGCTGATGTTCACCAAGGTACAGGGAAGTGGGGAGCTTGGGGTGCCCCTGCCCTGCTGTCATCTGCAGGTCCCTGAATGGCCCCCCCAGCATCCCTCTGGCTGCTCCTGGGACCTGAACCTCTCCCTGCACTCCAGATCCCCATCCAGGAGTCGCTCATCGAATTTGTGGATGGCAGCATCAACAAACTGGCCGCTGAAGCTTTCCAAGGTAGGCAGGGACATAAGTGTCCTGTCACCCTGTCCCCCCACCATTCCCAGCCCGTCCTTTGAGCACTGTGGGGGTAGGACTAGGACTAGCAGGTGGAGTGACCTGCAGGACTTAGTTCCCCTGGTCCCACTGCCCACCCAGGGGAGTGTATCCCTGGGGAAGGGATGAGCTGTGTCACCGAGTGGCTTTGTTGTCCCCAGCCGTGATGAAGTTCATGGGTGACCACCCTTTGCGGGGGCAGACAGAGCTGGATGCTGTCTGCGCCATCCTCAAGGTAAATCTGCCACCAGGGCAGTGAGTCCTGGGGGTGGCCTGGGCAGGAGGTGTCCTGGGCAGTGGGTGGCAGCTGTGCCTGTCCTCTAGTTGTGCGCAGAGCACGAGGTCCTGCGGGATGAGGTGTATTGCCAGATCATCAAGCAGATCACCAACAACACCAGCTCCAAGACGTGAGTCCCTACACCCTGCTGGCACAGCAGAGGCTGGCACTGGGGACAGTTGTGTCCCTGGCTGGGCTGAGCTGCCACAGTGTGGGGGAAGAGCCGGGTATCCCATCCTCACAGCAGGCTGTGCTGCTGCCCAGGGTGATGAGGACCCTCGTCCTGCTCAGAAGTTTAGCCCTGGCTCTTCCCACAGGGACAGCTGCCAAAAGGGCTGGAGGCTGCTCTACATCCTCGCTGCCTACTACAAGTGCTCCGAGGTGCTCCGGCCCTTCCTCCTGGCCTTCCTGCAGGATGCTAGCAGGCACCCAGAGCTGCCCTTCCACGGTAGGGGCTGTGCACACCCCAGGGTGCTGGGGGTGTTGCAGGGAGGAAACCCCAGATGTCACAGGGCTCAGGAACGGCTCTAGCAGAGCCTGTGTAGCAGTTCAGCCTCATCCTTCATTCCCTTCATGTCCATTCCTGCCAGGAATCGCCAAAGCCTGTGAGCAGAACCTGCGGAAAACCCTGCAGTTCGGTGGCCGCAGCCTCTTCCCCAGCAGCATGGAGCTCAAGGCCATGGTGGTGAGGCCAGGGGCCAGTGGGTGCCCATGGAGTGTAGGGCAGGGCTGGTGCCAACTTGAGATCCCCCAGAGAAGTTCTGGATACCTACATGGTTTTGGGATCCCTGCATGGGTTTGGGATCTTGCCCAGACACTGCCCTGGAACTGAGCTGATCTTCCCAAAAGAGCACAGTCCTTTTTGGGATCTGCTCTCCACCACGTTAGGTCTGCCCTGAGTTTTCAGGGGTCCCAAGTGGGGATGCAGCTCTGTGGACATGGAGTTGGGGGCATGATGGCTCACATAGGATGGGCAAGGGACAGGATGATCCCAATGGGATGGTTCCTATGGGATAGCTGCAGGACTCTGGGTGTTCTCTGGGGTCTTGCTGTGTGAAGGGCCAATCTGCACCCCAACAAGTCCTCCCACCCAGGCTGGACGCAGCGCCAAGCGCCAGCTCTTCCTCCTGCCCGGCG
The DNA here is from genome assembly GCA_013399695.1 of Formicarius rufipectus. NCBI lineage: Eukaryota > Metazoa > Chordata > Aves > Passeriformes > Formicariidae > Formicarius > Formicarius rufipectus. Next base: position 267,325 of record VXAU01003858.1, on the reverse strand, counting down.
GCATCGAGAGGCACCTCAAGATCAAGACGTGCTCGGTGAGTCAGAGGGGCAGGAGGCTCAGGGCACCCCAGGACTGTGGTGACCCCGCTGGGGTGGGTGCACAGAGGGTGCAGATATGGGGGTGCTGCACCCCTCGGCTGTCCCTGCTGTGGGACTTGGTTCTTCACGAGAGGTGGATCCCTTCCCTGAGCAGCTGCACGGGATGAGCCTCAGTGTGGGATGTGTTGGTGGCCTGGAGCACAGCAGGGGGACGTGGCTCCAGTCACCTGTCCCTGTGCCCAGGTGGCTCTGGATGTGATTGAGGAGCTGTGCTGCGAGATGGGGCTGCAGCATCCGGAGGCTTTGGAGGAGTACATCCTCTTCGTGGTGACTGACAGAGGTGAGGGGCTGGTGGGGATGGAACAGGATGGGGTGGAATGGCTGTGCTGGTGGCCTGGTGGCCACGCTCAGGCTCCTGGGTGGCACAGGGCAGAGCGTGAGGCCACTGACTCACCGGGAATACATCCTGGATGTGGCTGCTGAGACGGAGAGCCGGGACACCATCTACACCTTCTGGTGCCGCCGCGTGGTCTGGAGCCAGCCCCTCAAGTTCGACAACGAGCTCTATGTCACCGTCCACTACAACCAGGTCAGGCCACCCCATCAGCCTGCCCCGGGGCCACCTCCCTGTGCCCCCCAGAGCGTGCCCTGTCCCCAAGCTCTGTCCCTGTGCTCTGTCCCCCTCCAGGTGCTCCCTGACTACCTCAAGGGGCTGTTCACTGTCCTGCCTCCTGCGAGGCCGGGAGATCAGCACTTCCCACATGTGGCCAAGCTGGCTGCCCTCCAGCACCGAGCCAAGGACCACCACCACCTCCCCACTGCGTATGGCATGGGATGGGACATCGTGGGGGGGAACACATCCCGTGGGGTTTGGGACTCGCTGGCCAGAGCTGGCCCTGACCTTGGGCTCCCTGCAGGAGGGAGATGCAGGACTACGTCCCCCCGCAGCTCTTCCGCCTGCTGAAGCCCCAGTCCTGGCTGCAGATGGTGACTCAGCACGTCCAGCAAGCCCAGGCACTCAGTGCCCACCAGGCCAGGGCACAGTTCCTGGGTGAGGGGATGGGGAGGGGGACAGGGAGGTGACACGGACAGGGGGAGGATGATGAGGGGATGCAATCCTAATGAGGGTTTGCAGTGCTAATGAGGACACAGTGCTAAAGAGGAGGCAATGCTGCTGGAGGATACAAGGCTGTTGGGTGATGATGATGATGATGGGGTTGGAATGCTGCTGGGTGGCTCCTCTGCAGGGACTCTGGGACAGGCAGCCCTTGTCCCTGCGTGGAGTCTGAGGTGCTGCACATGGAGGGCAGGATGCATTTGCAGGACAGGACAGGCTGCTTCCAGGCCCCACGTCCAGGCACCCATTTCCCTGGCTGCTCCTGGGTCCAATCCTGCACCCGGTCCAGAGCCTAAAGCAGTGAGAACTCTGAGAACAAAATCAGCTCCTGCCAGGCACAGAGCTGGCTGGGGCCCTTGGCAGAGCCCCAGTGGGTGCAGAATACCCTGGGGATTGGGCAGGAGGGGGTGGCAGTGGGCACTGAGACCCCGTCCTCCACCCTGCAGGGCTGCTGAGCGCCTACCCCATGTTTGGCTCGTCCTTCTTCTACATCCAGAGCTGCAGCAACAATGCCATTGTCTCTCCCTGCATCCTGGCCGTCAACCAGAACGGCCTCAACTTCCTCAGCAAGGAGACCCACGTAGGTGGGGGGCACATGGAATCATGGAATGGTTGGGGTTGGGAGGAACCTTAAGGCTCATCCACCCCCGTGCCCTTTCCATGGGGAGAGACACCTCCCAACCAGACCAGGTTGCTGCAAGCCCCATCCAGCCTGGGGGTCCCTGGTCCCCTCGGTGGCGTTCACGGGGCCGCTCCCCCTGTGCCCACCAGGAGCCCATGGCCAAGTTCCCTCTGAGCGAGGTGCAGTCCACGCGGACACAGCGGCCCACGGCAGGATCCAGCTACCCCTACGTGGAGATCACACTGGGAGACCTCCTGGCCCAGGGCATCATCCAGCTGCAGCTGGAGCAGGTTGGGGGACCCCCGGACGAGGGTGGGGACACCCTGCTGGGGCTGCCACAATGGTGGCACGGCCACTGACCGCTGGCATGTGGCCCTGGCAGGGCCTGGAGCTGTGCCGGGTGGTGGCTGTGCACATGGAGAGGCTGCTGGGCGCCCGGGAGAAGAGGCTGACGCTGCCACCGAGCGAGATCACCTTGCTCTGACCCTGGCCACGCGGACCCCCAGCCTGGCCGAGCCCCGTCCCCCCTCGCAGCCCCCTGTTCTGGGGGTTTATACACGCCCGTGAGCCCCAGCACGACTCGGTGTCCGTGGTTTTTGTGCTGCACTCGCTGCTGCGGGGCAGGTTGAAGCCCCCCGTGCCTCAGTGTCCCTCTTCCAAGTGCCTTCATATCCCCATCCATCCATTCCCACGCCCGTGCCCCGTTTCCCCATCCCTGTGCCTCCTTTTCCCCATCCCCACCCCCGTATGTATTTTCCTATCCCTGTGCCCGTTTGTTTCTCCATCCCGGTGCCCCGGTTCCCTCTCCGTCCCTCCCTCTATCCTCAGTTGTCCCAGTTCCCTCTCCATCCCCAGTTGTCCCGGTTCCCCCTCCATCTCTCTCTCCATCCTCAGTTGTCCCAGTTCCCTCTCCATCCCCAGTTGTCCCGGTTCCCCCTCCATCTCTCTCTCCATCCTCAGTTGTCCCAGTTCCCTCTCCATCCCCAGTTGTCCCGGTTCCCCCTCCATCTCTCTCTCCATCCTCAGTTGTCCCAGTTCCCCCTCCATCCTCAATTGTCCCGGTTCCTGTCTCCCCA
>VXAU01003858.1:244902-264330 GCA_013399695.1 Formicarius rufipectus | reverse complement strand
CCCCCCCCTCCTCCTCCTCCTCCTCACCCGCCGCCGCAGCTTCCACCGGCACGGCACGGGACACCCCGCTCCCTCCCGACACCACCCCGACCGCCGCTGGTTCTTCCCCGCCACCCTTGCTATGGGCAGCGCCTCGGCGGCCAGAGCGAGCGGGGCGCCCGTGGCCGCCGCTGGGCATGTGCCAGGCCCGGCCACCGCGTGAGCACCGGCAGCACCGGCAGAGTCCGAGCCCGCCCCGGGCCGAGCCGTGAGTGTGTCCTGGGAGGGGGCCGGGCGGGGAGTGGGGTGTCCTTTTTCCCCCGGTGGATGGGTGGGTGTGTGTGGCCGTGCCGCCGCGTTCACCCCCCGGTGCCCCGGGCTCTGTGTCCCGGCAGGGCGGCGGGTGCCATGAGCAGCAGCAGCAGCCGCCTCCTGTCCGCCGCCCGCCGCCGCCTGCAGCGCCGGGATCGATAGAGGTGGGGGCTGCGGACGCGCCATGGCCGGCAGCGGCTACACGGACCTGCGGGAGAAGCTCAAGTCCATGATGCCCTACCGGGACGGCCACAAAGGCGGAGGAGGCGGAGGAGGAGGAGCGGGCGGCCTCCCCAGGGAACCCCCCGAGCCCCCCTACGACCGCAAGCGGCGGCACCAGGAGGACTCCGGCTCCGAGCCCAGCGACTACGAGGAGCAGAAGGAGGAGGAGGAAGCGCGGAAAGTGAAGAGCGGCATCCGCCAGCTTCGCCTCTTCAGCGCCGAGGAGTGCGCCAAGATCGAGGCGCGCATCGACGACGTGGTGTCCCGGGCCGAGAAGGGGCTCTACAAGGAGCACACGGTGGACCGGGCGCCCCTGCGGAACAAGTATTTCTTCGGGGAAGGCTACACCTACGGGTCGCAGCTGCAGCGGAGGGGGCCCGGCCAGGAGCGGCTGTACCCGAGGGGGGAGGTGGATGCCATCCCCGAGTGGGTGCACGACCTGGTGATCAGGAAGCTGGTGGAGCACCGGGTGATCCCCGAGGGCTTTGTGAACAGTGCCGTCATCAACGACTACCAGCCGGGGGGCTGCATTGTCTCCCACGTGGACCCCATCCATATCTTTGAGAGGCCCATCGTGTCCGTCTCCTTCTTCAGCGACTCGGCGCTCTGCTTCGGGTGTAAATTCCAGTTCAAGCCCATCAGGGTGTCGGAGCCTGTTCTCTTCCTGCCCGTGAAGAGGGGAAGCGTCACGGTGCTCAGGTAACCCGCCCGCGGTGCCGGGGGCCCGGTTGTGTAACGCGGATCACGAGGCTCAGGGATGAGCCCCGACGGCGCCTCGGGCTCCGTCATCTCCCTCACCCGGAGACACGCGGGGTTTCACTGGGATGGAATGGGCGAGGCAGCGATTTGAGGGAATTCCTGCTGCCCTGGTGGGGGTGGATTTGAGTGGACAACCTCTGCACGGGGCTGGAGGTGAGTCGTGAGGGGAGCGTAGCCGCCCGGCGAGCCGGGCTTAGCTGTAGTTTCCGTAAATGGTTAAAATAGCACTTCGAGACTCAAAATGGATCCTGTGCCCGAGAGTGGTCAGGCGTGTTATTTTAACTGTTAACTGAGCAGCCGGTGGGGACTGGGCCCTGGGTCTATTCTTAGCTCCTGACCTGACCTTAAACGTGGGGAGGAGGTGTGAATGGCCTTGTCTTGCCAGTCTGTAAACTGGCAATACCGAACCCTCCCCTCCACAGCGACGATGGGGAGGCCGAAGTGCAGAGCCCTGTGGGAACGTCACTTGGAAGTGCAGCGGGTCACAGGCAGGAAAGGACTTTAATGTGTGTTGAGGAAGAACTGTGGAGGTGGAATGACCTGCCCAAGGTCACGCAGCTGGTCGGCAGCAAAGCTGGGATTGGCACTGGGAAACGCCTGCTTCCTAATCCCACTGCTTTCCCGGTCCAGGCCCAGGTCCGGGAGGGAGAGCAGGCAGGTGAGAGGACAGGCAGGACTGGAGCAGACCCACTGGTGTCAGCTCCTGGGGAAGGTGGCTCAAAGCCCGGCCCCAGGGCTGCCAGTCCCTCGTGTCCCTGAAGGTCAGAGTGCTCCTTGCCAGGAGCAGGATCACCAGGACCCTGCCAGCAGTGCTCTGAGCCACCACTTCACTCTCGTCTAGGGGGTTCTTTTTTGGACTGGTGAAGGTCCAGGCCGGTTTTCTGGGCTCCCAGGTTGTAACACAATCCCTCGCTTTGGCTTGTAAAGTGATCGCTGCAGGGTTCAGGAAGGAATTTTTCCCCCCACATACACACGGCCTCCTTGACTGGTGCATCAATAATAAATGCTGAGATCTCCTGTAGCTTTTTATCTCAGGAAAGCTACGCAAACATGAACTAATCCTCACCATCCTCTGGCGTTAGGTAACTTCTGTGGATTAGCCCAGGATGAGGGAGGGAATGGGAACAGCGCTGGGCATGTTCTCTGCTTCGCTGGTGGGATGACCAGGGCGGGTGGGGGGCAGAGGTCAGAGTGATTTTGTGAAATGGGACCCGAGGGATCCTGCCCCGTGTCCTTTTACTGCAGAGCGAGCTCCATCCGTCCCCAGGGATGGAGACTGGGAGGCAGCCACTCCACTCCCTCACTTCTCAGAGACAACCAGGAGGGAAACTTTCTATCTTGATTTTCCTGCTGGTGGTGAGAACCCCTCTGTTGTCTTTCCTTAGTGGATCTGGGTAAATAGTTGCCTTTTCTTTCCCAGCCAGAGGCATTTTCTGTATTTCTTTATAACCTAACAGAGGACAGCCTTAAGTCTTGCAGTCAAAACCACTCAGAAAACTCATGGCCTTGTGTCTGGAGGACTGGGACTCTGCAGTGGAGGATGGTGGGAGGAAGCAGAGGTGCTTTCTATGCTCCAGTACCTGAGAATGATGTTTTCTTACGCCAAACCCTCACTCTTCCCTCAAAACTGCTGGGAAGGGGCTGCTAGTTCAGGGCTCCCAGGGTTGGAGTGGGTTGTCTCCCAGGGGTGTTTGGGTTGTTAGCCAGCATCACTCAGCTGCTGTAACCGGTTTATTAATGTGGCTGAAGCAACTGCACCAACCAAATGAAGTACCTTTTCCCTCCAAATGGAAGGGCTGCTTTCCAACTCACCCACTGCAGCTTCATCTCCTTCAGATGTTCTGCTTTCCAGCAAATAATAGACTTTAAAAGGGATTATTTCAGTTTTGGTACAGCAGTTAGCAGATACTTAGCACTCACTTAGGATGAGGTTCTGCCAAAATGATTGTTCTGCGTTGATATGATCCTGGAATCGAACTCCTTGCCTCACAGCAAAGCTCCTTGCCTCCCCTCTCACCCCAGCAATTTAGGAGGAGCAGGAGAGGTGCAGATTGCTGGTAGGCTCTCAGGGGTGTATCACCAAATGCAGCCCTTGGTTATGATTAAGTCAACTCCCTAAACTTGGCTTTTTCTGCTCTGGGTAAACAGTTGCTGGAGGCAGTTGCCCTGGAGATGGGGAGCGGGCGCAGATAGAAGTGGCATGCCTGCAATGTCTGCGATTCAAATCCTGCTGGGTCAGTGGCTGCTCCTGGCCTGATGCCTTCCCGGGGAAGCCAGGGTGGCCATGTGCATTTTGGGGTCCATGTGGAAGTCAGGAGGACCTAAAGGAAGCTGTTGGATCCCTGTCTTTGCCCTCACAGAGTTGTCAGCCTGTCCCCAGATCATTCCTGTCCCATTCCCGCTCTCAGCAGCCTGTTCCCAGTTCTCCTTCTGACTTCATAGCTGCCTACCCAGCAGGGATTTTGCAGAGAGGCTTTCCCCATAGCCCTCCCTTGACTTTGCCTGCCCTGAAGGAGGATGTGGTGTTTGCCAACACTGAACCTGCCTCAGACTCGCTGGAAAGAGATCAGACCTCAAACAACAGGTGAGGCGGAAGAGAATTCACCTGCCTGGACTGTGCCCCTCTGCCAGAAACGAAAGACTGAGCCACCCCACCCCTAATGAGCCCTTCCCTCTTCCAGCAAAGCCTTTTTTCTTCTCCTTTTTCATCTGCAGGGAGGTTTTACCCTTGTAGGTTTTGAGATCTAGAAGAAGACCCGCTCCAGTCCCCTGTTCTCCCACAGCTCTGGGAAGCGGGTGCTCCTGCAGGTTTGTCCCACTGCCAGCCAGTCCAAGAGGAAACATCCCCTCAGTGTGTGCTGCTGGATCCCAGTCCTGTGGCCCATCAGCTCTCTGGGGGGGCTGCTGGCTGCACCACATTTGTGGGTTTTCTTTTTTTAGCAATAACTTGATAAGCATCAATCGACTGAAGCAGTGGGGAGGAGATGGAGGAATTTGCCTGTTCATCTGGGGAACGCATGCTTTGACAATGCTTAGGCTGGAAAAAAGGGAGGGAGCTGGGGGATGCAGATCCAGCTGGGATGGGGAGTTCCATCCCAATCCCTGCCCTGCAGCTGCTGTCATAGGTAGCAAATCTCAGCACTGAAACTGCCAGGGATGTTGTCTCAGCACCGTGGTTGGAAATAGGACAGATGCAGTTGGAGGAATGAATGACACAGGTAACATTCCCCAGGTTCTGGGAGCTTGTGTGCCATATGGGCTTCCCTCCCACAGCTGGAGAGTGCTCCAGGTCATCTCCTGGCTGTTTGTAATGGCAGGGAAACACTGTGATGTGTGTCCCTCCTGTTGTCTCCAGGCATGCCTGGTGGTGCATCATCAGAGCTGCCTGGAGTCGCAGGAGGATGAACCTGCTTCCTGCCCAGCTGGAGGAATCTCTCTGCAGCTGCCTGTGTTAGATGCTTTTCCAAAAAAGCCTGATCCCTCAGAACAAGCTGTTGGTGCAGAGGAAGTTCTGCATGTGCCAGTGGTGATGAGGCAGAGATTTGTTCAAGCTCTGCTCGAACTGGTTGGTGTCACATTCATGGTTTGTGGCAAGAGATTTCCTGAGCCACAAGTGAAGCCTTGAGCTGGCCTGGCTGTCGTCAGGATATGTTGTCATAGAAATGTTTCTTGTTAGAGACTCTGCAGAACTTCAGGGCCTCTTTTCTGGTGGTGTTTGCACCAAAAAAAATCTGCTTTTGTCTCCATGTGAATCGATTCTGTTGTAGCTCAGCAGTGGTTTTTCTGGATTGAGGAGACTCAGGGAGAACTTGGGAGTGTAAGGTCTGGCAGTTTGGAGTTGGGGTGTGTTGGGGGAGCACGAGGATAACATCAGCACCTCCCTGTGTTCTTCAGGAAAATGCTCTGGGATGGAAATTGCATGTTCAGGTGTTCTGTTGGGCAGAATTTAGGGTTTTCCTTACCGAGCTGCTTTGGATTTGTTCTCTGGGGAAGAAATCTGTGGGTGGACCCATGATGGGTGTTTTTCCCCATGTGTGCCCCTTCACCTATCATCGGGATGTGCAAGGCCAGGCAGTGGATGAGCAGTTCATGCTGGCACAAGACAGCACAAGTGTGACACAACCACATAATCTTTCTTTTCCATTTTTTCTACATGTGCAGAGAGAAACCATCACTATACGTGGTATGGTGCAAGCAGTTTTCCCACACCAGTATGGCACTGGGGCAGATCGGTGCCCTTTAGGGCCTCAGACTGGAGCTGTTGCTTTGGTGCTGCATCAGGGACCACAAACTCTTCCTGGTGCCGCTCTGCAAGTGATGTGGGAAGGGGATTCTTGCCTGGGGAGTGAGCAGGGGTGTCCAGGCTGACATCTCGTGGTGGAGAGCACCCACCTGGAGGCAGGAGTGGAGACAGACCCTGCCCTGATGCTCAGGGTGTTGTTGAGGATGCGCTGAGTCGAACGTTGACGTGAGTGATGCTCCTGAATTCACTGGATTCCTGGAACGTAACAGAGCATCATCACAAGCCCCTTGGCATAAGGCTGTTGTGTTCTGCAGTGCTGGAGGGTGGACATGACCTCTGCTGTAACTGAGCGGGATTTTAACTGCCCTCCTGAAGCAGTCAGTCAGTCTGCGAGGGGAGGTGCGTGTTCCTGGGTGAGTGGGTGGGTTATCTAACCAGATCAAGAAAACCCAGCCCTGGAGAAGACTTGTGTGTGTGTGTGAGATGTGTTCTCTGCTCTGAGTGTCCTGAATAACCTGCCAGCCCCTGACCCTGGCTGTGCTCCTGGCAGCTGGCAGTGCCAGGAAAAGCCTCGTGGGGACAGTGGGCCTGGTGATTTCTGCTGAACAGTGTTGGGGTGGGGGTGCCAGTGTTGTGCAGCTTGAGCAGCCTTCACCTGAGTCCCTTTCAAGGTGCTCCTTGTCCTTGTCAGGTATTCCAGGAGGCTCTGAAGGCGTTTAGCTTCCCTTTTCCCCATGCTGGAGTCCAGAAGGCTCTCTGTGAGCTGACACTCTCCAAGTGGCAGGTAGAGGGCAGGCCCCACTCTCAGACCTGCTGGCTCACACTCGTGGGAGTGACAGATGTGGTTTGTGTGGCCGAGGATTACCTGCTGAACAGCAGAAGCAGCCAGGAGAAGAATGCTCCAGTGTTTTGTGGGAAGCTGGGGTTGTCCTTGGCTGTGGCTCTTCTCCAGCCTGCTGGAAACGTGAAGTCTCTGAAGTTTTCTCACACAGTGAAACATTCCTGCTGAGAGAAGCTACTGCTTGAGCATGGGGTTCTTTCCCTCAGCCCAGAGAGCTGTTTTGCCTCCTTCAGTCAGGGAGGTTTTGGGAGTGCAGCTTCGTCTGCAGGTCTGAATGTGAAGGTTGTAACCATTGTGCATTGGGCTGGGGTTGGTGATGTCCATATCATGGCTGAGGATGTAGTGCTGAGGGGGTCTGTGCCCAGGTGAGAGAGGCTCAACCCTTGCCAGCACTGCACACCTCCATGAGTAGCAAATCTCTCTGGTATGTGGTTGTATCTGGGTGTGCTGCACATCTGTAAAACATGGCTTTTCTCAGGGGTGTGCATGAGGAGATTCTTTGGAGGAATGTGCTGACTTTTCCCCCGTTGCTTTCTAATTTCTTTGTAAACGAATTGTCTGAATTTACAAACCATAAACTCATTTCCACATGTCTTACTTCACAGTGCTGTAGCAGGTGGCAGTTTCCTCTGGTGTATGGTAAAAAATCGAGTCCTAAAGTGTCCCAAAACCCCCTGGCTGTCCTCATTTTTTCCCAACATTTATTCCTTCCTGTAAGTCTAGCTCCTGTGCATCTGGGGAATGGTGTTGGGAGGAGGAATTCCTGGTGAAAGTTTGGAAATGCTGGCCCAGATGAGTTGTTGAGGCTGGAAACCACTTGCTGCCTCTGCCTGGCCTCTCTCTCACAGTGGGTTTTTGTTTCTGTTGTCAGTGGGTATGCGGCCGACGAAATCACACACTGCATTCGACCACAGGACATCAAGGAGAGAAGAGCTGTCATCATCCTGAGGAAGTAAGTGTTGAAGCCCTCCAGACAGGAAGATAAACGTGGATGTGGTGTGGTGGTGTTTAAATGCTTGAAACTGGCTTGTTAATTTTCTGGCTTGATCTGACACCTTGATTAGCTGTCACTCTGACACTCTTGCTGTACCGGGCAGTGGAAGGAGCTGGAACTGGTTCCTGCAGAGTTAATCACTTCTCAACCCTTTGAGCAGCACTTCATTCAAAGGGTTGGGGTTGCAAGCCCTGTTGGTGTCTAAACACCTGTCTTTCTTTGGCTGCCCAGCTCCAAACAGCTTGGATTTCAAACTCTCTTGTTTTGGGCTGTGTATTCAGGTGTCTGGTAATATGATAGTCCCTTGTGTGAGTTACCTGGACAGCCCTCTGAAGCTGATGGTTGTAATGAAAATCTCCTGTGAGGGAGATGAAGTTTTCTTGGTAGTATGGCTTTTGTTTCGTGGGGATAGGGAGGAAGACCCTGACTTAGGAGGGAAACAAAGTGAATTCAGTGCTCACTTTACAGAGTGTGTCCTTCAAGTCTGTGTTGGGAAGCCAAGCTCCATAAGCTGTTTTAGAAACGTGCTTCCTGTTCTAAAAGATACACTGTCTTGATGGTATTTTGTGCTTATTCCTAAAACTTAGAAGAAGATAGAGGAAAAATAAGTCAAACCCCCCCACCCACGAACTCCCTCAAGTATTGCTTTTTTTTGTGCCCAGAAATGTCCTCTCTCTTCAGTTCCTTCTAATGGGAAACCAAAAAATGTGACTGCCACACATTGACCTATGTTGACTGTGCCTTAGAAGGTGTTAGCAGCAATTCTGCTGTCAGGAAGTCTTTTCGTAAGTGAAAACACTTGATTTTGAGTCCTGTGAACCCAGCCAAAAGCGTGAGCGTTGGTGGCAGGGCTGTGGTTGTGGCCCAGGCTGGCAAAAGGCTATCAGGCAACAGGTCTGGATTCAGACTGGATGAGCTTTTGGATGGCTTAGTTGGTTTCAAAACAAGTCTGGCAACATTGTGAAGATATGGCTCAAAGCCAGTGGAGTGGCATTGGACATCTGGTTAGAGAGACCCATGAAATGAAGGCAGGAAAAACACCAGCCCTGAGGCATCAGCCAGGCAGAATCAGCCCAGACCCAGGGAGGCAGGATGAGATGTGGCAGGAGATTGAGTGGAATGAAGGACAGACTGTAGCCAAACCACCCCACAGCTGGTTATGGCCACCTGAGGTTTGTTATGAACTTAAAGCTGTTTTGTTCGTGGTGTTGATGCAACCCACGAAAAGCAGCACGAGTGCTGACAAGGAGGCATCTCAAGTCCTGTAGCTGCCTTGCTTGGGATTTGGGATAGAGAAGCTGCCTGTCCTCAATTGTGGAGCAGTTGCCAGGAAAAGCCAGACTCAATAAGCTAAAGCTGCCCAGTATCTGGTGCAGATACTGAAAGTACCTGTTTAAACTGGGTCTGCCTCTTGCTTTGTCCATCTTCTGTAAGCTGAGGATGTTGGGTTATTTCAGTCCAACCTGGCTGCCATCAAAGTGCAGCTGGGCAAGAAAGGACTTAAAGCTCATCTTGTTCCAACCCCCTGCCATGGGCAGGGACACTTTCCACTAGACCAGGTTGCTCCAAGCCCTGTCCAACCTGGCCTGGGACACTTCCAGGGATGGGAAATCGTCAGCCTCTCTGGACAGCCTGTTCCAATGTCTCACTACTCTCTAAGTAAAGGATTTATTTCTATATCTAATCTAAATCTGAGTTTAAAAGTATTCCCCCTTGTCCCATCACTACCTGCCCATGTAAAACATCGCTCTCCCTGTTTTTCATAAGCCTCCTTTAAGGAGCAGTGAGGAGCAGTAAGGAGCCTCCTTTAAGTCCTTCAAGGAGCAGTGAGGTCTCCCTGGGTGTACCTGGCTGACCTGGTGTGTCCCTGCTGAAGAGACAAAGCCTGTAACTCCTACCAGAGGCCATACCAGCTATGTTTGCTCAGCCATCCCTCTCCAGCAGTGTGTCCTTTTGCCTTCCATCATTTTTGGAGTTTGAGTTGCTAAACATTAGAGCAGAAGTGTCTCTGCACACACAGCCATGGGCTGACCTGACTGACAGGCCAAATGCAACCACACCAGGGTTTTTCTCTTGAGCAAAGCTGGTAATTCTTCCCGCGTACTCTCTGCAGAGGTGAGCAGCCCTGGTGAATCCATGGCAATTCCCTGCTTGCCCAAGGCTGTGCTGCCAAATGGAGCTCATTAATTGCTGTTTACCCCTGGTGAGGGTGGCCATCTCCTCGTGTCCCCTGTGTGTCCTGACCCCTGTCTGTGCTGTGTCCCCACGGCGTGGATCGCTGCACAAATGCCGTTCCCGATTCCCGGATCACGCGACTCTCTCCGAAATAGTCAGTTATGCAACCAGGAAAACAGCCACTTCCTCTCGTAGCCCTGCTAGCACAGGAGGCTTGGGAGCAGCCAGCAACCTCGTACAACCCCTTCCTCATTTTCATGGTAAGGATCAGCCCTGAGCTTTGCAGCAGGATCAGATCTGTTGGGTCACCATTAGTCAAGCTGAGGAACACCTGACCCTGTGAGATCTGTGGGCAGGAGGGAGTTTCCAGGCTGGAGCTGGGATATTCAGCTCTGAATAGAAGAGCCTGCTGGCTGCCAGGCAGGTGAACCTGGCTCTGCTCTTGCCTCTGCCCCGAGTGTGCTGTCACTGAGGGCAGCAGGAGAGCAGAGCAGGGCTTTGCAGGATGCTCCAGAGCACTGTGGTTCCCAAGTAGGTCATAAATATTCCAGGGCTGTCGTGTGCTGGCATTCAGTGTTGCCTGCGTGCGGGAGCCAGCGAGGTTTGGAAGTTCTTTGAGCAAGAGTGGAGGAACCTGCTCTCAATCTCATGAGATGCTGGAAGAGGTAATGTGGGAGGGGGGGGATAGAAATGAGACCTACTTAAGTGCATCTTGAAAGTAATTTTAGAGGACTTCTGCTGCCATTCTGCTTCCACTCTTGTAAATAGGAGTTACTCTGTTTAGCTTGAACCTGCTCCTGCCTTGCCCTGTGACCAGAGGGAGCATGTCTGGTGTCCCCTTGTCCTTCCAGTGTATTTGCAGGTGGGTTTGAATTGCAGTCCTGCAGTTGCTGTTGTATTTAAGAGGTATTTAAACCACCTTGTCTGGGCCAGGATCAGCAATGCCTTTGGTGTTCTAGCTGGACTGGGTCTAGTCTTGGAGCTGAGAACAGCTCAGGACAACAGTGTGGACTAGTGCAGGCTCCAGCCTGGCAGCTGCCTGTGCAAGTGTTCCTATTTCCTGACAGGCTGGGCAGACTCAGGCTGCCATGCCCAGCATTACCTGTGCCAGCCTGGCATCATCCTGGTTAGCTGAAGAGTCCCTCCCCAATGGCTGAGAGAAGGTTGGCACCTGGATGTGCTTCCTAACAGGAATTTAGGTTGAAATTCTCCTGTGGAAACCTCCCTCGGGACCTAAAGTTCATCACCCGAGAACAAGTAGTGATTCTCCCCTTTCTTTCACCCAGACCCCTTCTGTAGTCTCTCCTAATCCAAAGGAGGGTGACAGGCTGCAGCAGTAATATCAGGGTGGCTTTTCTTCTGGGAAGGAAACTGGCAGCTCTGGAGCACCAGCACCCTTTAGCGTATTTTACCTGTTCTTAGGCTTCAGTCTGTGTTTTGAAGTACTTGGGCAGAGTTTATAAGTTGGGACTGGTGACTGTGCTGTGCTTGGAGGGAGTCACAGTGCTGGGATAAGACACTGCTCCATCAGGTTTTCGTTTCTGCTGCTTCCCCTCACCTGAGTGTGCCTAGACCAGCAGCAGCTCTCCTCTGGGGTGAGCTGTGCTTGCTCTCTGGAATATCTTGAGCCCGTGTTGCGCTGCTGGAAGGGATGTGGTTTAGCTTCTGTTTGCTACACCTGCTCCTCAGTTGTACTTCATCTCTTTGCACCAATTAGTCAAGCTGAGGAACACCTGACCCTGTGAGATCTGTGGGCAGGAGGGAGTTTCCAGGTGGAAGCAGTTATTACTGCTGAAGGAGGTGATGAATTTTGTAGGACATCTCCCCCCCCAAGTGGCTTAACTGGAGCTGTGAGTTATTGATGAGACACTGTGATTTCACTGGATTTCACAGCTGCTCCAGCACCTCTGCTCTGTATCCTACAGCTGGGATTGCAGTGAGCCCAGCACCTCCTGCATTCACCTCATGGCTGTGTGACCAAGGCAGGACAAGGGGGAATGGCTTGAAACTGAGAGAGGAGGTTTATTAGATATTAGGAAAGACATTCTTCCCTGTGAGGGTGGGCAGGCCCTGCCACATATTGCCAAGAGAAGCTGTGGCTGCCCCATCCCTGGAAGTGTCCAAGGCCAGGTTGGACGGGGCTTGGAGCAACCTGGGCTGGTGGAAGGTGTCCCTGCCCTTGGCAGTGGATGGAATGAGATGACCTTTAAGGTCTCTTCCAACTCAGCCCATTCCAGGATTCTATGAAGCTTCAAGCACCAAAAAGCTGCAGCTTGTTCTGTTCTGGAGCATGGTAGTCCTGCCTCTCCTCCTGGGCTGTGTGCCTGGCATGGAGGGTTCTCCTGCAGCTCTTCCAGCACAGACATCTGCTGCAGCATGCTGGTGGTTCCACAGAAACTCCTTGCAAATTCTCTTCTTTTTAAACATTTGCAGAACAAGACTAGATGCACCTCGATTGGAAACAAAATCCCTGAGTAGCTCTGTGTTGCCACCAGGTTATCACTCTGACCGTCTGTCGGGAGGCAACCGGGACCAGATCCTGAAACCAAAGCGGTCCCATCGCAAAGCAGATCCTGATGCTGCTCACAGGTAGGATGATCTCTCCTAAGAGCATTGTTTGGGATGGGGTCTCTGGGTCAGTGGTCTCTGCTGCACGACACACTTAAAAACATCCTCCTTACACCTGGCAGGTGCTTTGTGTGATGCCAAGATCTGTTTTACCAGAATGAGCTCTTTATATGTTCCTCCCAGACTTGTGGAGGCTGAGCTCTGGCTGTAAGCTGCTTACATTGTTTATCCTGTGAGTGGCATAATGAAGAAGCAATAGATTTGGCTGGCTTTTGATAATGCAGTCGTTCAGAACAATAGTTTCCCTGCAGCTAATCATTTTTGACCTCTATTGCCAAGCAACCTGTGCAGCTGCGTTAAACTATATTATGAAAGCAGTGCTGGGAGAGAACGTGAGGGTTTGCTATCTGGGAAAGGTGAAGGCCTTTTGGGAAGCTTCTCAGGCCTGTTTTGATTCCAGAGCTCTGTATGTGTATGTTTTTGTGTGAGAAACCAGACTGCGTGGATGCTTAAGCCTGACCTTCAGGGAAGCTCCTTGCCAAGGTCTCAGACAGCTTGAGCTCTGCAGCAAGGCTTCCCTTTAAACACCTCGATGTGAACACACCGATAGCCCTGAGTGACAACCAGTCTGCCAGCTGGCCTGGATGGTCCAATTCCAAAGCTTCCTGAGGATCGAGATGCCATTCTCTGCATATTGGATACAGCCCCAAAGCCCTCTTGGTCGTGGGGCTTGGCTGCTGTGAGGTCCCAGCCCTGTTTCAACCTGTCGTGGAGGGAGAAGGGTGGGGATGGCTTGTTTGTGAGCTGTGTTCATTCACCTGGATGGAGGCTGGGAAGATGGATGAAGAATTGAAGCTTCCCTCGGAGCACGCAGTGTCCGATTAGGGAAGCGATCATGCAGGACAAATGTGCAGATCTGTCAGAGCTGTTGTTCAGCCTGATGTGACCTTATCAGGGTGTGGGGGATGGCTTGCATAGGCTCCTGCAGCAGATGGGTGTGAAAAACATGTTTTTCTCCTCCTGTGGCCTCAAAGACTCCAATATCACAGGTAATTAGCATGAACATCATAGTGTTATCTCTCAGATGAACCACTCAGGTGAAGTAAGTGGTCTGTGCAGCCCACCAGCCCAGTGATCAGCGGCAGCTCTGCAGAAATAACAATTGCACTGTGCTAATGTTTTGAGAGGACAAACGATTTTGGAGCTGTGGTGTGATCCTGTACCATAAAGAGCTCAGCTCTGTGCTGTGAGTTCTGCTGCAGGAGACACAGACCCTGCTGCCCGAGGGATGTTTCTCGGGGCCACAACCTGCACTTAGGGGGAAAAAAAAGGAGATGACTGGACCTTTTGGAATTGTTCCTGGTGGAGGTAAAGAGCAAAGCTTGCCCTGGGAAAGGGAAAGACTTGCACCATCAGAGTTCTGAGCTCTCCATGGGAGGTGCAGCTTGGTGATCTGTTCCTGCTCTGCCTGGTGCTGGGAAGGGCAGTGTGAAAACAGGCTGTGCTCTCACTCTTGCCTTTCTCTCTCTCTCCACAGGCCACGGATTCTAGAAATGGATAAAGAGGAGAACAGGCGCTCAGTCCTCTTACCAAAACATAGGAGGCGGAGCAACTTCAGCTCCGAGAACTATTGGCGACGGTCTTACGAGTACACGGAGGACTGTGACGAGGAGGAGGAGGACGGCAGCCCCGCCAGGAAGGTTAAAATGAGGCGGCACTGAGGATGGCTCTTTCCAGGCTTGTGGAGCTGATGAGATTGGCCTCCAGTCTGTGAAAACTTTCTCCTCCCTCTGGCTATCTTCCATCTAGCTTCAGTTTTGGTTTTTCCTTTCAGGCTGAAGAATAAACAGGAAGGATTTGGTTTTATGAATGGAGGAATGCTAAGACAATACGTAAGGATGGAACATGTCCAGTGCACATGGTGTCCTGAGTCATGGGTCAAGTGGGCATCTCTCCCTTAGGAAGCAGATAAAGTTGTGCCAGGCTGTCTGTTGGGATTTCTTTTGAAAACACCAAAAAGTTTAACTGTTTCATTGCGCAAGGTTCAAGAATTGTATTTTCGTTTCGTTTTGGGTTTCTTTTTTTTTTTTTTTTTCCTTTTACATTCTTCCTTTCCAAATGTTCTAAATATGATGTTTGACCCTAGGAGCTGAAATTCCGTGGTGGCTTTGTATTCCTTGTTTCACCAAAGGGCTCCTTGGTCTGCTCTTTCCTGGTGGTTGTTGGGTCTGTATTAAGGGTGCCCTGCAGTAACTGGAAGTTTGAAGCTTTGTGGACCCCTCTTACTGCGATTGATTTCAAAGGGTTTAGGACATTTTTGTTGCACTTTAGTGTTTTAAATGCCGTAGGTTTCCTTTCCAGACCCTTTCCCCAAGCCAGCATGGGCTCACAGGCTTGTGTCCCTGTGCTGCCCTCTCCAAGAAGAATGTACTAGAGCTCTGGTTTCTCAGTGCTGGTCTAGTGGGAGTGTGTTGTGGCCGAGGAGGAAGGAATCATGGCTGGCTTCCCTGAGGATGGCCCAGCATCGTCCTGAGATCCATATTGGAATGTCAGGGCTGCCGAGTGAGGGATCACACTGAGTATGTGCTGCTTCCCAGAGCTGGGGATAGCAAAGAGGAGTAGGAGAGACGCTGTGCTTGTGAGGGCGTGTGCCTTGGGACCCCGGGGAAGAGCTGTTCTCCATTGCCCCTTCTGGGTGGAGAGAATTGAGAGGCACAGTGTCCCATCCCGAGGGATTGGTTGTGCTCTGCTGGAGCAGAGCCAGGCACTGCCACAGCCCTGGCTGTGGTCTGTCCCCTCCGGCGCTGGCTCTGTGAGTGGGGACACTGCAGGGGTCTACTTTGGCCCTGGTTCAGTGCATCCAGCACTGAAGTTGCCTGGCTTATTCTTGCCTGTAATCCTGTGGTAGAGAGTCTTCTGGTTGCTACAGGAAATGCCAAGAAGAATCAGGCATTGGGCCCTGTGGAGTTGTGTGACAACATCTGCCTTCATCTCCTCTCTCCCACCCGGTTTGCGTTAGCCCAGACCAAAGCCTTGGTGTTTGCAAAGTTTGGGGCCCAGCACCATATTCAGAATCCTGCTTTTAAGGAAAACTTCCTCCAGTTGATTCTTTGAACACAGGTGTTGGCAGTTGTAAGGAGTAGTCTTATTTTTAAATTTTTATTGCTTTGCCCTCCTTCCAATTGTAGTTTTTCTTAGTGTTGTGTCTCTCACACACTTTGTGGTCTGCACGCTTGGCAATAAAAAGATGTAATATATTTTGAAACCCGTTTGCTGCTGACTTGAGGGGCTCCTGGTCTAAAACAACCACCCAGGCATTGTTCCCTGCAGAACACTTGCTGACATCTGGGTCCCCCCTGTCCTTCTCCTTCCCTGCTGATTATTTCTGCAGCTCCTGCCACTTGCCTGTTGTTGGGGTTGTACTCAGGCTGGATCTTGTGGTCACATTAGAGGTCACAGAGGACGTTGCCATCACCTTCAGCACAGTGCTGGTCGGTGGGGGTCTGTACCTGAGGTCCCCAGTGCCTGTCTCTGATGATTTATCTGATTGCTTTCCTGGTGAGAGCCCCTGCTGGCTCCATGCCGAGGTACAGGCAGAGCCTTGGAAGGAACCTGTCTTGTCTGCCCAGAGATCTGAAAGCTCGTGCTTCTGCTACTTCTGAAACCTTTCAAATGCCATTTTCAGACCACTCGTAGAATTTGAAGTGATGTTCCTCACCCTCCCAGCTTCCTGCTGTGAATCTGGGCCAGCTCTTGGCTACAAACCCCCTGTTTTGGAAAGCTTGGCATTCCCCTGATAGCAAAACTGCATGTGGGGAGCAACAATCCATTCTCCTCCTTAAGGCTTTGTCTTTCTGGAACCATCCTGGCCATGCCCACCACAGTGCCAGGCTCTGCTGAGGACAGGGGTTCCTGCCAGAGGTCTTGGCTCTCCCCTCTCCCTTCCTGACTCCCAATTTTATGCCTGCCTCTGCAAATGGATACTCTACCCTGATGTCAACTCAAAATGAAGCTAGAGGCAGCCTGCCTTTCCGAGGGCAGCTCCCCAGAGAAGGATTCCTGTAGGATGTGGTGCTGGCTGTATCTCTGCTGAAGGCTGAATGAGTTCTTACCTCTGGCCTGGTACCAGTCATCACCTCATCCTGGTTCTTGTGCAGCCTGTATGTGTGCAAGTATCCTTTCCCAGCTCATTTTGGCATTCCTGCATGCCGTGGTCAGGAGCTCTTCCCTCCTCTCTCCCTGCCCTGTGTCCGTGCAGTGGGGTCAGAGCTGACAGCTGTGGTAGGGGGGACAGGAGGAGCTCCAGCCACCATCTATTCTTGTAGCTCACCTGGTTTTCAACCTGACTGGTTGGGGCTTGACACCTTGGAGAGGGCACAGGAGTGGGGTGCAGGCAGGGGGACCCACAGCATCCCTTGAAGAGGAGTCCCCAGAGTGCAGGCAGGGCCACCTTCCCACCTCTACAGACACTTTCTATAGACACGGATGTATATGTGTAGATAACGTGGTTTTTTTAACTCTTTTGCACTGACCAACATGGGAGTGAAACCTGCATTTGAAACCAGAAGACCTGCTTTTCCTGTGGATCCAGAGGGCTGGATCCCTTCCTGTAACCTGTGTGGTGGAACTGTGGCTCAGAATTCCTGGTGATCCCATACCTTTTCTCTGCCAGGCTGGTGAGGAGTGTGGGGAGCTCCAGTTTGGAGACCGAACTTGTCCAATCTGCTCCATGGGATGGGCTCGTGCCAGCCCTGACCCTGTTGGCTTTGTCCTGTGTCTGATCCAGTCGTGTGGCTCGACCTCCTCTCCATCCACCCTCAGCGTGTCCTTGCTCAGCCCCAAACTGGGAATAAGGCTACATCCAGTGTGACAATCCACAGCCCAGAGCAGGAGAACTGTCTTTCCTAAGCAAGGGGGGGTTCATCCCCAAGTTCAGTGGGATTCATCCCTGCTTTTCCATGAAGAATGGGAGGAATTGGGGTTTGTTGCTGTTCCCTGTATCTCCAGAAGAGTCAGTGTTGGAATTGTCCAAGCCCAAGGGTCAAAACATCTGCCAGGTTTTGAGGAAGGCTTGGGGGGGCTGGGTTTGGACCCCCACCAGCAGCAAAGAGTCTTTACCTGCCAAAAATGTTCCCTTTCCCCATTGGGAGGAGAAACGTCCGGCCAAGAAGCGCCTCTGCTCCTTCCCCTGCCCACACTTACAAGTTCTGGCTGACTTTAATTTTGTTTTTTAAAAGATGCTAAATTTTTTTTGGTTACCGATAAAAATAAAAAATTAAAAAAAAATAAAGAAGAAAGTGGCAATATTTTTTTCTGTAAGCTTTTCCTAGGAAAAAGCGTGGTTTGTAACAAAGTTGTACAGTTCTGAAGTTTGAGATACAAGAAGTATTGTGTGAAACGCTGTAAATGGGGCAGAGATTATTTTATGTACAGTCTGACGTGGGGGAATCTTTTAATTCCAGTTGATTCTTAGGAAGAATTTGGTTCTTCACTGTCAGGGTTTGGAATTTCATGGTTTCATTATTTTTTTTTTTTCTTGTATAGATTGCTGCATTAATTGAATAAAAGCAGAAAGCATCACTGTGCCTGCCTCGTGTGGTGGTGCTGTGGGCTGGGATGTGCCTTGATTCCCCCTGGCAGCAGAATCGAGGTGCTTGGGAGCAGGGAACTGGTTCTCAGTAAAGGGAGTCACCTCCTCCCCGGGTCTCGGGCAGCTGAGCATGGGGGCTGTGCCTCCTGTGCTGCCCTACAAGGCAGGGCCAGGGCTCCCTGCCCTCCTCTTCTTCCTGCTGCAGCTCCCACCCTGCCCACGGCCAAAGCCTGCTCCCCAGATGGGCCCAGCATGCTGTGCTTCGGCCTCACGTGGTGCCCCTCACCTTCCTCCTGCAGAGGGAGGGGAGATAGAAGGAGCCTGGTGGGTGGTCTCCATTCAGTCCCTCCTCTTCTCTTCCTCTTCTCTTCCTCTTCTCTTCCTCTTCTCTTCCTCTTCTCTTCCTCTTCTCTTCCTCTTCTCTTCCTCTTCTCTTCCTCTTCTCTTCCTCTTCTCTTCCTCTTCTCTTCCTCTTCTCTTCCTCTTCTCTTCCTCTTCCTCTTCTCACCCTCCTCTGCCTCCCTTCCTCCACTTCCTTTTCAGGGGGAGGGATGGAAGGAGTCTGGTGGGTGGCCTCCACTCTCCCTCCTCTTCAATACCTCCTCTCTTCTCTCCTGTTCTCTTCATGTCTTCATCTTCATCTCTCTTCATCTTCTCCCCCTCCTGTTCCTCTTCCTCCTCTGCCTCCCTTTTGTTGTCCTCCAGTTCCTCTTCTCCCTCTCTTGCATTTCCCCCTCCTCTCTTTCTCTCCCCTTCCTCCTCCTCTCCCCTTGTCCCCTCTGTTTCCTCCCCCGGGCTGTGGCTGTGCATCACTGCCCCCCATCCCACCCCACCCCACCTGCCCCGGGGTGTTCTCCGCCCCAAACCCCGCGTCCCCCCGGGCCGGGGTTAGTCAGCAGGGAAGGGCTGCCGTGCCCTGCCCGGGGTGACTCACCCCAAAACCGGGCGCAGGGCAGGTCGCGCCCCCTCCAACCCGGATCCGGGGCCGGGCGGGGGGAGTGAGGAATGGCATTCCCTGCGCCACGGGGGGAATAATGAGTCGCCGGCCAGGAATGAGGCTCGAATGGTAACTGGGAGCTGGCGGTGTGCTCCAGGACTGGCCAAGGTGCTCCAGGATGCCCCAGGATTCTCCAAGGCTGTCCAAGGTGCTCCAGGATAGCCCAGGATGCTCCAGGATTATCCGGGATGCTCCAGGACTGTCCAAGATGCTCCAGGATTCCCCAGGATTATTCTGGACTCTCCAGAACTCTCCAGGATGCTCCAAGGTGCTCCAGGACTGTCCAAGGTGCTCCAGGATAGCCCAGGATGCTCCAGGACTCTCCAGGATGCTCCAAGGTGTTCCAGGACTCTCCAGGATTCCCCGGGATTCCCCAGGACGCTCCAGCCGCCCCGTTGGTGCACCCCAAGGCTGTGGGGCGCCCCATGAGACCCGAAACCCACGGCATTGGTGGGGGGCTTTGTGACCAGGGTGACCGCGCTGGTGGCGCCCTCGCTGTCTCGGAGAGGAAAAGATGAAAATAAAACAAAAAAACCCCAGAAAACATCAACAAAAAAAAATTAAATAAAGCGCGGAGAGGGCGCGGAATGGGGGGGTCGTGTGGGGGGAGGTGAGAGGGGACTACACTCCCCATGGTGCACCGCGTTCGCGCAGGCGCGGCGCACGGTAGGCGGGGCCGCGGCGCGCGGCGCGCGTTGCCGCGCGGCGATTGGCGGGCGAAGCTGTCCATCAAAGCCGTCTCAGCCCC
>VXAU01003858.1:223554-244540 GCA_013399695.1 Formicarius rufipectus | reverse complement strand
TTCCTCCACCCCGCGGGTGGGTACCGGGAGCCCCGGTGCGGGGTGAGCCCCCCGGGAGGCTGCGCTGCTCCCCCGGAGTGCAGGGGGGGCACCCCGGGAATGGGATGCGACCCCCTCACCGGAGCGACGTCCCGGCTCCTCCGGGAGTGTCCCGGTTCCCGCACTCCGCCTGTCCCGTGGCTTCTACCAGGCCTCGCTCGCCGGCGTTTCGGGTTGTCCCCCGGGGCATCCTTGGCTGTACCCCCGTGCGGGGCTCGGCCCCTCACCCCATTCCTCCCTTGGGTGGGATTTTTGGGTGCAATGGACCCCCTGTGTCAGCTGGGAGGGATTGTGGTGAGGACGCCCGGGGTTTGGTCCCCGTGGCCCCCAAATTGTGTGTTTGGGGCTTAGAGGGCATCGGAGCCACAGTTTGGGCACTGGGGAGGTTTCCTGCTCGGCACCCCCCATTTGGGGTGGGGGAGACCCCCAAGCTCAGTAAACAACCCCGGAGGGACCCTCCGAACCCTGGGCTGGGGGATCTTTCCCTCGGGACATCGGGCTGTGCTGGTGGGTACCCTCCTGGGTACCCTGCACCCCATCCCATTGGCGTTGGGACCACCCTCCTGCCCTGGCGCCGGGGGACAGGAGACCACCGGCAGCGGCCCCTGGACGAGCCCAGACCGTGTCTGTCCATCCTTTGGCACATCCTGGCGCTGCCTTTGGGGTAGTTGCCCAGCTCGCGGTGGGGACAGCGCTGCGCACCAGAGGGACCCCCGGGTTGTCCCACGGTGGGGTCGGGCTGGGAGATGTCGGGGAGTGCCGTGAGGGGGGGAGTCAGAGCAAGCACCCACCGCCCTGGAGGGGGTCTGGCCTGGGATGCAGGACTCAGCCCAGCCGGAGCTCCCTTGTTTTGGGGGAGCACATTCCCATGGCCGGATCCTGCCCGAGGAGGCACCTGGGGGGTCCGTGCCGGTGGGATTTCCCGGGAGGGTGGTGGAGAGCCCCTCTCGGGCTGTCCCGGCGCTGGGGCCGCCGGCTGCCCACCTGCCTCCCATTAGCGGTTGTTTTTCCTCCCGAGCTCCAGCTCTGCCTGGGATTTGCTGTAATTTGGCCGGGAGCGAGCCTTGGCCGGCCGGCACAGCCTGCCGGATGCGGCCCCGCTGCGGGCAGGAGGGAGGGCTGCGGGCGGGGGGCTGAGCCGAACCCCTCTCTGGGCCTGGAGGTGCTGGGGAGCCGGGACAGCGTTTTTTGGGGAGCCTTTGGCCACTGTCATCATGTTGGACTCCAGCCTAAAGCATCGCTGTGATGTGCCTGCGCTGCTGCTGTCCCAGCCCCTTCCTCCGTCCATCCCGGGGGGGATTTGGGGTGACCCTGAATGGGGCTGTCACAGAGACCAGCACCCTTGAGCACCCACTAGCTTAGCCCTTGGGTGGGCTGGAACCCAACTTGGATGAACTGGGACCCACTTGGCTGGGCTGGGGATGTTGTCACGCCCCTGAAGGTGTCCCTTGGGAGGGGGAGCAGGAGCTGGGGTGCCGGCGGCTGCCGCCGGCGGGTGTGAAAAGCCGCCCCGCTGCGCCTTTCGGATGCCCCAGACAAAAAGGGAGCAGGTCAGGATCCGGCCAGTCTGGCTCCGGCGGCCTCCGTATCGTCTGATCGCGCCGTGGCTGCTCAGCCGAGCTGCCCCGTGGGCAGCCCTGCGGTCCCCTCCGGGCCGGGGTGGTGGGTGTCCCCCGCGTCCCCCCGCTGCCAGGCAGCAGCCCCTCCCCGGCAGCGAGCCCGGGCACGCCGTCACCGGCCGGGATTTCCTTGGGAAGGTGCCCGCGGGCGACTCGCGGCTCCTGAGGGGACGTCCCGGGCACTGGCGGGTCCCGCTCGCCTGGTTCTGCCACCTGGTAAAGGGAGACCCCCGGTGATGTCATGGCAGGGGTCCCGCTCACCCCTCCTGGAGTGGCCCTGCCTCGGGCAGGGGTTTTAGAGCAGGAGGTGCCATCCCCAAAGCACTGGTGGGTGTTGGGGTGGTTTGTGCAAGCTCAGACCTACCCTGGCCCTCAGTGTGGCCCTTGGGTTGGGTTTTGGGGTGCTGGGTGGAAATCGGGTGAGGAGTGATGGGGAGATGTCCCCCCTCCCCGAGTCCCCCCCTTGGTGGCAGTGGGGGGACAAGTCAGTGTGCTCATGATCCCCCGTTGTAGGGATGATGCTCCGGCTGGTGCAGGATCAGCGCTGTGGGGGTTAGAGGGGGCAGTGGAGAGGGTCTGTGGGGGCCGGGGCTGGGGGATTCCCACTCTGACCTGCCTGTCCCCGTGGCAGACAGTGGAGCACGGCTTCCCCAGCCAGCCCAGCGCCCTGGCCTATGACCCTGTCCTGCGTGTGATGGCCATCGGCACCAAGGCGGGAGCCGTCAAGCTGTATCCTTTTCCCCCGCATGAGCAGGAGGTAAGGACCACCCCCCCCGCCTCGCCTCCCTGGACTCCTCTGGCTCTCTCCATCCTGCGGAACGCTTGGAGACGTGGCTGTGCTGCTTCTGGCCCATCCGGCAGCCCCTGCTCCGCTGGCGTCCATCCGTCCGTCCCTCCGTCCAGCTGTGCTGCAGCTGGGCCAGGCAGGGAAAGAAGAGGCTGGAGGAAAACCCCCACCTCACCCCAAACATCGACACGGGGGGACAAACGGGCTTGGCCGTCCCAAATGGGGGTCCTGCCCGGTGTCACCCCCACATCCCGGGGGGCTCCTGAGCATCCCGGCCTCGAGGGAGGGGCCGGGGGGGACTCTGGCCGGGCCGACGCCGGGCCGAGGGGCTGCGGTGGGCGCTGCGCCCGGTCCCGGGTGGGGGGCCGAAGCAGGGGGATGCCGGCCGGGCTTTGTTGCCGGCAGCGTGCAGGGAGCCTTCAGAGGGCTGCTGGCGGTCGGCCAGGGCTGGATGGAGCCCATGCTCGGGGGGCCCCCGCTCCGCAGGAATGCGGGGTGGGGGCGCGGGGGCGGCCGCGCCCGCAGCGGGGTCGGGGTGTGGGGGGCCCACCGCGCTCCCCCTCCCCCCGGCCGGCGGCTCGGAGCCTCCCGAGCACAAAGATGGCGTGTTTTGTTCTGTCGGGGCCGCCCGGGTGTGCCAGCCCGGCCGCGACATCGCCGGCCGCCCCGCTCGCCCGCCCGGTCCCGGCTGAGCCCCGCTCCCGGCGCCGCGGGGCTGCGCTGCCCCCGAGCATCCTCTGCGGGGATGGCTTTGGGGTGGGACCCGGTGTGGTCCTGCACCCCGTGCCCACCCGACCCCGCTCTGGCTGCCGCCAAGAAGATGCTTCTGGAGGTTGTCTGTGCCGGGGAAGTGGTGGCCGGGCGAGGCAGCAGCCAGAGCTGGCCTGACTGGTGTTACTGGTTAGTGGGGGCACCCATGGGTGCTTCCCAGCTGGCTTGGGTGGGTCTGGCTGCAGGGAAAGTCCAGCATTGAGGGTCTGCCAGCGGTTTTGGGAGGGGGTCTCCTGGGACAACTGAGGGTCCCACACGCTGGTGCCGCTGGTGTTCCTGAGCTGCTTGCCCCAAGGGCTCTCGGCTTGTGGGGAAAGACCCCGAGATGGGTGAGGATGGGTGGCATCCCCCCTACAATGTAGTGCTCAGAGCCCTCTGCATGCTCCACCTCTCACCCTCAGTTGTCTGTTCTCCCCAAAACTCCATGGCTCCTACTTGGCTCTGCCAGCTTGGCTGTGCCTGGCACTGCCAGACAGCTCCTGCCTGTCCGTCCGGGCAGAGCCGACAGGCTGGTTCCCTGTGCCCAGGGCACCGGGAGGGGGCTGGGGACAGGGACCCCCTGCACACGGTGTGCCCGGACGTGGCTGTGCCGTGCACCGGTGACACCGGGCCGGGGGGGGCAGCTGGCCGGGTCTGGGGGTGTCAGGGATGCCAGGCCGGGGTGCTCCATGTGGTGCTGCAGCCTCTGTGTGCGGGTCCTGCCCCGGTTCCTGCTGAGCGGCGTCGCCGAAGGAGCCGGGACCAGTTGGGTGAGTGAGGCTGTGCCGGCGCATGCCGAACCCCGCCCCGCTGCCGGTGTGTGTCGGGGCTGCCGGCGCCTCTCACACATCCACCCCGGCCGTGGGGCGGCCACAGCCTCATCCGGGGTGTCCCGGTTGGAGGTGCTTGGTGGAGCCCAGTCTGGCTGGAGTGTCCCAGTCGGGGGTGCTTGGATCCCAGACTGACCCAGAGCATCCCAGTCAGAGGTTATTGGTGGATCCCAGCCTGATCCAGAGCATCCCAGTCAGAGGTTATTGGTGGATCTCAGTCTGACCCGGGGCATCCTGGTCAGAGAGGTTATTGGTGGATCCCAGTCAGAGGTTCTGGTGGATCCCAATCTGACCCAGAGCATCCCAGTCAGAGGTTATTGGTGGATCCCAGCCTGACCCAGAGCATCCCAGTCAGAGGTTATTGGTGGATCCCAGTCAGAGGTTCTGGTGGATCCCAAACTGACCCAGAGCATCCCAGTCAGAGGTTATTGGTGGATCCCAGCTGGGGATGGTGGTGCCAAGGCCAGCTCTGACATAGGGCACAGCCAGGGATGCTCTGCCCTGGCTCTCCCAAGGACAGGAGGCTACACTGGCACCTGCAGGCAGAAGTGTGACCTGGGGTAATTCCTGGGGTTCACGGGGGGCAGGGGGGGCTCTATCCTCGTTGTTTCTTTGACGGCCCCCCCAGATACGGCGCGCCAGGTGTGGAGCTGACAGGACTGCACAAGGAGACAGCCACTGTCACCCAACTGCATTTCCTCCCCGGCCAGGTACGTGGGTGTCCTGGGAGGGGCCTGGCAGCAGCCCCCGTGCCCCCCAAACCCCCCATTATTATCCCTCCACCCCCAGGGCTGGCTCCTCTCGCTGCTGGACGACAACACGCTGCACCTCTGGGAGGTTTGCCAGAAGGAGGGCTGCTCCCACCTGGAAGAGACCCGCAGCTTCGGCCTCCCGGGACGCCCAGGGTCCGGCAGCACTAAGTACTTGCCTGGGTGGGGTCCGAGCCGCTCCCCGTCGGGGCTGAGGCCGGAGCGATAGCGCTGCCGGGTGGGAACGGCGCGTGGGAGCAGCTGCCCTGCTCCGGCAGGACGGTGGCCAAGGTCCCCTCCGTGCTGGTGTTTTCTCCACCAGGATCCTCCTCCGATCCCGACTGGGATGCTGGGTGGGGGGTGTGCAGTGCAGCCCGTGGGCTTTTTATAGGTGCTGGCAGGGCCCAGGGGTGATTAATGGCTCTAATTGCTGTCAGCACGGAGGCTGTCCCTGTCCTCCCTAGCCCCGGGGGGGATGGGGATGTGAGGGGTTTGGGCAGAGGAGGTTTGGGGTCTCTCTGTCGCTCCCCCAGACCCAGCACGGTGCTGACACAGCCCCCAAACCCGCCCCCCACCTCCAGCTGCTCCCCTGGCATCACACGGGTGACGGTGGTCCTGCCAATGTCAGCTGGCTCCGTGGTCTGCCTGGGCACCGAGGGTGGTGCCGTGTACTTCCTCACCCTGCCCACCCTGACGCCGCTGGAAGACAAAACCCTCTTCCCAGATGAGATCCTGCAGAGGTGAGAGCCCTGCAGGCCCCGTGTCCCCTCCCAACCACCCCCAGCCCCCCCTGACCCACTGTGTGTGTGTCTCCCACAGTGTCCCCGATGACTACCGCTGCGGGAAGGCGCTGGGGCCGGTGGAATCCCTCCAGGAGCACCCACGGGACAGCAGTCGGCTCCTCATCGGGTACAGCCGGGGGCTCGTGGTCCTCTGGGAGCAGAGCACACGCACCGTCCAGCACCTCTTCCTGGGCAACCAGGTACTGGGGCTGCTGGGAGGCTGGCAGGGCAGGGCTGTAGCCCTGGGTGTGTGTCCCTATCCGGGTGCTGAGCCCTCCGTGTGCTCCTGCAGCAGCTGGAGAGCCTGGCCTGGGAGCAGAGTGGGAAGAGCATCGTCAGCTCCCACAGCGACGGCGGGTACATGGTGTGGGCAGTGAGTGGCACCGGCCAGAGGACCCAGCAGCCTGTCCTGTCCACCATCCCCTACGGTATGGGATGGGGATCTTGGGGGAATCTGGGGTTGGGAGCTGATCCCCCCCATCCCGGTGCCACAACCACAGGGTCGGTGTCTTCCTTTCAGGTCCGTTCCCTTGCAAAGCCATCAGCAAAATCCTGTGGCGCACCTGCGAGTCAGGGTATGTGGATGGGCTGGGGGTGGGCACGGGGGGCACCAGGGGGTCCAGGGGTCTGATGGAAGCTGCTTCATCCCACCCAGGAACCCCTTCATCATCTTCAGCGGGGGGATGCCACGGGCCAGCTACGGTGACCGGCACTGTGTGAGTGTGCTGCAGGGACAGAGCCTGGCCACGCTCGACTTCACCTCCCGTGTCATCGACTTCTTCACCGTGCAGAGCGCAGAGGTGCCCGAGGGAGGTACGTCCAGCCAGGGCCACCCTGGGGCAGTGGGTGATGGTGTGGGGGTCTCGCCTTGCAGCAGCCATCTTCCCCCTGCCCAGGCTTTGAGAACCCCCGAGCTCTCGTGGTGCTGGTGGAGGAGGAGCTGGTGGCCATTGACCTCCAGACACCGGGCTGGCCCACCATCCCTGCCCCGTACCTGGCCCCCCTCCACTCCTCTGCCATCACCTGCTCCTGCCATGTCTCCAACGTGCCCCTCAAGCTCTGGGAGAGGATCGTCAGTGTTGGCGAGCAGCAGAGCCCCCAGCAGTCCTCTGCGGTCAGTGGTGGGGATGATGGGGAAGGGCATCCCTGAGCCCCCAAGGATGGGCCCTCTCTGTCCCTCCCTCTCTTCATCCCTCCCTCCCTCCCTCCAATCCTTCTCCATCCCTCCCTCCAGGCTTGGCCCATTGATGGCGGGAAGAACCTGGCGCAGGAGCCCACACAGAGGGGGCTTCTCCTCACTGGGTGAGTGGCCTGGCAGCAGAGAGGGGGGCCTGGAAAACCCAGAATGGTGGGGAACACATATCCTCACCCCTTCCTGTAGTGGGGGACAGGGAAGGAGTGGTGGTGGTGAGGTCCAGCCACTCTTGCTGGGTGGGCTGCCCCTCCTCGTTCAGCTTGATGGCTGGGCATGAGTGTGTCACCCGCTGCGCTGTCCCCCCCTTGTCCCCTGCTCTGGCACGGTGGCTGTCAGCACACAGGCGGCTCTTGTTTGGCCGGGCAGATGTTGGNNGTGGGTGGGTGGGCACTGCCAAGGACCCTGGCACTCCCCTGGCACTGCCAGCAGGGGTTGGGGTGAGCCCAGAGGCAGCACGTGGGGGTGCACCTGCCGGAGCCATCCCGGCTGTGCCCCGGGGACGTGTCCCCCAGCTCAGGGCACAGCTGCCGTGTGACGCACCGTGGGGACACAAGGGACGTTTGTTCCATGTGCCCCGGCCCGCGGGTCTGCCCTGGTGGTGGGGGGAGAGGCGGGGGGGGCGGGGGGACAGACCTTTCCTGGGCGTGATGCCCAGAGTGCCCCGTGTACCACAGCTGCTTGGGAGCATGTGGGGGTGCAGCGGGGGCCATCCCATGGCTGCGTGAAGGGTGCCAGCTTCCCCCTCACCTGTGCCCTCCGGCAGGTGGGCTGCTTTGATCCCTACAGCGACGACCCGCGCCTGGGTGTGCAGAAGATTGCACTCTGCAAGTACACGGCCAAGATGGTGGTGGCAGGCACAGCAGGGCAGGTAGGGCAGGGAGAGCAGAGTGGGGGCTGCTGGGCACCTCTCGGTTCCCCCCTTGGGGACCTCCCAGCATGGGGGTGGCTACAGACCCCACAGACCCCCTTGGCTGTCCCCGAAGGGCTCCTGCCTGTGGGGATTATCTCCTGGCCTGCTGCAGGGTGGCTGTCTGGGGAGTCCCTATGTGTGTCCCCACATCCATGCTCGTCCCTGCAGGTGCTGGTGATGGAGCTGAGTGATGAGAAGTCAGAGCATGCAGTCAGTGTGGCCACAGTGGACCTGCTGCAGGACCGTGAGGGCTTCACCTGGAAGGGGCACGACCGGCTGGC
The DNA here is from genome assembly GCA_013399695.1 of Formicarius rufipectus. Taxonomy (NCBI): domain Eukaryota; kingdom Metazoa; phylum Chordata; class Aves; order Passeriformes; family Formicariidae; genus Formicarius; species Formicarius rufipectus. The sequence continues at coordinate 236,598 of VXAU01003858.1, read as the reverse complement.
CCCCCGGAACGGCCCCCTGCACTTCGCCCCCGGCTTCCAGCCCAGCGTGCTGGTGCAGTGCGTCCCCCCTGCCGCCGTCACCGCCGTCACCCTCCACTCCGAGTGGAACCTCGTGGCCTTTGGCACCAGCCATGGCTTCGGACTCTTCGACTATTACCGGCGCAACCCCGTGCTCGCCAGGTATGGGGGATCTCAGTGCTGGGGACCCCCGGAGTGGTGTGGTGGGGTCTGGGTGCTCAGCAGCGTCACTGCCTGCAGGTGTACCCTGCACCCCAACGACTCCCTGGCCATGGAGGGGCCCCTGTCCCGCGTGAAGTCCCTCAAGAAGTCCCTGCGCCAGTCCTTCCGCCGCATCCGCAAGAGCCGCGTGTCCGGCAAGAAGAGGCTCAACGCCAGCAGCCCCTCCAGCAAGGTGGGCAAGGAGCAGGAGCCACCACTGGAGCTCCGTGTCCCTGCTGGGCAGGGTCTGACCCCCTGCCCCCTCCCCAGGTGCAGGAGGCCAACGCGCAGCTGGCGGAGCAGGCGGGGCCCCCCGAGGTGGAGATGACGCCGGTGCAGCGGCGGATTGAGCCTCGCTCAGCCGATGATTCGCTCTCGGGGGTCGTGCGGTGCCTCTACTTCGCCGACACCTTCCTCCGTGATGGTGAGACTCCTCCTTCCTCCCTGGGAATAGCCCCCGAGCTGGATCTGGCTGGTGTCATGCTGTGGGGAGGGGGCTCTGACACTGCTCCCACCCTGCAGCCGCCCACCATGGCCCCACGATGTGGGCAGGGACCAACTCCGGGTCGGTGTTCGCCTACGCCCTGGAGGTGCCGTCGCAGGAGAAGTTCTCGGAGCGGGCGGTGGAGGCGGTGCTGGGCAAGGAGATCCAGCTGATGCACCGGGCACCAGTGGTGGCCATTGCGGTGCTGGATGGGCGGGGGAACCCCCTGCCAGAGCCCTACGAGGTGTCTCGGGACCTCGCCAAAGCCCCCGACATGCAGGGCAGCCACTCCATGCTCATCTCTTCCGAGGAGCAGTTCAAGGTGAGCGTGGGGTTCATTGTCCTGCTGTGGAAAGGATCCAACACAACATGTCCTATGTCCCCATCATGCAGGGACAGGGCTGGAGGTGACCAGCCAGGTCTGGGAGTGCTCCTCTGCTTGTCCTCACAGTGGTGGATCCAAGAGGAGGATGCTGCCTTTTGCCAAGGGCAAGGGTGCCCCCTCAAAATCCCACAGATTCCTGTTCCTCTCTGACACCGGGCTCCTCTTCCCCTCCCAGGTCTTCACACTGCCCAAAGTGAGCGCCAAGACCAAGTTCAAGCTGACAGCACACGAGGGCTGCCGGGTGCGGAAGGTGGCCCTGGTGAGCCTGACCAGTGCCAGTTCTGAGGAGCGGCTGGAGAACTGCCTGGCCTGTCTCACCAACCTGGGGGACATCCACATCTTCACCGTGCCCAGCCTGCGGCCCCAGGTCCACTACGGCTGCATCCGCAAGGAGGACATCAGCGGCATTGCCTCCTGTGTCTTCACCAAGCATGGCCAAGGTGAGGGCACCAGGTGACATCCCACGCTGGTGGGACGTTGTCCTTTGCTGCAGCAGCCCCCTGAGGCTCCTTTTTGTCCCCTCTCTAGGTTTCTACCTAATTTCGCCGTCTGAGTTCGAGCGCTTCTCGCTGAGTGCCAGGAACGTGACGGAGCCGCTGTGCCGGCTCGAGGTCGCCCGGCTCCAGGACACCTCCTGCCTCAGGTGGGACATACTCAGGGGAGTGTGGGTGGCTTTGCTGTGGTAGCAGCCCTGTGCACCACCCCGTTGGCACCAGCTCTGGATGGAACTTCTCCCTTTCCTTGCAGCAACAGCTTGATGGCGACGCCGAAGCTGCCGCAGGCGAATGGCACCCACGTCCCACGCAGCCCTGAGGGCCGGCACTCACCCTCTGACAGCGACCGTGAGTGGTCACCCTGTCCCTGCCACAGACATCATGTCCCGTGGGCTCTGCCCTGGGGCCAGCAACATGTCCGGGCTGCCTCCAATCCCTCCTGTCCCCATCACTCTGCAGGGTCACCCGAGGAGCACTCGGCCGCCTTCTCGCCTGGCCCCATTGACTCCCCCAACAGCAGCCTGGAGAACCCTCTGGACACGACTGGGGACATCACCGTGGAGGAAGTGAAGGATTTCCTGGCGTGAGTGGGGTGGGAATGGGGGTAACCGGTGCCGAGGGGTCGTGGTGGTGCCCCCAGCTGTCTCTGACCCTGCTCTGCCCCAGGTCCTCGGAGGAAGCGGAGCGGAACCTGAGGAACACCAGCGAGGATGAGGCTCGGCCCACAGGGATCCTCATCAAGTGAGGTCTGTGAGTGGCTGGTCCCTGGGGCGGGAGTGGAGTTTGGAGCTGGGATCCCAACTCCACGCTCTGGCATCCCCATCCATCACAGGAGGATGGAGCTGCAATCCCTGGAGCTTGTAGAGGCAGGGAAGCAGGGGAGATGTGTGTCCTGGGCCCCTGCAGGTCCCTGTCTCAGGGACTGTGTCCCTTGCAGGCACCGCCAGCCTCCCTGACCCATCTCAGTGCTCGGATTCCCGGGATGCGCAACTCGACTGGATCCCCCGCGCCCCTCCCCATGTAACGTAGACTCGCCTCTCCTCTAACACGTGCCCCGGCTCCGGCACGGTCCCCCCACACCTCCTGCCCGGCTGCCGGCCCCGCACACCCCGGGCCCCCGAGCCGGGCCCGTGGGCCACAAACTCTTCCCGGGGAAGACTTTTTTTTTTTCTTTTTATACACGGTCGAGTGTCACTGTCCCCTGCTCCAGAGCCCCCTTCCTTGGGGGATGCTGCTGCTTCCCTGGCTCCACGGGGAGAGCTGGGGCTCGTGCATCCCACTTGTCCCCCAGTTTTGGTCCCCTGGGGAGGTGGGGGGCTAGGATTCCCTGGGCACGGCCCCCCCGTCCCCTGGTCTGTGTTTACATGCCTGGCTCCCTGCAGTTTACAGCCCCGTCCCCTGCCAGCCGGGAGGCTCCGGTTGCCATACAGGGACTGTCCCCTTCCCAAGGGAGCCCAGCGGGGACCCCCTGGCTCCCAGGTGGGCGCCGGAGGCCTTGAGCAGCCCAGGGAGGGGCACAGTGGCAGGTCACAGGTGGCCTTTTTCTCTTAGTGGCTTCTCCAAGGGCTATTCTCCAGGTTGGGCTCTGTGCCTGCTGCTCCTTTCTGACACTAATTCCTGCCACGGGTGGGTTTTGGGATGGGATCACGCATGGGGAATACACACCAGCTCCTGGTCCTGGTCCGTGTTGGTGCTGGATGTTGGGGGGGGCAAATGGGGCTGCCCCAGCTCCCTCCTGCCCCAGGCTGGGCTGTCTCACCCCGGGGGTCTCACTGTGCCAAATTGCCCCTGGGCTCTGAGCTTGGCCTCGTCCTCCCGGGCGCCTGGGGTGACGCTGGCTCTGTCCCCATGGGGCTCAGCCTGGCCCCTGCCCCTCTCCTCTGGGGGACGTGGGGCTGCTGTGCCTCCCCCAGGCTCTCCTGCGGTACGTGTGTGGCTGGGGGGGTCGGGCTCAGTCGGCCGAGGCCGGGGCTGTAGCGTCCCTGGTAGAACCCCCCCCACCTCATCCTTTTTTTGTTTATTTTTTTTGGTAAGATGAATTTAGCATTGTTTAGTTATTAAAAATACTGGTTTTTAATATTGAAAATAAAGCATTTAATATCAACTGCCCAGGCTGCAGGTGTTCGGGGAGCCTTGAAGGCAGGTGAGTGCTGGGACTCCCCTGAGCTGTGGAGGGGCAGGAGCAGTGTGGGGGGGACCCCACCTGGGAGTGAGACAGAGCCTGGGGTAAGAAGTGCAGCCTTTATTGATATGATCCTGATGGGCTGACCCCTGCCAGGGTTCCATCCCCCAGGACAGCTGTACATGCCCCAGGTATAAGGCCTAGGGCTGAGAGCCCCTTGCTTCCCGAGTTCTCCTTAGCAAAGCATCCTCCCACCCAAACTGGGAACCACTCCTGCCCCCTAGCTGCAGGGGGAGCTCGGCACTGGTTTGGGGCAGCAGCATCCCCAAGCAGGGTGTTACACGAGCTCCCCAGGAAGGGAGGGAGCCCTGTGCCAGAAGGTGGGGAGAGAGGGACAGCCCCAGTTCTCCCCACGGGCCCCGGCTCAGGGGGGAGCAGCTCCAAGCTGAGCCTGGCTGGGAGCAGGCGTGTGTGGCAGCGCAGGGTGCCAGGATCCAGCCGTGCCAGGGGGGCTGTGGTTGGAGCACCAGGTGCCCCCAGTCCTTAGGCAGGTGGCTTGCGGAAGACACTCCAGGCGTGGAAGCAGCGGGTGAAGGGCCAGGGCTCGTTGCCTTTCCGCACCAGCCGGAGCTTGCGGGGACGTGTGGGGTCCTTGGAGCGCATGTGCTGGATGTAGACCTGGGGCAGAGCACAGCCATGGGGGCCCCCAGCCCTCACCCCTCTGCCAGGGCTGCCATTCCCTGACCCAGGAGCTCTGCACCACCCAGATCGGGGCCTCCAGGGGAGGTGGAAGTGCTCAAATCCTCCCTCCCACAGCCCCAAGCTGGAGGGAGGCCTTACCTGGCACGCTTTGAGGCTCAGCTTGATCTCCACTTGGCTGGTCTGGGTGCCCACCCACATGTAGACCTGTGGGAAGGAGCAGCAGCTGGGCTCAGCACATGGAGCCGCTGGAAGATGCAGGCCCAGGACAGCCTCCTGCCCTCAGCTCACCTCCCGCCCGTTGTCCAGCAGCATGATGTCATCATCAGCCAGGTCATCCTGGCAGAAATCCGAGCACTTTTCTGACACGGAGAAATAACCCTTCTCATTGGAGCACCTGTGGGCAGAGCCAGAAGGGGACAGCATCAGGCATGAGTTTGCTGGGACTTCGCTCATGCAGAGAGAGTGGATGTGAAGGAGCAGCTCTGTTTTGGCTGATTTGTTCCCAAGGGATGGACAAGGCTGGGAGCAGAGGCCCTGGGCACTGAGAGAGGAAGGGAACCAGCAGATTGGAGCAGCCTTCCTTGGGCCAGTGCCTACCTGAAGAGCCGGGAGTGCTTCATGTAGTCAGCGTCTTCATCATAGGGCTTCTGGTTCCCAATGCCCACCCAGAAGAAGTTTTCTGGCTCTTCTCCCTCGTTGATGACCTGCAAGGGCAGGAAGAGGACTGAGCATGGCCTGGATGGTCACTGTCACTCAGGTAAGCTGGTGCTTAGCCCCACTCACCTGTTTGCTGTAGGAGTCATCAAACATGTGGTTCATGATGTCCTCTGCCAGCTTGGCCTCATCGGGGTCAGCTGCCCGGCCCACCCATGTGTAGACAATGCCCTGGTTATCTGTGCTCTCAAAGGGCACCTGGGAAGCACAGAGTCAGGGCTGCTCAGGGGGCAGGAGGGCACCCAGCCATCCCTGAGGATACTCAGCCAGGAGCAGTACCTTGAGGATGAAGCAGAACTCGGAGTTGAGTAGACCAGCATCCGTGTTGATCTGGATGCACCTGGAGAAGGAGCCCCTAAGTCAGCAGGAGACCTGGCAGCTGTGCCCACTGGCAGGTGTCCCCCTTGGCACCCATGGGTGCTGCCTGGCCCAGAGCAGCCCCTGGAGCACTGACCTGGTGCAGAGGGCCCCACCGTTGGTGCGGATGTGGTAGAGGCTGGGCTGGGGAGGGCTGGCCCGTTCCTTCCGCTTGCCCCGGTGGATCACAAACCTCCTCTTGAAGTGGGAGAGGAACTTGGGGTTTTCCTGCTGCTGGGTCATGCGCACCACCTGGACAGGGGTGTGTGTCAGCAGGGCCACGGGGGCCCCCCAAACACAACCCCAAGTCCCAGCTGCACCCCCGCAGCCAGCCCCATCTTTCTTGCTGTCCCCTGTCCTCAGCCTCAGGGGCAGAAAGGGGGACGCATGTCACCCCCCCAAGCTGTGTCACCTCCAGCTTGCCAGGGAAGAGACTCTCAAACTTCTTCTGGAGGCTGAAGGTGAAGGTGAGCCAGCCCATGTTGGAGGCCTCCCGGCCCTGCCAGAAGTAGACAATGCACTGGAAATCTTCCTCAGGCTGTTTCTCCTCTTCCTCTTCCTCTCCCTCCTCCTCTCCTTTGCCTTCACCCTTCTTCTTCTTCTCCTCATCCTCCTCGTACTCCACTGGCACCCAGTACCTGAGGGCAGGAACAGGGAGTGGTGTGAGGGATGGCGCAGGCTGCAGGGCTGGGCTGAGAGGTGGAGGGACAAAGTAATCCAGCAGCCCCAGAGGGCAAGAGCTGGGTGTCACCTGCACAGGAAGACGTAGCAGTCGTGGGTGTGGAAGTGGCCGAACTCTTCCTCGGGCAGGCGGGCGAATTTCTTGCCCTCCAGCACGAAGCCCTCCATGCCATCCAGGTCCTCGTTCCATTCCTCCATCAGCTGCTCTGCCTGTGACCCCACATGCTCCATCAGCCTCCAGCCCCTCCATCAGCACCCAGCCAGTGCCCAGGGGTGGATTCTTGAGGGTCCCCAGCCCTACCTCGCTGAGAGGCATGGGGGGCTGCCGGGGCAGGAAGAGTGCTGTGAGGTCGGCCTTCATCTGGTCCTTCTTCTCGGCGTCCTTCCGGACCTTGCCTGCCAGGCCACCATCCTGCAGCACCGTCTCGGCATTCCGGGTGTAATCCACCCGCAGGACGTCGTCCCAGTTCTTGAACTTGGACTTGAACACCTAAATCACAGAATTACTAAAGTTGGAAAAGACCTCCAAGATCATCGAGTCCAACCTTGGATCAATCACCACCTTGTTAACCAGGCCAGAGCACTGAGTGCCCCATCCAGTCACTTCTGGAACACCTCCAGATGTTCAAGGTGTAAAATGGGAAGCAGAAAATGCACCCTGGGCCACAGCAGCCTCCCTGACACCCAGCACCCCACCCAAGGGGTCCGTGCCCTACCTGGCACTCAGTGCCCTCGAGGTTCCTGGTGACCATGGCATGCTTGGGCCGGTGCAACATGGTGCACAGCTCCTGGCTCAGCTTCAGCGCCGCCGCCCGCACCAGCCGCGATGACTTCCTCCCAATCCAGATGAAGACGTCGGACCAGCAGTCCAGGATGTACACGCTCTTGGTGTCCAGCAGGCTCTGCAGCTGAGGGCATCGCAGGGAAGAGGGTCAGGCATTCCTGGCTGGAAAACACCCAGCCTGGAATAGCAGAGCATCCCCCAGCCAGGCGCTGCTGGCCAAACCTGCCTCTCCCAAGGCACAGCTGGAGGCAGAGGGGGCATGAAACCAGTCTCACTGGTCAGACTGGGAGAACCTCCCAGCCCCATCCTACCAGGCGCATCTGTGGCATCAGGTCAGCCTTCAGCCTCTTCTTGTGCTCCACTGAGAGCTTGTAGTTGATCTGGGGCAGTTCCAGGTAGCCCAGACCGAGGCCGACCTGCAGAGGGGACAGAGACACAGGTGAGGGGACCCACTGCAGGACCCCAGCAGAGCCCACAGCTCAACAGACACCGCTCCCCACCTTGTACAGCTTGGGCTTGTGGGGTTGGAAGTCATCAGGGACACAGGGCCGGATCTCCTCAGGCTGCCCTCCCAGTGCTTCCCAGAATTCGGGGGTCTCCTCACCCTGGGTGAGCAACGTGATCTCTGCCTTGCCCTTCCTCTCATTCTTGTTGATCTTCTCAGCGAAGAGCCTGCAGTGGGAGCAGGTGAGATGGCAGGTGTGCTCCCCACACCCCCAGCCCCTTCACTAGTCCTACCTGGCCTTGGTGGTGCTGCTCAGCGTGGCCTTGCTCCCACGCCACACGATGAGGTTGAGGCCGTGGTCCAGGAGGAAGACAAACCTGGTGGAGACAGGTGAGAGGTGTCAGGGGAGAGTGGGGTGCACCAAGTGTCCTCCTCATCGTGGGGGTCCCTGCAGGGCACCACAGCTACCAAGTGAACCCAAATCCTTGTAGGAAGGTGCTGGTGTGGCGCCTTTTCACCCTGCAGCTGCAGCTACAGTGTCTCAGGTGGACCCTGCTGCACTCTCTGCACTGGGATTCTGTGTCCCCTGGCCACTCACCGGGGGTCCAGTGACGTCCCTTTCAGTGCCACTGGCTCCAACTTGACATTCTTCTTCCCATAGACACGGTATAGCCTGGGAGAAGGAGACATGGTGGGACATGGGGCACTGCCTGCCCCACACACTCCCCTGCCCCACACAACCCCTTCTCCTGTCCCCAGCAGTACCTGGTGACATACTGTGTGTCCTCGACGGTGAAGAAGCCGCTGGCTGTACCACCCTCGATGTAGGAGATGTCATTGTCGAAGACCTGGGGGCAGAGAGGGGGGTAAGGGTGGGAGAGGAGGGGCTGGGGGCTACAAGGGAGCCAGGGGCTGGGCCTCACATGGAGGAACTCTTCACTCTCATCCCCCATCTCCTCCCGGATGCATCGGCACTCGGCCCCCAGGTAGTTGCGGAGGTTGACAGCGTGGATGGCAGAACAGGCCTTTTTGTCCAGCGTGGCCTCCTGCCCAATCCAGTAGTAGATCTCCCAGTTGAGGGAACCATTCTCATCCAGGAAGGTCTGTGAAAGGACAGGGTGTGAGATTGGGACAGCTGCAGCCCCGGGCTGGGGGTGTAGGGGACCCTCAGCACTCCCTAGGTGATACCTTGAGCACAATGTAGCAGTCAGCCTCGTAGAACTTGCCATGGAAAGTGTCATCCACCAGTGTGGGCACGAAGTTCTCGATCTGCCAGACACAGAGGCCAGGCAGCTGCCCCACGTCCTCGCTGAAGAACTCCGAGTAGTCTAGCTGTGGCTTCTCCAGGCCCTGGTCCCAGCGCCGTGTCTTCAGGTCCGGCGCCTTCGCCTCCCCACTCTCCTGTGGGATGGGGACAGGTCACCAAGTTGGGAACAACCAGGTCCGTGCTGGCACCTGGGGTGGGCAAGAGGCATTGTGATGCCCTCAAGGCCCCTCTTCCACCCCAGACTCTACCTCTATCTTCTTGTTCTTCTCCTGGGCCACATCTGACATCCCCTTCAGCACCTGCTTGGCCTGGTCATCCTGGGCAGAGTCTTTGCGCCGCCGGAGCCGCATCTTGCGGGCCAGTGGGTCTTTGGTGCCACCCCCTGGGGACACGAGGACGGGATGAGAAGCAGCCAGGACACCTCTGGGGCACCCTACAGAGCACAGCTCCTTTCCCAGGNGACCTGCCGCAGCAGCTGCCACGGTGGCTGGGGAGGCCCCAGCCAGGCGGAGCTGGTTCTGCAGGGAGAAGTCGATGTTGTACCACTCCGAGGAGCGATCCACCGGCTTTGGGGGCATCACCAGGTTGGGGTTCTCGCGCACGTCCAGGATCTGCCAAGGAGGGGACAGATGCCTCAGTGCTCTGAAGCACCTGCACAAGGGGACATTGAGGATGTGGTATGGGATGGAGACCCCCCGGAGCACTCCAGGCTTCAATGAGGTGAATCTTTCACCTGCCTGGGCTGAACCATGAGCCTCCCTGCCATCGCCTCACCCACCCCATCCTACAGCCCAGGGATCCCAGGGATGCACTGGTGGCCCCGGCCAGAGGCAGAGGGGTGCTGGGTGCCCACCTCCACATCTGTCAGGAAGTGGATGGCCTCTGGCAGCGTCACCAGGCGGTTCTTGTTCAGCACCAGCTTCCTCAGCTTGGAGCACCTGTGGGACAGCAATGCTGGTGAAGGGCCAGGCTAGGGTAGCACCCTGGCAAGCACACATCCTGCATGCCCCCTTTTGGGGACAGAGCAGACCCAGCCATGGGCTGTTTTCTACCTGCACAAGCTCTCGGGGATGAGCTCCAGGTTGTTGTTGGCTGCCATGAACTCCTCAAGGTTGGTGAGCTTGCCGATGCCCGAGGGGATCCCGTCAAAGTCCAGCTTGTTGGAGTTCAGGTACATCTTCTTCAGCTTGGTGAGCTTACAGATGGCTGACTGGGAAAGGGGGAGAAGGTGGGGTGAGGGAGAAGAATGGAAGCATGGGCAGGGGTGGTAGGTATGGAAAGGGACATACAGGTAAGGAGGTGAGCTGGTTGCGGGACAGGTTGAGGGTCTCCAGCTGGGTCCACTGGTCAATGCAGAGGGACAGCTCCGTGATCTGGTTGCTGCTGAGGTTGAGGCGCCGCAGGCTGCCCAGGGTGTAGAGGCACTCGGGGACACGGCAGAGGTCATTGCAGGACAGGTCCACGTCTGGGGGAGGAGACAACAGGGTGACACCACCAGCCAGACCCACACCAGGGCTGGGAGAGCCCCTGGAGGGCTCTGTGGAGCTGGATGTCCCAGGCCTACCTGCCAGGTTCACCAGGCCCTCGAGGCTGGTGGGCAGGTTGCTCTGGGTGCGCTGCGTGTTCCGGAGGTGGAGGGTCTGCAGGGCTGTCATGGCTGGGAGCTGCCTGTGGACCACAGGGCAGGGAGAGCCTCAGGAAGGAGCAGGCACTGGCCCAGCCCTGACAGACTGGGATCCAGCCTGCAAAGCAGGGTCTTACCGGAGCTGTGCGTGCAGGAGGGGGTTGTTGTTGAGGATGAGGGTCTGGAGGTGGACCAGGCGTCTCATCTGTGGTGGGAGACTCTCCAACTTGTTGTCACTCAAGTCGAGGTAGAGCAGGTCCGTGAGGTTGATGAAGAGCTGGTTGGGGATAGTCTCGATGCTGTGGGAATATGGGGATATGCAGGGCTGCCTGGGACCTGCACCAGCCCTGGGTCTCCCTCAAGAAGAGGCAGAGAGCAAGACCCGGTGACAGACAGAGATGGCCATGGTCATGGTGAGATGGTCACCCTGGTCTGGACCCACCTATTGTGGCCAAGGTTGAGGACCAGCATGTTCTTGGCATTCTCCAGCTCCCGGGGACACTCCGTGAGCTGGTTGTGGCTCAGGTCCTGGGAAAAACAGGAACAAAAAGCAGGTGTCACCTTCTGCTCTTCAACCAGCCACCACCTCCCAAACCTGAGGATCAAGGGCATCTCCAGGGGCACAGCAGCAGGAGCTGGACCAGCATATGGGGAACCCAGCCATGGAATAAGCCTTTAAACAAGGCACTGCCAAAAGGTCATCCAGCCCACGGGCAGCTTCCCTGGAGCTCAGACATGGGCTTGGGACTGGCACTTCTCAAGGAGCACAAGGGAATATGGAGGTGTAGGAATGGGATCCAGGAGTCTGATGCAGCTCCTGCATCAGCTCAGGAGACTCTGCACCCACCAGCACCGAGAGGTCATCCAGCTGGAAGATGTCATCAGGGACTCCCGAGTTCTTCAAGCTGTTTGCACGAGCCACGATCGCCTGGAAAGGGGAGAGAGGCAGGAATGCAGCTGCCTGCTGAGCTCCCCAGGGTGGGCAGGTATGATCCTTGTGTGCCCCCCAGAGCTGAAAGGTGTCTGGGGATCCCTGAAGCAGGAGGCGGACACTCACCCGGAGGCAGGGCAGGCCAGAGAGCTCTCCATGGAGTGTGGTGAGGCTGTTGTGACTCACAGAGAGGTGTTCCTGCAGGGAAGCCCCAGACAAGTCCCAAGTGAGCAGAGAGAGGAACTGGTGCTGCTCAAAGCAACAGCTGGGACCCCACATGGATGCAGGGGCTCCTGCATCCCAGGGGAGTCAGGGGCTTGCAGGGATGCTCCCAGTCTCAAACTGGTGGGTGGGCCCCACTGTGGAGGGAAAAAGGCCCCCAAAACCTCAATCCTCCCCAAACCCACCACAACTCTCCCCACTTATTAAAGGGCAGAGGTTTTAAATCTGGCTTTCTATGAAAACAAGGTGAAACCAAGTGCCTACTCAACCCCACTCCTGACAGCTCCGTGCATCTGATTTCAACCACACATCCCAGCTCAGCTCTATTATTAGACACTTGAGCACCCGCCAACGAGCCCCAGGGCTGGCAGGGAGCAGGATCCCATCAGATCCCATGGCTCCCGCGGGTCAGTGGAGTGCCATTCCCTCCCAAAACGCGGAGCTCACCAGCTTCTGCAGGGCAGCGAGTTCCTCGGGCAGGTAACAGAGCCCCGTGTGGTTCAGCTTCAGCCAGCGCAGGCTGGTCATCGACTTGACATGCTCCGGGAAGTACCCGCCCTGCAGGGGGAGGAGGAGGGTGAGCTGACCCCCTGCCCCGTGGGGACGGGACCTGGGGACCTCGGTCTGACGGTCCCTGTGTGCCTGGGATCGTCCAGTCCTATGGGATGGGGAGCTGGGGGGGCTGGGATCACCCAGTCCTATGGGATCGGGAGCTGGGATCACCCAGTCTTACAGGATCAGGAGCTGGGAACACCCAGTCCGATGGGATGGGGAGCTGGAATTGTCCAGTGTTATGGTTTTGGGGGGTGGAGGCCTGGGATTGTCCAGCACTATGGAATGGGAATCTGGGGTTGACCATTCCTAGGGGATTTGGAGCTGGGGGCGCCAGGATCCCCTAGTCCTATGGGGTTAGGAGGTGGGATCGTAGAGTCCTACGGAAGTGAGAACTGGGCGGCTGGGCTGGGTTCACCCACTCCACGGAACTGGGACGTGGAGGAGGTCGGGACCACCTGGTTCTATGGGATTAGGCCGCCCGGGACACCCCTGTCCGATGGGGCCGGCACCGCCGAGTCCCACGGGACGGGAACACGGAGGGCTCAGGGCCCACCTGTGGTTGCGGGACCTGTCGTACCGGCGCTCTGCACTCTGCCCACCCACACAGGCCGCGGGCTCAGCTGTCACCGCGGCCTAGCGCGGTGCCGGATCCGGGACCCCCAGCCCTGGATGGGGCCGGGCGGGGGCGATGGGGCCGGGCGAGGCCTGACAGCGCCGCGCGGGGGGCCGGGCTAGCTGGGCCTTGCGGCTGGGCCTCCCCCGCCCCCGTTCCCGTTCCCTCCCCCGCCGATCCGCACCTTGAAGTCATTGCCACTGAGGTCGACGCCGCGCACGAAGGGCAGGACCCCGGTGGCGGCCATGGCGGACGGGTGGGCCCTGACGCGGAGGGCGGGCCCCACCCCGGGGCTGGCGCGCGTGCGCGGAGGGCGGGACCGAGCCTCGCTTCCGCGCACGTGGGGGCGGGGCCGCGCTGCCATTGGCTGAGGGGTGAGCGGGTGGGCGGGGCCTGTCCTGATCCCGACCCCATTCCCGGTCCCGGTCCCGGTCCCGGTGGTGCC
>VXAU01003858.1:204847-222042 GCA_013399695.1 Formicarius rufipectus | reverse complement strand
AGGTTTCCCCTTTCTGGCCCCCCCCCCCCCCCGCCCCAAACAGGGTGTTTTTCTAGCAGAAGCCCTTTGTGGGGCTGTGACCCCCACGTGTGCCCCAGAGGGGCTGTTGCCACCCATAACTGAGGGAAAACAAAGATAACAACTTGTCCATGTGGGTTTTCCTTCCCTCCAGCTGATCGACCGAGCCACCAGCCCTCGGGATGAAGGTGATCCCAAAGCGGAGCAGAAGACCCTGGAGGAGAGCTGGCAGGACTTGGCCTTGATCAAGACAACACCAAAGCCTCCCAAGAAGCAGAGAAGGGAAGACCTCAGTGAGCCTCTGCTCTCCCCAGCTCGGCCACTGGTGCCAGGTGAGGCTGGAGGTGTCCAGCTGGGGGGGATCACCTTGCTGTGCTCCCTGCTGGCTCTGCTCTGCTCCCACCAGTTTGGGAGTTCCAGGTTATTTTTAGCTGCATGTCTGGGAAGCTGCCCCGCTGGAACCTGCCCTTGTGGGAGGCTCCTGAGCCACAGCCCCTTTTTAGGCAATGCCTGTGGAAACAGGACCTCTGATAACACCCTGGGTGTCCCAGCGTGGTGGGGGCTGTTGGGGTTTGTCTCCTCTGGGGAAGGGTTGGCTGCCCTGGTTTTCTGGGTCAGCTCTGCCTACAGGAAGGTGTGCTGGGGAGCTGCTGCAGACAAAGGCTGCCTTGTCTGGCTGCCTACAGAGATGGCTTTTTTCCAAGGGGGACAGAGGCCTGTCTCAGTGAAGGGCAGGTCCTGAGATACTAGACCTGGAGCAGGATCATTTGTAGGACCCTCGTGAGGGGCCCACCAATCCCTTTGTTCTCATGGCCAGTGACAGGACCTGAGAGAGTGACTGGAGTTGTGTCAGGACAGGGTTAGGTTGGATCTCAGGAAAAGATTCTTCTCCCAGAGGGTGGTGGGCACTGAACAGGCTCCCCAGGGCAGTGGGCACAGCACCAAGGCTGCCAGAGCTCCAGGAGGGTTTGGACAACACTCTGAGGGACAGGGTGGGATTGCTGGTGTGCCTGTGCAGGGCCAGGAGTTGGACTGGATGATCTTTGTTGGTTGCTTCCAGTTCAGGATATCCCAGGACATAAAAGTTCACTTGAGTGGTCAGGCAGGCGTTGGGATAGGCTGGATCTGCCTGAGCAGTCTCAGTGGGGCTGAGACTTGTGGAGACCCCCTGGCAGCAAATCCTTGACCTGGTTCACTCATTTTCAGCTGAGGGGGGAGGCTGGGCACTGTTGGGTTTTTGGGCTCTGCATGGCTGCAGTGAGGCCCCTTGGCAAGGTCAGTGTCTCATCCAGGGAGGTGGGCTAAGAGTGGGGCACCCAGCTCATGCCTCCCCCTCTGCTGCAGCAGAAGTTGCTACTGTGGGTTGCAGATGATCTGCTCAGAGCTATGACTTCTCCCTCATCACAGATCCCAGGGCCTGCTCTGCCCCTCTGGGGGCTCCCCGGGTCAAGTCCAGCCCCCTGCGCTGCCTCACGCTGCAGGAGAAGCTCCTTTCCCACCACAGCAGCCGGCTGGCCGTGCCTGAGATCCAAGTGTCCCTTGTCCCACAGCTGGCCAGGAGCATCAGCAGCCAACTGCAGAACTTCCTGCGGAGCAAATGCCCAGAACTGCCCTTCGGCCGCCTCTTCCTCAGCGGAGCCCTCCTGGATGGCCTGGAGGTCCTGGCAGCTGACCACATCAACCTCATGCTGCCCGTGGTCCTCGATACCGGGCTCTGGAGCCTCATCCCAGGAGAGGACACCGTGGTGAGGAACCCCCAGTACTGGCTGATCAAGAGGGTCGATTTGGGGTATTTCCCTCGGGGGAGCAGTCCCTGGGACAGGTTCATGGTGGGCCGGTACCTCTCCTCCAACGTGCTCAACGAGACCCTCCACAAGATGCTGGTGGCCTCCATCAACTGGCCTGCCATCGGTGGCCTGTTGGGATGTGCCATCCACCCTGTCGTGGCCTCCCGGGAGCTGAAGCTGGAAGTCAAACACGATCAGGTCGAGCTGAGCATCACCCTCTTCCCGGTGGTGGAAATGGACAGCAAGGTTCTTCTGGCTGTCCCCCCCGAGGGACTGGTGGAGAACCTCTGGCTCGAGAGCTTTTACAGGGCAGAGGTGTTGAAGGTGAAGGAGCTGGATGCCGGCGACGCCGGGGCTCGGCAGCGCTGCCTCCGCATCCTCAACGGGGTCTGCAGGAGCCACCCCAGCCTGCACAAACTGGGTGGCAGCCCCATGACCCACCTCATCTTGCACCTCAGTGGCACTGGCTCGGACTGGGCAGAGGAAAGCCTTGCCGACAGGTTCCAGCAGGTCCTCGAGGAGCTGGTGGCCCACCTGGAGAAAGGGGTCCTGCCTTCCTATTTCAACCCCAAAATCAACCTGTTCTCTGAGCTGCTGGAAGAGGAAATCGATGAGATGGGCTTTGTGCTCTACAGGGCCATGTCTGAGCCAGAGCTGCTGCTGGAGTGACTGGTGTGTTGGGAACTCCTGGATGTGGGATGTTCCTCACCTGCCTGCTGCTCCCCGCTGTGAGGGCTGCAATGCTTCTAGTTGACTAGTCAGGAAGAGGCAAAGTTCTTGCACTTTATGAGAAACAAATGGTTCCTGTGTGAATAAAGCATGCCTGAGGAGGTGGGTGTTGGCAGAAGAAGCCTTTGGCTGGGAGGCTGTGCCAAACCCAGGGCTAGGGCAACCCACACCTGCAGTACCCACAGGTGAGTCCCTCTGCTGGGAGACAAGTGAAGCATGTTTGGTCTCTGGTTCCTGGTGTCCTCTGCCTGTCCCAGTTATCAGGCTCCCCTTGTGCTCCCAGAGCAGCTGGAGCTGGAGGGGAGCAGCTCCCTCCTGCTGCTGTGCCCTACAGACCCCTCAGGTGCAGCCTCCTGGGTGGGTCCTTTCACCAGCACTCAACTTGGTCTTACTGTGCCAGCAGGGACAGGGTGGGAGCCTCACCTGCCTGTAGGACGCTGCCTATCCAAAATGAGGCCCGTGGATGGCCTGGGTGGTTTTCTGGGCACTTGATGGTACAGCCATAGCAAATGGGGCTGGGGGTTTATTCCTTGGAAACCCTTTCAGCTGCTAAGAGTGAGCTCAGCTCTACCTCTCTGTCCCCTCCCAAGGAAGGGGTTTGCTTCCAGCACGGAGCTGGGACTTTTCCACACAGTATTTTGCTGGAAGATGTCCCCAAAAACAGAGCTGCTGGCTCTGGGGAGGCTCCTGGTTTCAGTCCCTTGGAGGTTGCAGCGGGGCTGTGTCCTCTCCCTGGTGGGTGGGTGGCTGCCAGTGTCTGTCTGCAGGTACTGTGTCCCCTTCCAGTCTGCCTGGTCACTTTTTCACACAAGTATTGCTGCTGTCTGGAGGTCCTTTTTCCCTGGAGCCCCGTGGTATGGGGTGGGGAAGCAGGGCAGGAATGATGCTGTAAGCAGAGTGCTTGCAAGAACTGAAGTGGTTTATGCTTTTTATTAAGAAAATATGTTTTGTTTGGGTATTTTGTTTTGGTTTCTTTTTCTTTGGCTGCTGGTAGGGTTTGGTCTGGCTGTAGTCCCAGGGCAAAGGAATTTATTCTTGTAGTTAATGGGAAGAGTTGGTTTTGCACATGGGTGGAGCCGGAGAAATCCTGTGGACTTCAATGTGAGCAGCTGTTGTGGTTTAATTTTCTTTATAACTATTATCTTGTTTTTGGGAGGGGAAAAAACCTGCTTTTCCTCCCTGTCTGAAGATTACTTTGTTCCTCCAAACCACTTCCCAGGTGTTAGTGATGAGAATAAACCTTCCCTGTGTACACTGGTTCTCTGGTGTCAGCTCTGGTTTGTCTCCTTTCCTGTGGTGAGAGCTGAGGTGATCCCTCAGCTGTGGTGGCCTTCCTGGGAACCACCCAGGGCATCCCCCCACTTCGTGGAGGGCTTGGTGGTCAAATCCCATCCTGCAAGGTTTTCCTTCTCCTCTTCCAAAGCCCTGGATGCCCAGAGTGCCTGGCTGCAGTCTGGACACTGAGCTTGCACTATTTACCCTGGGCTGAGCTGAGCACTGAGCAGGGTTAGACCA
The DNA here is from genome assembly GCA_013399695.1 of Formicarius rufipectus. Taxonomy (NCBI): domain Eukaryota; kingdom Metazoa; phylum Chordata; class Aves; order Passeriformes; family Formicariidae; genus Formicarius; species Formicarius rufipectus. The sequence continues at coordinate 217,993 of VXAU01003858.1, read as the reverse complement.
GTGAAGCTGGTCCTGGCTGATGCCCCCAGCCAGGTTCAACCTGCTCCCTGTGTCCTGCACAAGTGCTTCCCACTGTTGCCATTCCAAGGTGGCTGCCCAGGCTGCTGCTGTGCTTTCACTCAGTGATCACATTCCAAAGCCTCGTGGTGCTGTTATTTTAGCCCACAGGTCTGTATTTTTAGGCCACAGCTGTTAATGGTGGGAGTGAGGGGTAGAGGGAATGCAACCTCAGTTCTCCTGACTTCCTCCATGGATTTAGGCCTGGCAGCAATGGGCTGCTGCAGAGTTGAAGGCTCTCTTGTCTTGTGCAGGCATTGGAGTTGAACCTGTGCTGGTGTGGTCTCTCCTTCCAGCTGCCCTCCAGGTGCTCCAGCCTCCTGCCCACCCCGTGTGCTGCCAGTTCCCTAAGGATTGACCCTGGGAACTGCTCCGTGCCCAGGTCCTGAGCAGGCTCCCGAGCAGCAGAGCACACAGGAATGCTGCACATCTCCTTCCTTTGATGTACAGAGGAAGCCCCAACATCAAGGGAAGAGACATCCTGGCTTCCCAGGGAGTTCAGTTTGAACTCCAAGCAGGAAAACAGAGCCTCCCTTCAGCTCAGCCAGCTCTGTCTGTCCTGGGGCAGCAGCAGAGCAGCAGATGCAGCTGGTGAGATAAAACCACTTTTCCCACCCCTCTACAATTCACTTCTAATTATTGCAGGGAGTGTCTGCCAAGAAAGCTCCTGTATTGTTCCACTGAGTAGAAAGAGCAAGATCTGGGTGGATGCTTTTACAGTAAAAGCTTGACTGTTTGAAGTAGGAAGAAATAACAAGGCAGAGTTAAGGTGTCACCACATCAAATTTAAAAATTAAATAGTATTTTAATAAGAAACGAGTTAGTTTCACAAAATCAGCTAGCAGCATCACAAAGGCATGTCTCAAAGTCTGAGGAAAAACTGTTTCAAATTCAATGACCATCTAAAATGAAGGCTTTTCCTGAGCACTGCAGCTGAGCTTCCCCCAGGACAGGCACCCAGCCCTCCTTCACTGGCAGAGACAACCCAGGTAAGGGTGACAAAAAAGGGGAATGTTGTTCAGGTAACGTCAACTTAGAAGGGAACTTAAATTCCACACTGTGGAAAGCCAGGGACTGAGCAGAGCTCAGCAAGCTCTGCTGTCTGTCCTAGTGGCCCCAATCCAGCTCTTCCTTGTGGAAAGGCTGTGCACAACCACCAGAATGGTGCAGGGGAGATGATTCAGCATAGTTTTCCCTGCAGATTCTGCATCCAAGTGCTTCCTTGAAATGTTTAGACTATTCCAATCTGCTCAGCAGAAGAGCAGCTGAAAACAAAAGCTGACACTGGCAGTAGAACCACTCTTCTGGTGCAACCCTTACTGTAATGGATGGCACCCCTTAGCAGGAGCAGCCTGCAACCAGCCCTTCCAAAAAACACTCAAGGGACTTTCAGACTCCAGTTCCTTGTGGCAGCAGTTGCTCCTGTAGGAGCTCACAACCCTGGTCCTTTCACGTCCACCCCAGCTCAGTGGTTCTGAGGGCATGTTTTCCTTGTGTGCCCAGGCTGGTGGCAAATGCTGCAGGTCCGTGGTTTTTTGGCAGTGGATCCTGAGGAGAAAGTGCCTGGTCTCTTGACTTTGTTCCCCAAGCCTCTTGAGTATCCACTGCTGCCAAAGTTATTCAAAGAGGCATCTCCAGAAGGGCCTAGGGAGGAACAACTTGAATTTAAGGATCTTTGAAAATAAAAGTAGGTAAGAAACAGAAGGTAAGTTCAAAATAGCAGATCAAGAATTCTCAGATTATTCCTGAACCTGCACTTGCTTTGGATTTGTCTGAAGAGTTTAATGTAACCCATTTGTCTTGTAGCATTAGAGTCATGTGGGAATGGAACAGGGGAAGCTGCTCTGCCTGCTTGCATGCTCTGGCCTACAGCTGAAGCAGAAAAAAACATGCCAGAGGAAAACCTGGGGTTTAAGTAGTTTTGAAACATTGATTCTACCCTTTTAGACCTAAATTTCTAAGGAGGAGGAGGCCAGTGCTGAGGATCCCTCACAGACCACATCTCCCCCCTCTGTATTTGGTTACTGCCCCTTTGTGGCAGTGCTCTCTCTTTTCATCCTTTGTGATTATTTTTGTTTTCAGCATGTTCTCACAGTCACTTTGATTTCTGACCAAAGCTTTGATCAAGAATGACTTGGCCTTTCCCTGCATCCCTAAACTAGGCCAGGGAGAGCAGCACAGTTTCCCTGGCATGCCAGGGTGGGGCTGAAGATCTCCAAAAGTGGTGCCACTGCTTCAACTCTGTACCAAGTTGGTAACAGCTCTCACAAAGCTGAGCACGGTAATCTGGGAGGACAAATTCCAAATCAGACTGTTGGAAAGTGTGCTGGGCTTTATCCAATGAGTCATGGCCAGACAGATGGTCAAGTTCACTGCACACAGCAGCCAGGCATCCTGCTCAGAGCTCAGATGTGTGCTGTGAGGATGTATTCTGCCAGCACTTGCAAAGGTAAGTCAGACTTGATTGTTAAAAGCAACATTTGCAGTGCTATAAAACTGCTGACAGATGTTCTGAAGGCAAACCTGACATCTGTTAAATGTATGAGGTGCTGTAAGAGCTGCCATGCTGTGCAGCACGAGCATGTGTGAGAGGTGTGTTCATCTTACAGAATCCCAGAATAGCTGGGGTTGGAAGGGACCCCTGAAGATTATCCAGTCCAACCCCACTGCCAAGGCAGGGTCACCTGGGGCAGGTGACACAGGAAAGGGTCCAGGTGGGGTTGGAATGTCTCCAGAGGGAAACTCCAGACCCACCCTGGGCAGCTGGTCCAGTGCTCTGCCACCCCCAAGGTAAAGTTCTTCCTCATATTGAGGTGAAACTTCTTGTGTTTTAGTTTATGGCCATTGCTTCCTGTGCTGTCACTGGGCATCACTGAAAAAAGTCTGGCACCATCCTCTTGGTGCCTCCCTTTGAGATTATTTATATGCATTAATGAGATCCCCTTAGTCCTCTCCAGACTAACCAGGCCCAGCTCCTGCAGTCTGTCCCCATCAGAGAGATGCTCCAGACCCCTCATCATTTCCATGGCCTCCACTGGACCCTCTCCAGTAGAGCTCCTTGTTTTGCTCAGCTTAAGAACAGCCTTTGTGTCTCACCCTCAGCCTTGGCCTTACCTGGTGCCACGTTCTCATCTGCCCACTGGAAGAAGCCACACTGCTGCTCTCGGGGCTTGGGGCAGGTGTGGAACTGCCTGCCCTTGTTGGGCCCGTCCTTCTGCACGGTGCGCGTCACAGCGGGCTGGTCACACCTGCACACGGTGCCACCTCCAGCCTCGGAGCCAGCGCCTCCCCACGGCTCTGGGCCTCTCGTTCCTCCCAGGCCCCTTCCCACGGTGGGCTGGGGGAGCACAGAGCCCCGTGGAGCTGCTGGGGCTGTGTCCTGGGCCTGCTCATCAGCCCAGAGGAAGAAGTTGCAGGAGCTGGAGGCGCACTTGTAGAACTGCCGGCCGTGGTTGGGGCCGTCCTTGCGCACGGTGAGCAGCAGCGCCTCGCTTCCGCAGTTACACACCACGGCGTTGCTCCCATCCTCCAGCACAGCTCCAGGAGCATCCCTGGGTGTTCTGCTGGAGACCACCGACAGCAGGTGTCCCCGGGCCATGTTTGTGGGCCCCCTGCCCTGCCTGCTCTCACCGCCTGCTCTGTTCAGGGAGTGGTTGACCTGCAGGTGAGGTGTTGGTTGGGTGGCTGACGGTGCAGGGTGGGAGGATGTGTGTAAGTATTTGAGGTCCAAGAGCTCTTTCAGCATCTCATCGCAGCCCCCGATGCAGCCAACGAACTCCAGGGGCATCACAGGGGGAACGCTGCCTCTCTTGAATTTAAACTTCAGTCTGCAAGGAAAGGAGGAGTCAAAGTGTCCCAGTTCATCTCATTTCTCATCAACAGACCTTAATTTGGACTTGAATTGTTACATATTTAATTCTGCTATATGTAGGCCAGTTTCCCCAACCCTCCTTTCTTCTTTACAACCCCAGGCCATGGGGGTCACACACTATGCTTCAGCTTTGCAAGAGCAAAATGGAAAATGGTTCCCAGCCTAGCTCATGGAAGTCTCTCCCCCAGTGTTCAACAGGTAATGCCTGAGGGGCTGTGTTTCTCCAAGGGATAACTGGTATGACCTACCTGTGAACTGGATGGGGCTGACACACTTCACAGATGCTCTCATCCCTGGTCACATCCAGCACAAAGTCAGGGAACCAGACTGCAGATTTACAGGCTGGATAGCCTGTGCAGCTGAGGTAGAACCTGCCGTGGGACAAAGGCACCAGGTGAGCAAGAGAAAAAATCAAGACATTCAGTGATTTACTCTGTCTTCTCAACCATCAGAAATTGTCCAAACTACAATTTTTAAGGGCAAACTAGAGAAGAGGTTTGGCTGAGTCCATACAGTTTACAGAGCTGGTGGAATCAGTGAGCTACAGCCCAAAACTTCCAAGTTTTTACCAAAGGAGGTAAATGAGCCCCTTGGAAAACACAGAAGGCCACCTGCTACAAGAGGGAAGATAGAAGATCACCAACCCTCCATTCTTCCTGGTCTTCAGGACCATGTCATTGTTGCACTGTGGACACTTCCGAATGGAAACGGGCATTGCTGGGTACACCTCATTCTGCTCTGGAATTTCTGCAGCTTCTCCAAAATACTGAGACAGGGCCTCATCCAGTCTGTAAAGAAACAAGCAGAGCATCCTGTGTGTGTCTGCAAGGAGCAACCAGGTGCTCAACACCTGCTGCCCCCCACACAGCCCCTCTGGGCTTCTCCAGGACCACGGTGATTCAGCACCACATTTCTGGAACAGGAAAGGTGTGGGTATGACACCAAAGAGGACAGTGCATGTTGCCATTCCCAAATTTAATCTTAACTGCTCATCTTGGTTTAAACCCTTAGTTGGCATGAACTGATGAGTGTGCCAGGCTGAGCATCATCCCTTCCCATGCAAATGCCTACACACACCGGGCAGAGCTCCAAGGAAACAGTGTGACAGGATCCCCCACTCCAGGGAAACATTGTGACAGGATACCCCACTCAAGGGAAACAGTGTGATAGGATCTCCCATTCCAGGGAAACAGTGTGACAGGATCCCCCACTCCAGGGAAACATTGTGACAGGATACCCCACTCAAGGGAAACAGTGTGACAGGAACTTCCACTCCAAGGTGAGCCCCAGATAAGCAGCCACAATAGCAAAGTAGAGGGAAGGGGGCAAAGACAGGACTAACTTGTTGGCTCTGGCCACAGCCTCAATGAAGACTTGCTTGTACTTTTGCACCTGCTGCTGCAACACTGCCGATTTGTCTTTCTTCCCCTCACAGATCAGTTTTAGATCAGACTCCAGCTCAGCTCGAAGGTCAGGCTTGGACATCTCATAGCCCATGGAGTCATAGCCTGAGGAATAAATAGAATGGTAAGTGAAAGGAAGGAGAAAATAAGGAACCTGCCACCTTCCTGATGGGTCTGCCCTCACCTTCCACCAGCCCCATGCCCAGGTGGCCGGGCAGGAACCGCTGGTCTGCCGTAAGGCCCACGTACATCCGCGTCTTGATCGTCTCGATGTGCTCGGCGTGGGTGGCGTCGGTCCCTGGAAGCACACAGGGCTCAGGGGGAGCAGGGGCTGAGAACTCACTGCCCCGGTGCCTGGGGTACAGTGCAAGGGGCTGAGGGGACAAGGACACAACTTATGCTAAGCACTGCCCTCGTGCCCCACTGGCACTGGGGCCAGCAGGGTGCTGGTGGCACACCCTGGACATGAACTCATCCCTAGGCTCCCTAGGGTGTCTGGACTTTGCCCACAAGTCTCTTGTTCAGCTTTTTTAACTGACTTTTTTTTATCTGAAGTGACATTCAGAGAATTCCCTCTGCCCAGAGTGAGAGGCCACGCTGCCAATACTGACCAATGCCATGTTTCTCCATGAGAGCAATGAGATCCGCTTCTGTGAGGAGCAACGGAGGGCTGGTTTCCCCATCCACCATCTCCACTGTGGTGGGCTGAAAGCGAGACCCCTTCTGATACAGTGGGATAACCTGAAGGAAAGGCGAATCTCTTTGAAACTGCTTCCTGGCCCATTCACTCAGGACAAAATGGCAAACCAACAGCCAGTGCAGCCAGAGAGCAGCAGCCTGTTCTGGAGGGAATCCAGCCTCAGGGGCCTTGGGATCAGCCAGCACTGAGCTGCCAGAGAGACCACAGACCAGCAGTGTCAACTGCTCTTGGTGGGTGAAGTCAACCCTACAACCCTGAATGGTTTCTGCTGTGGTGTCAGAAGTGGGAGAATCTACCCAAAGCCGGCACAACAAAGCTGCACAAGTTTCCAGCCGAGAAGGCTCTGAGTGAAACAACCAGAAATGGGCAAATGATGTTTTGCAGAGGGGTCTGAAGTTGCCAGTGAAGTGCTACTTTAGCCTCACCCACCCACATTATTCAAGGGGATTACCTTATCACTCCACTTCTCGTAAGGATAGACTTCCAGGTAGTTTCTGGCCAGGATCATTAGTCCTTGAGCAATGAATCTCTCGTTGGCAATGTTGATCTCCACAGTTGTTTCCTGTCCCTTGGCATCTTGAGAGCAACAAGCCAAAAAGTGGCGCACGATGAACTCGTAGAGTCTCTGCTCATTGCCCTGATACCAAAGAGTGCAAGGGGTCAGTGCCCTCCCATGTGAACAAGACCCAGAAATTAGTGGGGTCTCAGGTGAGGGTCCTGTGCTAATAACCATGTTCTTAAGGCTTTTATTTATCAAGCAACACAAAGCAGTTGCCTCTGGTTTCACCCACCTGCAGGTTAGCCGCGTATTTTGTGGGGTGAATGGGAGGATGAGCCTGGTCGGATTTGGTTCCACTCCGAGGGGTTGGCCCACCCTGATCCAAAATCCTCTGTGCAAATGCTCCCCAGTTTGGGTCCTCTGTTTGCTGTTGTACCAAGGCAGAGAGGTTCAGCTCCTTGGGGAATATGTTGGTCTCTGTTCGGGGGTAGCTGATGAACCTTAGGAAGAAAGGCAGGACAGCACTTAAAGAGGTGCTCCAAGATGCTTCCTAGTTTGGACAAAACACCATTTACTTTTAAAATAATAAAGTTTCCCAAGCCCAGTCTTGCTTCCTTACCCTTTGGTATAGAGCTTTTCTGCTATTGTCATGGTTTCCTTGGCGTTGATTTTCAGTTTGCGTGAAGCCAACTTCTCAAGTTCCTGTGTTGAGAAGGGCCAGAAAAAAACACAGAAGTATTACTGCCTCATTCAGGATGGTGAGTAAAACATCTGTTTCAAGCTCCTTTCAGAGAAGTCCTTTCCAGAGTTCAGACATACCACAGTGTCCAGGGGCAGGGGCCTCCATTTGCTCTTTGGCTTGCTCACCACCTCAACAACAGTTGCAACTGGATCCTAAACAGAGCAAGCAAACCCCAAATCTCCTTTAAGAGTTTGCACAAACTGTTCTTTACAAGTCTTGAACAAGAGAGATACAGGGAATGTTTGGCTGAATCTGGATTATAGGGTTATTTCCATGCTTTCCTACCTCCATACACATTTGGTAAAGGACCAGGCACGCTGTGTGGTTGAAGAGCCGGTTCCTCTTCCAGTTGAAGACCACACTGCCATCTTCATGGTCATGGGTTACTGTGGTGAACAACAGAGCTGGCTGATGAAGTAGTCACAAAACGGAAACATCACAAAAGCACTTGGAAACCATCCAATTCAGCTCAGTGGTCACGGCAGAGGAAGAAGAACCACCTCTGCAGCATTATGTTTGTTGCACCAACGGTTTTTCTTCCTATGCACATCAAACTCTCTGAGATGGTGCCCAGGACTGGTTTTCCCCAAACATACCTTTAATTTTGTAGAAGGCTTCAGGAACAAAGGCCTGGATGGCTTTAAAGCGTTCAACTACAAATCCCAGTGTTGGGAACTGGCAGCTACCATAGCTGATCAGCTGATCTGCTAAAATATCAGGGAAGATCTTCCGCAGCCTCAGTGTTTGGAATCTGGTGAAGGCAGCACCTGGGAGAACAAAATGTGCACCAGAACTGAGTACAATAATGTTGAATGATAACCACAGTTCTGCAAATGATTCTTTTTAATACTCTGAATATTAATTTTACTCTGTTTAATGCGCAGTTGCAGAGGCTTGTCAGTGCTGTGTGGGTTATAAACCTAATATTTGCTTCAAGGAGCAATTTCCACCTTTTAGAAGGAACTTCTTCAGGGAAAGAGTTCCTGAACATTAGAATGGGTTGCCCAGGGAGGTGGCGGAGTCACCATCCCTGCTGTTGTTCAAGAAGCAACTGGACGTGGCACTCAGTGCCATGGTCTAGTTGACAAGATGGTGATCAGTCACAGGTTAGACACAATGATCTTGGGAGGTCTCTTCCTACCCAAACAAATCTCTCATCCAAAAAAGCATGTCTCCAGTAAAACATGTCATTTAGTTGTATCTGATCTAAAAAACAGGTTTATGACACTGCAGAGGGCATTTCTGCCTTGTGCTGAGGATACAGGGACAGATGTTTAGGTACCTATCCTGAGGTCCAGCTCCTGCCTGACGTCAACGGCATCGCTGGTTCTTTGGTCTGGCTGGGTGAGGTTCTCGCAGGCTGATCTCACTGCATGAAGGGTGATCTCTGAGAAACGGGCCCGGAAGACCTGGAGGTTTGGCTTTACTGCCAGACACACAGAAAAATGAAATCAGAGTGACTGAAACATCAAGGGAGAGGAGCAACTAATAAACAGCTCTCTTCAAAGGATTGTGCTGCCAACCTGCCCTGTAGCTTTCCAACAACTGAACGTATTTCTGGTTTATCAGAGCCACACATTTACCAGAACTACAGTCAGCATTTAACCTGGACATGATAAGACTGAGAATATGCCTCTGCTAAGAGATCCCTGAGGAGCTGATAAAACCTTCAGTGGAACTGAGACTGATGAAGACCCTCTACACACCAGCCTTGCACACGTGGATGATCTCAAAGCCAATGTTCTCCCCTTCCCGATCACAGTCAGTCCAGATCACCAGGGCTTGGCACTGCTGGATTTCTCGTTCAAGGGTTCTCTGAGAGGAGGAAACAACACAGGGAGACATTCCAGGCCACTCGCTTTGTCAATTAATTTCAGAATGACTCACTGCACACGAAACACAACGTGTATCCATGGAGATGGACTGTTGCAATAACACTTGGTAATTGTGTGTCCCATGAGACTGGGGAGCTTTCAAAAGAATTGAGTCATTTATTTATATCTAATTGCCTTAAAAAGCTTGGCTTGGAGTGGATTGCACCACCATCTGTTTTCTAAAAATGTCAGTTTTAGTAAAGATGAGACACAATCATCATCAATTCCACCTTGTTGGAAATAAACATTTCTATTTTTAGCAAACTAGTTGTTCCTCCACTGCATTACTTGAAACTCTCCTGCTTGGGTACAGTCACAAATGAAGAGCATTAATAGTCTAGGAAATGCAGGAGGAATCTGCTAAACTCTAGAAATTTGGATGTTAAAGGACAAAGGTATGATCATCCTTCTGTCTGGGACAGTATTTGTCGAACCAACTCCTGAACTCTTAGCTACAACATACCTTAATATCCAGGTAATTTTCAGGGCAATACTTCTCAATTTCAGCATCAAAAAGAGCTAAAGGGTTGCAACTATGCCTGGAAAACACATCACATAATTAAAACATATGTTGTGAGACTGGTGCTGTCTAAATATCAGAATTATTAATATATTACAGGCCTTGTCTCAGACACCACGGAGTTCACATGCAATGCTAAATAACACTTCAAAGCAACAGATTCAAGAAACAGCCAGAAAAAACAGCAAATCTGGAAGGAAACAAGCAACTTCTCTTATTGCAAGCCCAGAGAGCAAAGGGAAGTAAGAAGAGAAAGCGCCTTGCTTCCCAGGACAGCTCCCAGCTGAACAAAGAGCACAAACCCATCCAGTTTTGGCATCAGTTTAATTCCCTGGGTTTGTTCTGCCTGGATGTATTCTAAACAGTGTTATGACTTTGGGGTTTTTTTACCACTCTGAAAACAGGGATTTGAATCAATTTTAGTAAACAAAATTTGGAACTCATCACCCTGCTCTGTGTCACAGTCCTTCCCTGCCCCCTTGTCTCTGAGGTCTCAGTGTTTCACTCAGCTCAGGGCTGAAAGCAGGAGATGACAGACCCCTTTCTGGGAGGAGCAGGAGGTACAAACCATTTTCGAAAGGGCATCCTAAAATCATGGGTCAGTAAGTGTCCTGACACTGATGTCATCACCATGGTAACATTCTGCAAGACACAGAGCAAGGTAATTAGTGCCCATCCTTCACTAAAAACTACCCACAGCCCCCTAATCTTCCTCCAGGTCTCAATTTACACAGTGAGTGACAGCCCTCTTCTGTCAATCACAGAATGCCAGAATGGCTTGGGTTGAAAGGGACCTTAAAAGATTATCTTGTTCCACCCCCTGCCATGGGCAGAGACACTTTCAACTAGACCAGGTTGCTCCAAGCCTTGTCCAACATGGCCTTGAACACTTCCAGGGGTGGGACATCCAAACTAATAAATCATATCAAGCTCTTCCCTCTACTGACAGGTAAATCAATTGCCTTATCCTCAATTTTTATAGGAAGCTCCCAATTCTAGGCAGCAACATATGTTTGACTGATACAAACCCAGAAAGATGAAAGACTTAAAGCAACAAAACATGTGGTCAAGAAAACAACATCTGACTTTTCCTCATCTTTGGGCAGAACATCCCCTCTGCTAGGGACGTTTCATAACTCCTGACAAACGGCTTTTATTAATTAGTATTTGCACTTCATTAATCCAGCAGCAGATTGAAAGGAAACTCTTACCTGGCCAAGTATCTGGTAGTCATATTCGTAGATCTTGTTGAACTTGGAAAAACCTTCTCTCTGGAAGGAAAAGGAGAGCTGCTGAGTTTCTGGCTTCTAACAGGAAACAAATCCATCCTGCCTCATTTTGTCCACACTGTGATGGAGCACAGAAAGCACAGGGCAAGGGAAAACCAGGTCCTGGGGCTAATGGGAATTGCAGCAGGGGAACAGAAATTGCCTGTACCACTTATGGAGACACTCAAATGGTGATTTTCAGAGTAAGAGTATTTTAAATCATCCCTGAAGGTGATCCAGGGTTATTTCCCCATGGATAATGAAGACATGGCTTAATGAGGCTGGCCAGTGATCATAGAATCATAGACACTCCTGACAAACACCTGTCCCACTCCAAAACATAAGCAGTGTCCCAGCTCTGGGTCCCCAGTGCAGACTCCAAGTCTGAGACCCATGAAATCTTCTAGATTGTGTATTTGCTGTTTTGTTTTGGTTTTTTTCTACAGAAGTAGGACTATTTCTTCCTTGATGGGGACTGTCAGTTCTCAGGTTCTCAAAAACACCTTGCCGTCAAATAAATGAGATTGTATGAAGTGGGGGTCAGGCTCTTCTCCCAGGTAACAAGTGACAGGGTGAGAGGAAATGGCCTCAGGCTGTGCCATGAGAGGTTCAGGTTTGACATCAGGAGGAAGTTTCTTCATGGAAAGGGTTGTCAAGTATTGGAACTACCCAGGGAAATTGTGGAGTCCCCATCCCTGGAGGCATTCAAGGAACAAGAGGACATGGCACTCCATACTCTGGGCTGGATGTCAAGGTGGGGATTGGGCTCGATGGGCTGGGAGGGCTTTTTCAACTTTAATGATTCTCTGATTCTGGTCTAGAACCCCCTTCTAGTTCCTTAGTTTGGAAACTGATTACGCAAACTGTCAAAGGTCACAAAACAGAGAAGCAGAGAGAAGAGATCTCTGAATTCCTCTTCTCCAAACCACAGCCCATCTCTGCTTTATTCTGTGAACTCCAGTAAACTCCTGACACTTGCTGATGCTGTAGAAGCTGTACTTTCTCTCTGGGAAATGCAGGTGGTTTCAGTTCCTGAAGCCTTTGGCACACACTGCAAATCCAGGAATGACACAGAGAGTCCTTGCCATGGAGATCAGTGCCTGGGGAAGGCACTCTGGGCAGAGGGAGCTGAGTCCCAACAGCACTTACAGCCCAAGGAAAAGGGATCTGAGCCTCCCAAATACATTGGGTCAAGCAGTATTTGTCCACACAACAAGGCCATTCTTGTACCCTCCCATGGTCAGAAGTGTCCAGAGACACTGAAGGCTCTTTCCTGTTGTCCTGTCACATGTCACCCAGGAAAATAGGCTGATCTCCATCTCACACAACCTCCTTTATCTGACTGCAAGGTGTTACTGAGAACCTGAGCGCTGACAGTCCCCAGCGAGGAAGAAACCCCCCTGCTTCTGCAGAAAAAGCAGCAAACACACAATCCAGAAACTTTCACGAGCCTCAAGCAAAGTGGGGGGCAGCCACACAGGGCACAGAGCTGTGCTGCCGCCCCTCCCCGGCCAGGAGAGCTCCAGGGCAACAGCGGCACCTGGAGTGTCCCCTACCCTCCTCATCCTGCTGTTGGAGAGCAGATCGGCGATCCCGCGGGCAGCATCGTTCTTCTCCGCCACGCACAGGACCTTCCGGATCCTCTGCAGCGCCCCGTCCTCCGTGGCCCTCGAGAAGAGGCGCCAGGGCTGGGGCAGCATCCTGCGGCCGGCCAGCAGCCTCGCCTGCAGGTTCATGCCCGGCGGCAGGGGCGACTCCCGAGGGCACAGGGCATGCCGCTGCTGCGCGACCCTGCGGACACGGACACAGACCCTCGATGTGCCCGCACGGCCGCCCAGCCACGCCGGGAGGGGCCAGGGCAGCTGCCCCGGGGCCGCAGGAGGTGTCACAGGGTGGTCCCGCAGTCCCCGGCAGGGCCTCGGGCCTTTCCTGCCCTCGCCGCCCGCAGTCGAAGCAGCCCAGCCTCCCGGCCACCCCCGGCCTCTCCTGCACCCCCGGCAGCCCCTCCATCAGCCCCAGCAGTCTCTCCATCCCCCCGGGCTATCCTTCCTCGATCTCCCCTGGACCCTCCCTCACCCCAGACAGCCTCTCCATTGCCCCCTCCAGGTTCTCCCTCACCCCGGGCATTCCTTCCTCGAGCTCACCGGGCTCTCCCTCACCCCAGGCAGCCCCTCCATCCCCTCCCTCACCCCAGACAGCCTCTCCATTCCCC
>VXAU01003858.1:179858-204708 GCA_013399695.1 Formicarius rufipectus | reverse complement strand
GTCGCTCTTCCCTCACCGTCACGTCCTGCCACAAAGGGAACTACAACTCCCGGCACGCCCCGCGGCGCCGCAGAACCACAACTCCCGTCACGCCCCGCGGCGCCCCCTCAGCGCCCCCCGCCCCGCTTTCCATCTCCCTTTCCTGTCCACCGCCGGGCCTGTCCCATTATCGGTAACAACAACAAATAACCACGGTAGGAACATCCCCTGCAGCCGAGGAGGAGGAGGAAGAGGAACAGGAGGAGGAGGAGGAGCAGCAGGAGCAGCAGGAGCAGGAGGAAGGCGGTGTTTCCTTCGGCGGGGTCGGAGGCCGCGCGTCATGTGACGCCAAGATGGCTGCGGGGCCGTGAGGAGGCGGCTCCGGCCATGGCGGCAGCCTGAGGGGCGTGAGGGGCCGGGGCGGCGGCCGGAGGAGCTTGAGGGGCCGGGGCGGCGGCCGGAGGGGCCGCGGGGCCACGCCGCTGCTCCATGCCGGCCCCGTCCTGCGGGAAATATGATCAGCGCCCCTGACGTGGTGGCCTTCACGAGGGAGGAGGAGCTGGAGGATGATCTGTACCGCGAGCCGCCCCTGCCCGAGGAGTACTCGGTGCCGCTGTTCCCCTTCGCCGGCCACGGCGCCAACCCCTGGGCCAAGGTCGCCGGCTCCAAGTTCACCCGGGACTTCATCCTCATCTCCGAGTTCTCGGAGCAAGTGGGGCCGCAGCCCCTGCTGACCATCCCCGATGACGCCAAGGTGTCGGGCACCTTCGACCTCAATTACTTCTCCCTGCGGATCATGTCTGTGGATTACCAGGCGTCCTTCGTGGGGCATCCCCCTGGCTCTGCCTACCCGAAGCTGAACTTCGTGGAGGATTCCAAGGTGGTGCTGGGGGACTCCAAGGAAGGCGCTTTTGCCTACGTGCACCACCTGACCCTGTACGACCTGGAGGCCAGGGGCTTTGTGAGGCCCTTCTGCATGGCCTACATCTCTGCTGACGAGCACAAAATCATGCAGCAGTTCCAGGAACTCTCCGCTGAGTTCTCCAAAGCCTCCGAGTGCCTCAAGACAGGGAACCGGAAAGCCTTTGCCAATGAGCTGGAGAAGAAACTGAAGGATCTCGACTACACCAGGACTGTCCTGCACAACGAGACTGAGGTGCAGAAGAAAGCCAACGACAAGGGCTATTACACAACCCAGGCCATTGAGAAGGCCAATGAGCTGGCCAGCGTGGAGAAGTCCATCATCGAGCACCAAGACCTGCTGAGACAGATCCGGTCCTATCCCTACAGGAAGCTGAAGGAGTCTGAGTTCCACCCCTACGAGCCAGAGGGAGCACTGGATAGGGCTGACCCTGGCTGTGATCAGCACCCAGCTCCCTCTGGCCCTGCAGAGCCCGGTGAGATGCACCTGTACACCCACATCCCATCCTACACCCCCAAGCTCATCAAAGCCAAATCCACCAAGTGCTTTGACAAGAAGCTGAAGACACTGGAGGAGCTCTGTGATGTTTATTTTTTCACCCAAACCCTTGACCAGTTGCACCATATCGAGAGGACTTTCCGAGGTGACGTGTGTTACCTCCTGACAGAGCAGATCAGCCGGGCACTCCTGAAGCAGCAGTGTGTCACCAACTTCCTCTTCGAGGATATGTCTTTTCTGGATGAAAAACCTCCTGAAAAACAGTACAGAGGCTGCCAGGGGCTCGACCAAGATGCCATGGATGGGAAGGGTTTGGAAGAGTCCCTCGCTCCTAAAGTGGTCATCAGCCTGGGCTCCTACAAGTCCAGCGTGGAGTGTGTGCCCATCAAGATGGAGCAGGAGATGGAGGACTCTGAAGAACCCAAAATGTCTGAATCGGTGACATCCGAGCCCCAGGAGAACTTGGACTACCTGGATGCAGATATCAAAGGCAGCATCAGCAGCGGGGAGAGCATCGAGGTGCTGGGGACAGAGAAGTCGGGGCTGACCAAGTCAGAGAGCCAGGCCAGCCTGCCCGTCATGCCCAGCCCCCAGGCGGGGCGGAGCAAGGTGGGCAGCCGGCGCACGGTCAGCGAGGACAGCATCGAGGTGCTCAGCACGTGTCCCTCCGAGTCCCTCATCCCGGAGGATTTCAAGGCGAGCTACCCAAGTGCCATTAACGAGGAGCCCTACGCGGACAACGACGACGAGCGCGGCCTTCGCTTCGCCCCCAGGCTGAGTCCGGGCGTGGCCGACGAGCAGGACGACGTCTTGAAACAGGAGAGCTTAGTGCAGGTGGATGCTGCCTGTTGTATCGGAAAGGAGAGTCCCAGCTTCCTGGAGCCTCTGCCCGAGCTGGAGCAGAAGCCGTGCGAGGAGGACGGCGTGGTGCGGATCCCACCGCAGCCGTCCCGGCCGGCCGAGCAGGGACTGTGCGGGGGCTTCCCCTCTCACGACGGCGTTCCCGGGGGGCTCCTGCCCTACGAGCTCGACCCGCGCCACCTGTCGGGCAGCAGGGAGGTCAGCAAGAGCAGCCTGGACGAGTGCTCGGACTCCACGAGCTACATCAGCAGCGCCGCCTCCACGTGCTCCGACAGGACCCCTTCTCCCGCCCACCGCGCCTGCCAGGCCGGGGACAGGCACAGGAAGAGGGCCGGGCAGAACGCGCTGCGGTTCATCCGGCAGTACCCCTTCGCCCATCCCGCCATCTACTCTCTGCTCAGCGGCAGGACCCTCGTCGTGCTGGGGGAGGATGAGACCATGGTCAAGAAGCTGGTGACGGCGCTTTCCATCTTCGTGCCGAACTGCGGCGTGTACGCCAAGCCCGTGAAGCACTGGGTCACCTCCCCTCTGCACCTGGTGGATTTCCAGAAGTGGAAGTTGATTGGACTCCAGAGGTAAATCCAGGGATCTCTTTGCTTTAGTGGTGTCGAGGTGTGTGGTAAGAAGTTCATCTCAGAGGGGAAGGGATGTGCAGGGCAAGTCTCTAATTACCTGCAGAGCTGCCATGAATTTCTGCTTGTGGGATTTATTTTGGAAAAGGGGCTAGATTTGTCATTCAGTGTCCAGCCTCACTTGAGAGTTAATGTTTAAAACATCTGCTGGGTGTTTGTTGCCTGCTTCAGGTGAGTTATTTGGCCAAGAGGTTTCCTTCTGGTTTAGGTCTTTGCCTGGCAAAGTGGAGAACAAACACCTGAGTCCTGCTGGGTTCCTGGACGATCTGATACAAGTATTCCTGGAGTCCCTTGTGTGCTCTGATTTCCCATCTCTTGCTGGAACTCTTCTGATGTTTCTAGTTGGAATTTGGGGATTTAAATGGTGCTGTGGGGGAAAATTAAGCAAATTTAAAATTTGCTCTGGGGGAGGTCTTTCCCTTGTGGGTCCTAATGAAGAGGTGCTGAGATCTCTAGGTCAGAAATGGGAGTGCAGCATCTTGGGCTGTGGTGGTGAGGAAGAAGAGCCCTCAGAGCTGTGCAGGTGCAGTGTTGGGATTATAGGAAGCCTCTGCTTGGGGTGAGGACAATCCCAAAAACAAGCACCCCTTCCAAACACCCAGTCCTGAAATGTGGCTTCACAGCTCATATCAGCAAACAGTGGTTGCTCAGCTCAAGATTCCAGCCCTGCCTTTGCTGGTCTTATGAAAAGGATTTTTTTGTGTGTTAGCCGGATGTGTTTGGGTGCAGGTGTGGCAGGGAATGGCCACTGCTGTCACCAGTGTGGAAAACATGAGTCAGAGTGGCAGCCCAGTGCCCAGAGCTGGGCTGGAATAGCTCCTGGAAGAGTGTTCCTGAGCAGCGTGGAACTTCAAACACAGAAATGTGCTCTCTGGGCTGCAGAGTATTGTATTGCTGGGGGTAGGGAAATTACCCAAAACTGTGAGTTTGCCCTCATTTCTGTGCTCGTGAGGCAGGATGACAGCTCTGCTACAACTGCTCACAAGCTCTCCGTCTGTCAGTGAGGTTTTTAAAAGCCTCAAGTGTTTACTTGTTGCTTAATGTTTGTGGTTAGTTGCAATTTTTATAAACAGAAATCGCTTTTTAAGAATTGCCTGTAACGTGTGTCAGTCTTTCAGCTCTCCTCCGTGGAATGTTAATTAAGTGTTGGGTTTAATGTGGGTGCTCTGAGCAAACCATTTGTACTAGGGCTCTGGGAAGGAACTTAGAGGCTAAATTAATTGTTCTGGTAAGGATCATGCATCTCCTAAGGCCAGGTGCTGCCTGGGCACGGGGCAGCCCTAACACCAGTTGGGGCTCCCAGTTTGAGGCTGGGAGCTGTGTCTCAGCCCAGCGACTATCACCACAGAGACAGCAAATGGTGGAGCTGAAGGGTTTGTGTAGGCTCGTGATTTGCATTTAAATAACAGTAGGCTAAGCTTGGTGGGTAATTGTGTGTTGTGATCATGCTGTGGGTTTGCACCTGAGTGACAAATGGCCAGGCTCAACCAGGGAATATTGTGATGGAAGGACGGTTCTCTCTTCTAAAGGAAAGGCAAGAAGGTTGCACTCCCCTCAGGGCTTTGACCGCCTCAGGGCAGCCCCATGCCAAAGTGGTATGGGGGAAAGAAGAGCTCATGGAAATGGGCGGCTGGTTTGGGTTTCTGAGTTGCTGTTACCACATCCAGAAGCTTCCAGCTGCTGCAAGGTTTGTGTCTGTTCACCAGAGATGTCTGTCACTCCCTGTCCGTGTCACTGAGGGAGGAAGCAGACCTGCAAAGTGGTGGTTTATGTAGCAGCACACACCTAGTGCAGATCAGGACACATGGGGGCCAGGGAATTGAGGTTTCTTTGGGATCTGGCAGGCCAGAGAGGCTATTTGTCTCCTCTCCTTCATAGTAGACTTCATTCCCTTGCAGAGGCTCTCACACCAGCCCATGAACTAGAGGGAAAGCACACAGGCTACAGGCCATGGGCAGTGCTGAAACTCCGCTGTGACCTGTGTCCTTGCCCTTGCAGGACGGTGTCCCCTGCGGGGGTGAACGTGCTGCACGCCCTGAGCCGCTACAGCCGCTACCTGAGCATCCTGGACGCCGACAGCAAGACCCTGCGCTGCCCCCTGTACCGCGGCACCGTGGTGGCCCGGCTGGCCGACCACCGCACCCAGATCAAACGGGGCACCACCTACTACATGCACGTCCAGAGCATCCTCACCCAGCTCTGCTCAAAAGCCTTCCTCTTCACCTTCTGCCATCACTTGCACCTCCCCATCAGCGAAAGGGAGCCGCAGGAATCCGTCGCGAGTCGCAGGATGAACTTCCTGAAGCTTCAGCTGGGCCTCGCCAATGAAGATGTCAAAATCGTGCAGTACTTGGCTGAGCTGCTGAAGCTGCACTACATTCAGGAACCGGGGCAGGGGGGGAACCCCCTGCTCAGATTTGACTATGTGCCCAGCTTTTTGTACAAAATTTAGCCTTGCCCAGGCCGTGTGCTCGGGGGCTGACAGAGCTCAGCCGTGCTTGGCGTCGCCGCTGTCTGCCGCAGCTCTCACACGCAGGGGCGGGGCCGAGTTGTTGGTGTCTTTGCTCCGCAGAAATCCCTGTCTGGAGGAGCAGATTCCTGGGTGTTCCCTGGAGCCGAGAACGTACATGTTCCATCACATAAACCATCGGGCACTCTGTAAACGTTAGAAGGGGCACTGCTAACATTCAGAGCGGATCCTGGCAGCATCCCAGGGGGATTATGGCATGGAGAGAGGTGGGCTGTCTTGGGGATCAATACTTACTAATGTGCAGCTCCCAAAATAACACAGTGCTCTGCACGCCTCTGCCAGAACCCTGACCACTGTTGGTCCCTTCCCTGGTGCCAGGGCAGAGATCAGAGGGAGATGTAAAGGCCTGTGAAGTTTTTAACCCACTGTCACATGTCACATGAGTGTAGCTCGGAGCTCCCTGGCAGGGTGGCAGCTTGCGGGTCCCTGTCCGTGCACAGCCATGCAGATGGTATTCCTTCCTGTGTTTTCTGAGTGTCCTGGCACTTCCCAGGACAAGTTGTTCCTGTTTGTGAATGGGAGCACAGTGGAGGCACACGTGCTTCTCTCCAGGAAGCTTTGCCAGTTTCTCCCAGCTTTGTGAAAATCGGGAAGGTGGAAGCGCTCCCTAATGATGGTGGGCCCCGAGGCGCCGGCTGCTGTGAATGTAGAGCACTGTGCCTTGTTCCTTTGTCATGTCCCATTTGCTGGGCAGCCCCTGAGAAGGCTGGATGGAGACTGGGAATCTTCAAAGCGAGTCATGTCAGGAGTGGCTTTTAAAGGAGAGAAGGGAACTGTATGAGGGCAAGTGCCCTCATTTTTAGGTGCTTTTTTTGATTGGGGAAACGATGTGATTCAGCTGGAGCTACGCTGTGAGACAGCAGGCTGTTAGCACAGGCTGCCTGGCTGGTGAGGTACTAGTGCTCAGGTGAGATCAGGGATGAATGTACTGGATTCCATGTTGTATCTGTAATAGTTTAGTTTATTTTTTTGTTGGGGAGTTGATGTTTGTGCTTTGTGGTGAAACAAGGCTGGCATTGCTGCATGCTGCTCCTGGCTGAGCTGGTGCCGTGTCACAACTACCTCTCCTGGGGCTCCTGGATGGCTCTGGACAGGGCAGAATTACTGCCCTCTGAGCCTGGGCACTGAGTACTTTTCCTTCCAAAGCTTCTGTGCCATAAAGGATGTGCCACCAGCGAGGAGACACTCCCAGATTGTTCCTGTCAGTGCCGAAAGCTTTGTGCCCGGGCACAGTGCTTCCCTCCTGAGTCTTGTGGGAAACACTGAGCCTGGTCTGCTCTGCCAGGTGCCATGGGGCAGCATCAGCCCCCGTTGTACTTCTGAGCCAGAAAAGCCTTGCTAGGAAAGATAATCTTGGTTTTATTTCTTTTTAACACTGATTGAGAGCAGCTGAGATCATGCAAGAGCTGATGTATTGTTTGTTTTGTTGTTTTTTTAAACCTCTGTTTATGGTGACAAGGGAGGCAGCACTGGAGTTCAATCTGATCTTCCTGCTGAGCCTGGGAAGTTTCTGTGTACAGTCTAGGATTCCCCAGTGTGACTTAAACCTCACTGAGACTTGCTGTGAGACCTGCACTGCTCTGAAACCCGTGTCCTGAAGGCAGGGAGGCTCCCTGGTGAGATTGTTGTCTAGTATCAGCATCTGCACCTTGAGATCACTGTTGCCTCTTTCTCCTCTCTGGAAAGGGCTCTCTGGGGTGTAAACCAGCAATGCAGAAAGGCTGTTTTTAAGGTTAATGCTGTTTCTGGTGGCTCAGCTGAGCCAGTTGAGCTTGTGGTACTCTCCAGAGGGATTTCCCGGGTCAGGGGTGGTTTGTGATGACATTTTGAGGTCACAATTGAAAGCAGTGTGGTATGGCCCTTGCTGAAGGTGAGTTGTGTGTCTCTCTGGGGCTGCTCACCTTCAAAGCATGTTTAAAGCCATCTTCTGTCCTATAAGTACCCTCCTGTTGCATGTGAACTGGGTCTGCTGGTGAAAGGCCTCTGTGTTCATCAAATTGTCTGCTTCCTGAAGTGACTCGAGATGTCCCCTGGTTGATTCATGTGCACCCAAACTCCCACCAAAGCTAAGGTGAGATTCCCTGGGGGAAGAGGCATCTCAGTAAATGAGTAATGCAGGTGACACCAGGCACACTAAGGCTCCCAGTGTCCTGCTCTGGAGCTGTGCTCAGAACAGGAGCTTGTTTCCTGCTGAAAAACAACCTGGTGTTGTTTGGGTTTGAGGAGGGAGGGAGGAACTTTTTTCCTGCTGACTCACGTCTTCCTCCAGGCTGACAGCGCTGAGCAGGAGGGGTGATTAGTGGTGGCTCATCTCTTAGTCACAGTGGTCTCGACCTCTGGTGTTCAGCTGTGGTCATAAATTGATAAATAACTCACTTCTCATTGCTCCCTCTGTCAAACCTGTAGTATCTGATTTTCAAGGCTGTGTTGAGCAATACTTGCACTACCACCTGTCTGACCTGCTTCACCTCTGCCCACAAAGCAGCTCTGATTGGGGAGGATGCCCCGGGGGCTCAGCAGGGGCATCACCCGATTCCAAACGGAGATCAGTGGTTATCTGCAACTGGGAGCTGTGGGGAGACATGCCCTGGAGTGCTTGTTCTCCTCTTGGCAGTGTAACCTCTGAGCTTGGACTGGAAGAGCAGGAGTTACACCGGGCTGTGGCCCTCAGTGCAGCCGGAGCCCAGGCTGCCGTCGCTGCTTGTGGTGGCAGGAGTAGGGGGGTTCTGAGCACAGCTGGTGTTCGGGAGCTGAATTCCTCTTTCCTCAGTAACTCTCTGTCTGACCTTCTGCTCCTGTACAGTACAGATCCAAATATTGGCACTTTAGGACTTTCCCTCATCTCGCTGTGGTACCTCACCCGTTTTCTGATGTTCACAAACGTACATGAAGTCACACCCTTTGCACTGACAGCTCCCGCCACGAGTCCTGGCACGTGTGTCGTCGGCTTGCCCGAGCCATCCTTCCAGCAGGAGCAGGGCGAGTTCCTGGCAGTGGCAGTGCCATCCTCACCAGCCTTTCAGCTGCCAGAGCCAGCGGTGCCCTGCATGGCCGTCACCTGCTTCCGTGAGTGCTGCCAGCCCAGCATGTCCCCGCCTCCCGCACGACTCCCTCCTCGCCGCCAGGGAGAGAAGGTGTTCAACCCGACCGAGAATTCATCAGAGCACAAGTGCCCCCTGGGCGGGAGGAAGGGCTCCCGTTTCCCACTACTCTGCTGCCACCCCTGCTCCTGCCAGCCCCTGCTCTGCTCTCTACTAACCTGCCACTTCCAGCTCCCCCCGAGGAGGGTCAGCCATAGCTGTAGGTAATCTTAACCCTACACAGGTCTCATTTCTCAGAGAACAGTGCTCAGATTTCCTTTTATCCGGTAGCAATCCCTTCAGGGCAGCTCCAAAGCCGCCTTGCCTTGGGAGGGAGGAGCTGCCTATACTCTAGCAATATTCACCGAGGTGGGAGGGGTGGAAGAGGCACTCCAGGGGTGGGAGCTGATGGCTCTGTGCCCTCAGGCCAGTCCTTTGGTTTTCATTGAGTGTGTTGGCCCCGAGCCTCTGGTCTGGTGGAGCCCGCACTGCGGATTCCAGGAGCTGGGCAGGACCCGGGATGCATAGCAGCACTGGGAGAAGACTCCTGTAACAGGGTGTGATGGGAATTCAGGGAGCTGTCCAGGCTGCAGGGGAACACCTGCCCCAGAGCACAATGTCAGAGCCCCAGACTGCACCCCTTGTCAGAGGGGCCACACCCCCACCGCCCGCTGCTCCCCGAGATGGATCGAACTGGAAGGCAGAACAGGGTAGCCAGTCCTGCCAGTGGCACCGCCGCTGGCATGGGGATGGGGCTGGGCTCGGAGCTGCCTCTGAGGCTGCCAGAAGGCTGTGATGAATTCTCATCTGATTTTAAAGCACTGTATCCTATTCCTGCATGTTGAGTTCGTGTGTGTGCCTGTGCGTGCCGAATGCTTGCGTCAGTAGTTAGAGCGAGTGTGAGCGGGAGAAATCCAAGCATGTCTTCGTGTCGTGCTGTGTTACTGCACAAGAGTTTAACAGATGTTAATAACACCAAATGACTAGTCTGAGAAATGTACTTTTAAAAAAAAATTATTTATTTGGGTTCAGATATTTTTGAAATACAAAAAAAAAACAAAAAAAAAATCGGTCGTATTTTTTAAAGCTTATAATTCTTGTCATACATTGTGGTTAAATTCTTAATTTTATTGTGCTTATTAAAAAATGGTTCAACCTTTGTGCTCAGAGGTCTGAGAAAATACCAGAGGCTCTGGCTAGGATGGGATGGTGATCCCAGGGGGATGTTAGCCTGGCCTTGTCAGAGCCTGCAGAGGAAGTGGGAAGGCACACGGGGTGAAGGGCAATCCTTGAGGCTGAAACCAGGGGGGCTTTTAGTGGCTGGGAAGTCTCTTGTACAGCTGGACCCCCATCCCTCCCTCTGCTGTGGGCAAAGTGCCCAGGGAATGTTGACAGTCCAGCCTAAACCTCATCTGCTGCTCCCACTGCCAGCAGGAGCTGGGTGGCACTGGCTGTGAGGTGAGGGGCACCTGGTGCTCAGTGTCGGGGTGACACTGAGGGGTGAAGGGCTGGTGCCCCCGTGGGGGCTGTGCTGAGGGGGTCCCTGTGCCCTCCACGAGAGGGGAGAGGGGAGTAAGAGCTGAAGGGTGATGCACTGCTGCAGTTCCAGCAGGGAGGTGCTGGGAGAAGGCACTGGGGTATTGGTCTCAGGCTGGGGTGTGAGTGTGCCATGACCCCTGGTGCTCCTGTGGTTTTGGGAGCAGAGCAAGGGTGTCTCCCCCTACAGGACAGGCAGCCCTGGGAGCGGGAAGGTGGCTGCGAAGGCTTCCACCTCTTCCTTCAGGGCCTTCAGTTCCCCACGGTATTTCTCCTCCTCCAGTTTCTCCTTGAACTCCTTCAGTGTGGCCTTGGGGCTCATGTCCTTCTGCACACGCAGTGTCAGCTCAATCCCTGCCAGGGTGGGAGATGTCTTGGTCAGCCCTCGCAGCTGCTGCATCCCATGACACTCCCAGCCCTGCTGCTTCCTGGGATACAGTCCTGCTCCCTCCCTCCCGTATGAGGAACTTGCTCCCCCGGGAAACCAGTGTGGGACCCCCAGGGACAACTGGGACTAGACTGTGAGCTACAGGCTTCCTGCCCGCTGCCTGTGCGGTGGGAAGGGTTTGGCCTGTCCCAGCTGTGGCCAGATGTCCTCTCCCACATCCAGATGTGCAGATGGGACAGTTACGCCCCACTGTGGCCTGTGGGAAGGGCCGCAACTTGGCTCAGCCGGTACCTCCTCATCCCTGGCTCACCTCTGTGGATGTACTGAGCCACCTTGCGGAAATCCTCCTGCCGGAAGCCGCGGGAGGTGAGGGCGGGTGTCCCGAGCCGAAGGCCGCTGGGGCGCAGGGCACTGACATCACCTGCACCAGAGCAGGGCACATGTGAACACACCCGGCGCCGGACCCGTCCCGCAGAGAGTGACTGCGGCCCGGCTCCCAGAGCCCAGGGGGAGCTGGGAGCCCCGGGGAGATGTGCACGGGCCACGGGAGATCCCCAGCACGTGGGGCAGGACGCGGCAGAGCTTGTGGGGTCGCTCACCGGGGCAGGTGTTCTTGTTGCAGGCGATGGAGCAGACCTCCAGCACCCGCTCAGCCCGACTGCCGTCCGTGCCTCTGCTGCGCAGGTCCACGAGGATCAGGTGGTTGTCGGAGCCCCCTGCAAAGAGAGGGGTTTGGTGGGGATGTGGGATCAGGGGAAATGCTGCTCCCACAGGGGACCTCAGGTTGGGATTGCACGAGGGCCTGCCCCCAGCGTGGGGGGCTAAAGGGGGCCTGCCCTTGGGAGTTGGGGCTGCTTCAGGACAGATTTGTGGATGTCCTGAGGAATGGCATCGGCAGACCCCTGCCCCTCATGCCCTCCTAGCCCAGCTTGGACCCTGAGTTCAGCCTCATCCCACTGCTGAGACCCCTTCTCACCTGTGACGATGTCGTAGCCCATCTCCATCAGTGCTGTTGACAGTGCCTTGCAGTTGGCCACCACCTGCTGCTGGTAGGCCTTGAACTCGGGTGTCATGGCCTGGCGCAGTGCCACGGCGATCCCTGCCAAGGAGGGAGGCTGGGGTGAGGTTCTGGGGGGCTCCCACCAACACAACTGGTGGGGATGTGTGGCACTGCCAGCAGAAGTCATCCTGGAAGCTGTGCAAACTGGTGGACAGTCCCTGCCTTTCCCATAACCAGGCTGGCAACATTGCTGTGAGCCAAAACACAGGATGGACAAGCCTGGCCACTCTCTGGGCAATGCAAGATCAACCAGCTGCCCTTTGCCACAATCTGCAGACTGCTGCTGGGGGTCAGAGCCCTGCCAGGATGCCTTTGCCAGCTCCCTTTGCTATGCTGGAGCTGGCTGCCTACCTGCAATGGCGTGGTTGTGTGGGCCCCCCTGCAGCCCTGGGAAGACAGCCTGGTTGATGAGGCTCTCCAGGTTGTAGAGTGTCTCCTTGCCTGTCTTGGGGTCCACGCTGCGGGTGCCTGCAGGAGGGGAGGGCACAGGGTCACTCATGAGCCACCACAGCTGTCCTACTCCCTCCAGTGAGCTGCTTTCACCCCTCTGGCCACTCAGAGCAGGGATGGTGGCTGTTCTTCTTCAAAACCACACTAGGGTTGCCCCAGGGAAGCTCCCCAGATGCTCCGAGGACCTTCCTGCCCTCCCTCCTTCCCATCTCGAGAAGGACAGAGCATTAACTTGCAGCCCCCCAGCCCGGAGGGCGCGTTTCTCCTGGCACCCCAGCAGCGCCGGGCACCTTTGCGGTAGAAGATCATGCCGGCCCTGCAGCCCCGCAGGGTCTTGTGGGTGGTGGTGGAGACGATGTCGCAGTGGTCAAAGGGTGAGGGCACCACGCCGGCGGCCACCAGCCCGCTGATATGGGCCATGTCAGCCATCAGGTAGGCACCGTTGGCATCGGCGATCCTCCGCATGCGGGCGTAGTCCAGGTTGCGGGAGTAGCAGCTGACACCTGTGGGGACATGGGATGAGAAGGCCACGGGAGCAGATGCATCCTGGGACAGCCCCGGGTCCAACCCTGCAGCTGGGACAGCACTCAGCTGCAGGTCTCCTGGCACTGCAGCATCCTGTGGGATTACAGGGGTGCTGCTGGCTTGAGGGAGCCGTCCCCAGCCGGGGGCGCCACCAAGGAGGTTGGTGCAGGTGTGATCCTTACCTGCAATGATCAGCTTGGGGTGGAAGAGCCGGGCGTTCTCCTCCAGCCGGTCATAGTCAATGTAACCAGTCTGGGGGTTGACCTGGGAGAGGAAGAGGAGGGTTCAGCCCCTGTGGTGGGGTGAAGATCAGCTACAGAGCTGTCCTGCAGGAGGGGGTGCTGGGAGCCTGATGCTGGTTCTTTTAACTTCAAGAGACACCAACACATCCTGGCTCCAGCTGGAGCAGCTCCCCATACCTTGTAAGGCATGGACTCAAAGAAAACAGAGGTGGCAGAGATCTTCTTCTTGTCTGTCATGAAGCCGTGGGTGAGGTGACCTCCATCAGGCAGGTCCAGCCCCATGATCCTGCCATGGGGCTCCACCAGGGCCGTGTACACCGCAAAGTTTGCGGGTGACCCTGCAGTGAACACACACAGTGACTCTGAGTGCTGGGGCACACAGAGAGGAGGACAACTGGCTCTCCTGAGCACCCCATTACCTGAGTAGGGCTGGACATTGACACCCCACTTCTGGGGGTCAAGCCGGTAGGCCTGCAGGGCTCGCTTCTGGCACAGGGTTTCCAGCTCATCCACAAACTCTGTCCCACCATAGTACCTGTGGGGAAGGATTGGGCAGGGAGTAAAACCAAAGCCATTACTCAGAACAGTCTCTGTGACCACACTGGGGAGAAACTGGGGGCATGTTTGTGGCAGCCTCAGCAGACATTACTCTGCTGAGATTGTCCCACGTGTGGCCAAAGACAGAAGCCAGGAGGGTCAGATTCCACTCTGGAAGAGCTCGGCTGCCAGCACATGGACATCACTTCCTCCCCAGAGGTGAGGCCTGGCAGGGTGGGTGGTTCTGAGAGGGTTTGGGGTGGTAGGACTCCTCCTCAGCCCTGTACCTCTGTCCTGGGTAACCCTCAGAGTATTTGTTGTTCATGCAGGATCCCAGGGCCTCCAGGACCGCTCGGCTCGCAAAGTTCTCCGACGCAATCAGCTCCAGCCCCAGCCGCTGACGCTGCTTCTCCTTCTTGATGATGCTGTGCACCTTTGGGAGAGGGGACAAACAGCTTCACCCTGCTGGCTCTGTATGGAGATGTGGATGCTCCAGCACAGTGTGTGCGTCCTCGGAGGAGACAGGGCATGTAGAGGGACTTGGAAAGGTGCTGAAGGGAGATGACATCCCTTCTTGGTTGCAGCTGATCCCAACCAGTTCATAGGTAGGGCACAGAGGATGGATGGGTTCCAGCAGCTCAGCCCTGGACCGTGCCATGTCCCTGGCTCAAGGAGGTCACCATCCCCAAAGCTGTGTGGCCAGGCAGGGTCCAGAAGGGGCTCTCACCTCCGGGTCATTGGTTTCGAGCGGCTCCAACACCATCTTGTTGTGGGAAGCCCAGAGCTCTGTGCTGGGGAGGCTCTGTGTTGAGTTTGCCATGTTCCTGCTGGGTCCAAGTCACCTGCCAGTGGAGAGGGGAATCTGTGGGATGGCAGAGGGGCCAGGCACCTCCACACTGTGTTCTTGTGTGCTGCCTGTTCCCATCCCGTGTCTTCCCCAGGAACACAGAAGGACCAGACATGGGCTGTGGGGTGAGGGAAACACACTGCCTTCTGCTTGGCACGTGTGATGCCCAGGCCTGGCAGCAGCCCTCCAGCCTGGTGATGCCACTGCTGGTCCCAGGAAGGATAACAACCCAGCTGCTTCTTCGACAGAAAACAATGGATCTTTTTACTCATTAACCCGGCAAGGACAGTGAAGGGCCATGAGCAGGTTATTAAGCAATGCCACATGGTTTCCTTGCGCCAAGCTGCCGAAGTCCATGCCTGCTGTGTGCTGCCCTCACTGAGCACAGCGCTGCACTGACAGGGTGGGAATCCCCACTACCAGAGGGGCTGGGCAGGGGAAAGGGCTGCGAGGTTCCGGAAGGGTAGGGTGCACTGCTCTGGCTCCGAGTAAGATGGCTAGTTCAGTGCATGTCACAGCAACATTCGCACCCACTGCTTTTGGCAAACCCACAGAAGGCTCGAGAGGGACAGAGCTCCTATTCCCAGTCAGGATGAGACCGCCGTGCCGGACAACAGTCCAGCCCTGTCATTTCGCCTGCCCCGAAGCTCTACCACCACCTGGCTCTGTAACCCTTGTATCCCGGCTCCCTCACCTCCCACATCTCTGAGTAGCTCCCGGTTGACGTGCCCCGCTGCCCTGAGCCGGGTGGCGGGGACCGGCGCTGCCTCCTCGACTCTCAGCCCTGCCGTCCCTCCC
Organism: Formicarius rufipectus; assembly: GCA_013399695.1. NCBI lineage: Eukaryota > Metazoa > Chordata > Aves > Passeriformes > Formicariidae > Formicarius > Formicarius rufipectus. The sequence continues at coordinate 189,823 of VXAU01003858.1, read as the reverse complement.
TGGCCCCGCAGGGCTCCTACCGGCCGCCTCACCGATCCCGATCCCGATCCCGATCGCTGCCGCGCGGGAGCCCGCGCGCTACCATAGCCTGCGCGGCCCCGCCCTCCCCGCGCCGCAGCCAATCCCCGGCGGTGGGGGATCCGCTCCGGAAGGGTCTGGACCAATCAGCGCCGCGCTCTTCCCCCTCCCCGCGCCCCATTGGCCAGCGCCGGGGGCGGGGCTGGCGGCGCGGCACGCACGTGGCGGCTCGCGCGCGGGTGACCTTGGCCGGGCCGGGGCTGTGACCGCTCCTGTCACCCATCCTGTCACCCCTCTGCTGCTGTCACCCTTCCTGTTACGCTGCTGCTGTCACCCCTCTGCTCCTGTCACCCCTCTGCTGTCACCCCCAGCTCCAGCCCCACCTGCCATGCACCCCGAGGTGCCTCTCCCCCAGCCCTGGGGTGTTTCCAGTGCCCCAAAATCCAGGGATGCCTCTGCACCGGGCAGGGAGCAGTTCCAGCCACCCCAAAGCCCCCCTGGCCAAGACTGTGTCTCCAGGCAAGCCAGAGTGCCTGGTCATGGCACTGTCGTGGGGAGCAGAGCTGCCCTGTCCCCACTGTGGCAGTGCAGCCCCCGTGCCCAGAGTGACAGCCAGCTGGCAGGGAGGGAGCTGCCAGGGAGATGAGTGGCACAGGCAGGAGAGGAGCTGTGTTTCCTTCATTCTTCAAGTCCAAGTTAGTTGGATGGGGTTGCCCAACCCACCCAAGGAAACATGTGCCTGCTGGCGATTCAGGGGTTAAATCAACACACCACAAATTGAGGAAGAAGATCAGGGAATAAGTGATCCTACTAAATTCCTCGTGATCCCAAGCCATGGGAAAATGATACAAGGCAGTGTTAGTCACTCTGGAGAGGAGCAGCAGAACGCGAGTCAGCCAGGAGGTGAGACCACCCGCTGTAGGCATTGCAGCCAAGGAACACAGCACCATCAGGTGAGTCCTGCCAAGGTGGATGAGCAGGGGGGGTGAAGAGAACAGGGGTGGTGGGTGAGTAAAGGTCTGATGGTTACACCTGGATACAGCTTGGGTGTCCTGCTCTTAGGGTGCACCTCCTTGGTGAAGGAACAGTCTTTAACATAATTGTTACCACCCTAGATGGGCCTTGCTTTCTTAATTTGTCATTGCGCATCTGAAGTGGACTTGTCACAATGAGGGGATCTGGGTTTCCATGGGCTTTTAGCAGTCCTATGCTGGCCTGCGGCTGTGGGCCATTGGTGGAGGTGTTGCTCTGACAGCACCAACACCAACAACAAAATCAGGGTTGATTTCTCTGGTCATGGTGGTTTCTGTGAGGTGCAGCTGCAGATGCTACAGAGAAGGACTTTCAATTCATTATATATTAATTTATCTCATCTGTCTCTGTGTACACATTTTGTGCATGGTTGCTCACAAAGATCTCCACCTCTCCTGAGCTGCAGGAGCTGCAGATCACAGCGCTGTGTGCTGTTGTTTTCAGATCTTGGCTTGCTGGCGATGGACAACGTCTCTTCTTCCCCTTCCCCCTTCTCTGCCAGCTGCCCCACAGAGCCGCCTGAGAACACCGACCAGGACTATTACTCTGGTCTCCAGAAGACCATGCACATCCTGTCCATGGTGGTGTACAGCATCGCCTGTGTGCTGGGGGTGACAGGAAACGGCCTCGTCATCTGGATCGCGGGCTTCAAGATGAAGAAGACGGTGAACTCCGTCTGGTTCCTCAACCTGGCCGTTGCTGACTTCATCTTCACCTTTTTCCTGCCGCTCAGCATCGCCTACACTGCCCTGGGCTTCCACTGGCCATTTGGGAAGCTGCTGTGCAAGCTGAACAGCACCATCGCCTTCCTCAACATGTTTGCCAGTGTCTTCCTCCTGACCGTCATCAGCATCGACCGCTGCGTTTCCGTGGCCTTTCCCGTGTGGTCTCACAACCGCCGGAGCCCGGAGCTGGCAGCCCGAATCGCTCTGGGCACGTGGGTGCTGGCTCTCCTGCTCAGCTCCCCGTACCTTGTCTTTCGGGACACTGTGGTCAGTCCCAGGAACATCACCAGCTGCTACAACAACTTCGCACTGTCCGACGACTATGCATCCGAGGCGACGCGGAGGCTCTGGAGGGTGCGGCACAAAGCCATGATCGTCACGCGGTTCCTCTGCGGGTTCCTCATCCCTTTCGTAGTGATTCTCATCTGCTACAGCATCGTTGCTGTCAAGCTGAAGAGGAGGCAGTTGGCCAGCTCTGCAAAGCCCTACAGGATCATCATTGCTGTCACAGTTTCGTTTTTCCTCTGTTATTTCCCCTACCATGTCTTCTCCTTGCTGGAAATATCCAAAAACTCTTCCAGCCATGAGATGAAACTGGCCCTTTACATAGGGATCCCCTTGGTTTCCAGTCTTGCTTTCTTCAACAGCTGCATCAACCCCATCCTGTATGTTTTTGTGGGGCCAGATTTCAAGGAAAAGTTTCGCCAGTCCATCCTGTCAACCTTTGAAGGGGCCTTCAGTGAGGAGTCGGTCCTGGGCAGCCTGACCAGCCGGAGGAAGTCCAGGTCTGCTTCAGAAGTAGAGGTCCCAAGGGTCTGAGTGTGGAAGGGGCCATTCTTTTCTCTGCAATTTCCCTCATTTCAGAGTTCTAATTGGGGGGCTGGGGGCTGTGAAGGGCTGTGTGTGCTAACAAGGTGTGGTTTGGTGCTTTGGGGGTATCTCAAACATACTATGACACAACGGAAATAAAAACTCTCTGGAGCTGCAGCAAGGTGAGGGAAAGTAGCAGCATTTTACTTTTTGTGCCCCTTAACCCTGGTTCACCCATCTTTCAAAGAAACAGCATTAAATGCAATGGCTATATGTATTTTTGTAGGGTAATAGCTCATAAGACACTCATCTTTTCACTCCTCAGGCAGGACAAATCAGTGGTTATGCTCCTGTTACTCAGGTTTGATGTACAACATAACTATTTCTGAGTAATGATTGTGTCTGACAAGTTTCCAGCCCTTAAATAGCTGGGATCTGGTATTTTGTGTTGTTGGTGAATGAGTATATGAACCCCAATAAACTTAAGTAAAACATACTCAGCCTGTTGTGCTGCCTGTGGGATAAAACACTTGTTGGTCCAACCTGACTGAACAGGCTCATCTTCCATAACAGAACAACTAGATAAAAAGATTAAATACCCAGAATTTGGAAATAAATCACTGGCATTAGCAGCAGCTCTCACGAGTGAAGTAGAGAGGACATGACCTGGGTGTGAGGACCTGCCTGGATCTGATTGCCAGACCATGGTTATGGCTTATTGTTGAGTTTCAGACCTTTGGGTACATTTGAAAAACAGCAATTTGAAGGAAAGAAGAGCAAGTAGCTGAGCTGGGTCTGATCAGGTTGCACATTTGCAAACTGCCCAGGATACAGATGATGGGGGTTTTCTTCACAGGCTTCATCAGCTTCCAAAACTCTTTAATTTTCCTGAGTAGAAAATGTTGGTCACATAACAGGGAATAGCAGTGTTGAGGTGTTGCCATTCCCAGCCCATCCTTGGCATCTGAACAAGCAAGGAGACATATCACACCCCTGTCTCCTGCTGTGCCCAATTCACCTGTAAAACAGCCCAAGCTACCAATTGTCCTGTCCATCCTGTCAGAAACCTGCCTTGGAGCCTCACTGCTCTGATGGCTGGAAAATCTCTGACTGCCAGCCGGAACATGTGAATTTACATGAACCTCACTGTTCTGCATGGATGACATTACCGAGTGAGAGCTGTCACTTGGACATTTGGGGATTAATTATGGGTCTGCTGGGCCATGCAATATTGAATGAAGGTCATGATCCTAAAGGCACTCATGTAATTAACCTTAAATTCACGCACAAACCCAAAGAGAACAGGGAACCATCCATATGTCAAGCTTGAGTGAACAGAGAGATTTACCCTTTGCCACAAATTGCTGCCTGTCATCCAGATAAAACTGCAATGTTTGCCATGCAGCACGCAACTCCAGGGCTATTTACTTGCTCCTGGTGGTAAACTACAGCATCGATTCCCGTGTCAAGGTTGTGCAGACCTGCGTTTGCTCTTTCTGGTTTTCCTTATCTGTTTGCAGATCCCACGTAATTCCTTCTGACAGGAGACTGTGAGTCCTGGACCAAGACCTCAGACTCCTGTCATGCCTCTCTCCTCATCCTGGCAGCCTTGAGGGTCAGAATTTGAAGTGTTGACCTGGTTTGTGGTAGGAAAGAAAGCAATTTTCTGGGTCATTTAAAAATCCAAGGTGGGTAAAGATTCCCAAGGGACAATGTGATTTGAATGAAGCAGAGTGTCTGGATGATCTAAGGAATTACCACTGGAATAGCAGGACATAACTAACCTACAGAGCAGGATGTGCTTTACATAGAGATGGATCTGTCAACCTGGGTCTGATCCCTGCCCTTTGTGCAATGGAAAACTGTGTTGACAGCAACCTGGGCCAGGCTGCCAAAGGACTGGTTTAAAGATAAATCTCCTGTTGTATCGAGTTTCCTCATGTTCAGACTATCATTATCACAAGGATAATAGTGGTAGTCCCTCATTCCCAGCTAGGAGGCAGGCTGTTCATTCTCTCTGATGCTTGCACTTGCCACATGCTTATCTAGAAAAGCTTGAACGGAACAAAAGAGGGAGGTATTTTCCAACCAGCAATCCAACGAGGCTGGGTGGCTGCTTTGGCAGCTGTGCCCCCCTCTGACGCAGCTTTACTCTCAAGGCTCTTTCAGATGCCATCAGGTGGGTGGAACAGCCTGAACCCCCCAGTATTTGCAGTCATTGAGAAAGCTGCTGACCCACTGGCCCCTCATTGGTCGCACAGAGGGGCCGATCCGACAGCCCTGCTCCTACAAACAGTGGCCTGGGATGTGCAGAGCCATGGGAGTGTGGGGTCCAGGCAGAGCCACTGAGGTGTGGAGGGTTCAGGCTGTGCACAGGCGAGCCTTAGCTGAGAGAACAAGCAAGGTTTTAGTAAGCCTCTAAGTCAGGGATTTCACCAGGAGCTGTTGCTGCCTTGCTTGGAGGAGAGACTATGGCAGGTGACTCTGGAGCTGGGAGAAGCTGCAGAGGTATCAGAAAGGAAACCAGCTGAGGAGGACATGGCAAGTGGGAACCCAAGAGGAGAAAGTTTTTTCTCCCTGGGATCTGGATGGGAGCACAGAGATAGAAACTAGGCTTGGAACAGTCAAGAGGAAAGAGGGAGGAAGGAGTGGGAGTTAGGACAGCCTTGAAGGGAACAGCAGCAGGATAGTGAATACAAATGAATGGGAGGGAGACTGTAGCAGGTGAGTAAGTTCTCATTAAGGAGAGCATAATGAGACAATAAAAGCTTCTGGGAAGCCTAACAGTCCCCCTGCCTCTCCTGTGGTGAGACTTTCCTGGTGAGTAAAATCTTTGTGTCCCACTCTTGAGCTTGGGGACTTGGTTTGTTAGCTGAAGATTTGCTAGATAAAGACAGTATATGGAGGCCTGAGAGCAGAACTTTTTTCACAGCTTGCTGAAACCAGGCAGGAAATAATATGGCAAATTAGAGGACCTGTATTGCTAAAAAGCTTCTCTGTGAAGGAGAAATATTGCTAATAGTGTCAGTAAGTGGTGTAGGCTGAGCCTTACCAAGGTCTTCTCAGCCTCTCCCAGTGTAGCAGCTGGGTGAGGGTCCCCCTCCCAGCATGGGGGTTAACATGCTCTTCTTGATCCAGGGCCAGTCCCATTCCACACTGAACTGGGGAAGACACCGGGTGCTCTTTGCTGGTTGCACTTTGCTCCTTCCCTGCACCTCCTCCAGCTCCTGCTCAGTGTACAGTGCAGGGATAGTACCAAATCTTTCTTTACACCCCCACCTGGGCATGCAAAACACAGGACCTGCTCTCCTAGACTGAATTCTGTTTTAATTTGCAAAGTTGCTCTACAGTAACCAACTCAAACCCTTCTTATGTGCTCACTAAGTGCCTGCACAGGGCCTGTGAGCTCTTTGCGGACGAACTGCAGCTTTGTGAGGTAAATGGCAAACCACATCCATAAACATCAGATGATGGATGTGAACAGGATGTTAGGCAGAAGTAGCAGGACAGAGCTGCCCACATACAGCAAAGGAAGGAGAATCTGTGAGCCAAGCACGAGCGACCACCACCAGCCCTTGTTTCAGGGCAGTGATTACCCAAACCCTCACATCCAGCTCAATCCTTCTGTCTGTGCAGAACCTGTTCCATGCTGGGTGTTCCCACAAACCTCTCCTCTGTAGTGGGAGGCTGGCTGGAGATTAACCCCATGTCTATGCTGGAGCTGATGTGGCAGATCTGTTAAACATTACAGGCTGACCCAAACTGGGAGCACAGTTGGAAACGGGAAAACAAACTGAGCTCGGGGAGTCCTTCAGTGAGAGTTCTGTCACTCAGGGGGAACAGGACTGTGACAAGTGGGTTGGTGCCTGTTCTCTGCAGACAGCCAAGCAGCAATATTTGATAAAGCAATGAGTGCTGTCTACTGCCACAGCCCTTCACACAGAGAAAATGTGTTCTCTGCTCCAGGGCTTTTATTTTTTTTAAGACACTTTGTTTCCCAGAATGGGGAATGCTATTTTCAGATCACTCCCAAGACATGATAACATTACCCATCCTTCCCTTCACTGGGAAATGCATTTTATAGCCACTTTGAGTTCTGCCTCCACAGCTGGGTAATATCCAAGGCAGAATCTTCTGGAAATTAGACAGTTGTCCCTCAGGTAGAAAAGCGAAAGGCAGAGGAGCAGGAAGGTGGTGGCCTTTGGGCTGGGCTCAGTGTGGAGGTATCTGTGCTGCAGAACCTCCCTGCAGGCTCAGAGGGACTGTGCAGGGTAGAGGATGCTTTTGGGATGCCTTGTAGGATCCTCTCTCTGTTGTGAGAGAGCAAACCTATTCACAGGGCTCTGTCAGGATCAAATCAGAGCATTTCTTTGGTGTGCCATGTCCAATAGTTCTCACTGTCAGGTGGTTTGGTAGGTGAGTTTTAATATTCACTTTTCTTATTTAAACAAAACCACAAAAACAACCCCAAACAAACAAAAAAAGCCAACCTGCCTGAGCAGTGATGGATGAAGCTCAGGAGCCTGGGTGACAGTAGCGTTTATCTTCTCTCAGGTGATGGATGCAGGCTGTCATTCAGCCAAGTGCTGGATGAGCAGTGCCCTTCACCTTGGCTGGACTAGGTGTGTATGAGGGTCTTTTGCACATCTCTGCTTGCCAGGGTCACATCTGGATTAAGAACAACAAATCTCTGTGAGCCAGTGTATTCACACCCAGCAAATTTTCAGCATTCCTTAGATGACTGCTAATTGAATCATTGTAAATGAAATAAAATCCATGTGCTCATCTTGGAGCAACTGTTTGTCAAACTCTTAGCATTTGGATAGCATATTGTCAGACTAACAAATCCCTCTCCCTTGGGAGCTGAGATTTAAACTCCCATTCCTCTGATCAGGAAAACAGAGAAAGAAATTATTTTTTTTTTCCTGAGAAAACAAAGGCAGTAGCCTTATAAAACAGATCGGAAGACAGGATCTCTTAGTTCCTGATCCTGTGGTTTGTTTAAGCAATGTCAGGAATTTGGGGCAGCACAAACCAAACAGTCAGCAAGTTCTGGGTGCCCTGGGGTATTGAAAAATGCTTCTGGGGAAGGGTGCTAATTGCATTATGGGTCAGTGCTTCACCATGTGTCGTTTGTAGTCGTTCTGCATCAAACTGCTCTGCCACACCAGCCTGCAGCAAAATCCTGTGACAGAGACTGATGCCAAGAGAAGTCTTCTCTGCTCTATGAAGAGGCCAACAAAAAGCTCAACCCCCCTTTCCTTTTGTCCTAAAAGCCCTGAAACAAAACAAAACAAAACAAAAAAAAGGCAGAACCTACTGGGGGCAGTGACACTGAATCAACTGTGGAAGCACCAGCCTGGAAACAGGAAAACACAGACTGGGAACGGTGGGGGTGGTGGGGTTCTGGGAGAGGTCTCTTCTCTTACCCTTCAGTGTAATTTGGCTGTAGGAAAGGCAGAGGATCAGCACTGCAGCTCTGAGGGTCCAAAGAGGCTGCTGGCCTCTCTGCTCACATATTTCAAACAGATGTCTTGGCTTTGTGTGAGCCTGCAAGTGGAGTGCTCGACATTTGGCAGCTGCTCCTGCTTAAATGGCTGCTCCTTCCCCAGCTCTCAGTCTGCTGCAGAAAGCAAAATAAGGAGACAATTGATGAAGTCTTGGAATGTGTGGAGCAAGAAGCAAATGTGAAATATGGGGAAAACACTCATCCATGAGTATTTAAAGTGGGAAATGCAGCTCATAATGGTTTCAAACTATGAATTTAATGTTGTCCTTTCACAGGCATGTTTAAGTGAGCTGTTCAATGGCTTTTTCTCCTCTTTCATATTAAAGTCAGTGTGGACAGAAATACCTGCTGGGATGCTCAGCTTTGCTCCACTGCACCCTGCAGGCCAAGAATAATCAAGTTTAATTGCTTTTTGTGAGAAAAGCTGCAGCAAAGTACACTAAATGCTAAAATTCTGATCCATAAAATGCTGTTCATCTTGGATATTCTGAGAAGTGTAATTTATAACAGGTTCTAGCCATGCAGTTGGAGGGAAAACATGAAGTTTGGGGTTTTATTTAAAGCATGGAGCTTTATTCCCCTGTGCCTGTGAGAGATGACCATAACTTCCTCAAAACAGTGAAAAGACAGTTTTGTCATGGGTGTCCTGGGATACAGCTGGTGTTTTGTTATGTTTTAAACAGGGTTCTTAAAACAAGAGTCTTGCTGCAGATGAGAAAAGACTCTTCATGCAGTTTGATCAATGTACATGGCACAGGGAGTCCTGAGAGGGGACTCTGGATTAATCCCCTGTGCTGACGACAAGGAAACGGAGAGGTTTCTTCTCTTACTTTCCAGAAATGCCCTTTTCTCTGCAAACATTTCTGGGTCTGGTGGCAAAGGCCAGAGGGTTCCACTGTGACCAGAGCGAGATGGAGAGGCCCGGCCACAGCCAGGGAGATGCCCACGGCAGCCCTGCAGGTGGGGGAGCTCCAAAACACGGCCCCCTGTGGGCATCCACAGCTTTATTCCACATGGGCTTGGCCCTGGGGCTCTCCCAGCCCTGGTGAGGGTCAGTTTTGGTGGGTGGGAGCTGAGTTGTGGTGTCGGTGTTTGGGTCCCCCCCACACCATCCTTGGTGGGGACCCAGAAGTTGCCCTTTTCCCAAGAAAGGCAACCAGGCTCGGGAAGGGTCTGGAAAACGTGCTTTCTGTGAGGACTGTCTATGAGGGAGATGGGTTTGTTCAGCCTGGAGGAGACTCGGGGAGAAGGAGGGGGCCTCATCACTCTTCACAACTACCTTAAAGAAGGCTACAGCGAGGTGGGGACCGCTCTCTTCCATCATGCCAGCAGCGAGGACTAAAGGAAACATCCTCAAACTGCGAGAAGGCAGACTCAGACCAGAAACCCTCAACTCTTTTTCCCACTGGCGCTGAGGCTGTCCAGCGCACCGCTGTGGAGCCACCACCTCTGGAGGGGGTTCTAGAGGCGTCTCGATCCGACTAAGGCTGGATAGAGCCGCGGGGGTACAGCGGCAGTGCCTGGATGCCCCTCCGGGCCTTCCGGGCCTCCCGCCCCTCCGATGCCCCCACAGCCCACCCGGCCCCGCCGGCGCTGAGAGACAAAATGGCGCCGTCCCCTCAGCGAGGCGGGAAGGCGGGAGGGGGGGGCGTGGCCTCGCGCCCTCCCTCACGCCGCGCCGCCATCTTGCCCGCGGAGCTCCGCAGGGGCTGAGCGCCTCCGCCTCTCCCTCTGCTTCTCCCCCCTCTCCTCCCCATCTCCTTCCCCTCCGCCCGGGCCGCCTATCTCCCGGGCCCCGGGGGGCCGGAGCCGGCAGGTAAGGCCTAAAGTGAGGGGTGCTGCCACGCCGCTCAGTCCCGCTGTGTGGGCAG
>VXAU01003858.1:131764-179827 GCA_013399695.1 Formicarius rufipectus | reverse complement strand
CCCCCCCGCTCCTTCCCCACGCGGGGTGCCGCCGGCTGAGGAGCGGGTTGTGTCGCCCTGCCCCTCAGGGCATGGGGACCCTCTGCTGGGCGGGCTCCCCGGCGGAGCCACAGGTGAGGAGCGGCGTGGGGCTGCGGTGTGCCCTGACCGCTCCAGGAGAGCAGGGACGGGACCACAGGGCATGTGTAACCCCCCTGGAGGGGCTGCAGGGTAGTGTGGGCTGGAAGGGTCTGTTAGCCCAGGGGATAGGTGAGTGTGGAGGGCCGGGAGAATTCCCTGTGGGATGACTGGGGAGAAGGGTGCAGGTTCCCTCCACCCCGTGGGGATCCAGGGCTTAGTGCCACGGTTATCTCGTACAGCTATTCCTGCCTCTGTTGCTTTCTGTGTGGACATGCTCAGTTCATGGAGGTATAAAGCCGTGTGTACCCAGTGATTGTTGTGCTCGTCACGGTGTGTCTGTGTAATTGTGTGCAGGGCAGGAGTTGGTGCTGCAGTGTGCTCTGTCGTGCATGTGTTCCTCCAGAGCTTGGAAGGTTTGCCCACCTCACACCAGAGGTCCCATGTACCTGTGTGGAGTCGTGTCTTTCCCCATCTAATAAAGTGCTGTTGACTTGCTGTCACCCCAACACCTGTTTCAGGGTTGATACATCATATTACGCTTTAAATGCCACTTTCCTCCCCACACCCACCGTGGCCCACTTGTAGCTGCTGAAGTACAACCACAAGACAGTCCTTGGCCTATGGTTATGTGAAGAGCAATGCTCAGTGTTGTTGGTTAATACACCAGTATCTTAACTGTGGTGTAAATTCACCTTGAGCAATAATTGGGAACAACAACTCTTGTCTTTCAGCAGATCTTTTAATCCTCATTTCCCTAGTCTCTGGAACAAAGAAGACGCACAGTTGGGAAAAGAGTTCCTTTGCTGTTTGAATGCTGTTAGCAACAGGGAAAGTTATATCCATGTTTTTCTCATCCAGCCACTCCAGCAGGGTGCTCTCAAGTGGTGTTCTGAGACCTAAAAGCATTTCTGGTCCATCCGCACTTTGGAGGCAAGATGAATCTTGAACACTGTTATGAATATTTGATGGGTGATGGCCATTAGTTAACAGTTGGGAGTGGCAGAGAGTAGCTGAGCAGCACAACAGAGAAACTAGGTGAGAAATAGGTTTTTTGAGGTATTTGGTTAGGGTGGGATACAGGTCTTGCTTAGGGGTGTGGGGGACCTATCTGTGGTGGAGTATCCAGGCGTTATGGGGCTGAAATTGTCCCTGTTTGTGCTCGCTCTGCACAGTTTGCAGGTTCTGATGACAGGCAGGTTTTCATTCACAGCAGCTGAGCAGAGCTCAGCCTCAGCATCAAGAGATTTGTTAGGAAGTTCCTGACTTTGGCTCTTCATGAGAGTGAATGAGGTCCCTCTGTGGTGAGATCAAACTGGGCAGGAGAATGTCTAGTTGCAAAGGTGAGGTCAGTGTTTCTTTGTGGAGTTACCCAGCTGTTCCTGTAATACAAAAACTCTTGTTTCGTTCAGTTGCTGTTTTGGAGTACTTAGTTGATAAACCATCAGCTTTTTCTAATGAATTAATTGCATGTGACTATTAGGTAGTCATGTTTCTCAGCAGAGAGATGCTTATGAGGAAAGAATTTAATCTGTAACTTCTTTCCTAATGTAATTTAAATTATGCCACTCATATTTGATATTTCCAGTCCCCTTCTCCCCTCATAATGCTGAACTGGATGATGAAGGATTGGATTACTTATACAGTAGAAGAGAAGAGCAATAGCCCAGGACTTTTGAGTTGAGTTTTACTTTGATCTATTGGGGCTGCTGGACAGTGTGATTTATTTTTTTTTTTTTTATTTTTTGCTTTTATTTGACTGAAATGTTACAATAGAAGATGTCAGGAAAATGTAATTTACAAAGAGTAATAAAAAGATGGAAACCCTTGATGGGGATTAGTGGTGTGTGCCTTTATTTGAAACAAAAAAATTATATTGATTTACTTGTGATATTTTTCTCCTGTTTTTACAGGAGAATTAGTCTCAAAGAATGACAACAGCAGCTTCAGCAAGTGGATTCATTGTGCGCGAGGTCATTATTTACAGCTGCCAGCTTTACTGAACTCTTCCTTATTTGTAAGTGTATAATTTATTGCAAAGTGATGAAAAGAGACACAGCTTATGGAACTAGACTCTTCTAGCCAGGACCCAGGAGCTCTGTACAACTCCATTCTACTACTGACTGGCTTTGTGATTTTGGGAAAGTCAATAAATGTTGCTCCATTGTGGAAAATAATGCTTCTGGGAAAGAGGATCTCTGTTACTAGATGATAGTCTGAGGGAAACAATTAAAAATAGGGAAAAACCTGTTGAAATTAGGAGGTTCTCGGGGGGAATTTTGGAGAGCCCTATGAAGCTGTTAAAGTGGGGGCAACAAATACTAAGGATGATGGAAATTACAGGCTTATATCTAAACAGAAAATTTGTTTCTTGTTTTTAACATTGTGTCTCTGACCTTTGTTCTCTTGCAGTCTTTTACAAGTGGAAAAACAACTTAGGGTTGATGTTTTGTGTGTCATCAGCTGAAATTGGGACCATCATGAATATCACCAAGGGTGGGCTGGTGCTGTTTTCGGCTAATTCCAATTCATCATGCATGGAACTGTCGAAGAGGATTGCTGAGTAAGTGCAGTCTGCAGGGCAGCTTGGGGGACTGGTTTTATTAATTCTCATTCCTCTGTTCAAGGAGAAAATTGCCTGGGAAAACTGCCTTGGCTTGCAAGAACATGGAGTGTGCTGTATTGCACAGCATATTTCTACAGCTCAATAAGAAGGCGAATAATTTGTGTTGGAATTGTTCCGTGGCAGGCTGTGATTGGCTGCAGGATGTTATAGGAAACACGTGGGAAAATTAATGTTTGGAGAGTGTTAAATAATCATGGCAGAAGTTTTTAATTATTTTCTTAGGCAGCAAAACTACATCCCTCCTGCTCACTCTATATTCTGGATCAGAACATTTCTTTAGCATAAATCTGTGAATAGCTTCAGCAGAACTTTTATGACTTAAGTAGATTTTTACCTTGCTAATTAGGATGCATAACATTGCCAGGAATGTTTCACATGATGGAATTTTTCTTGATGCTTATGTGCCCTCAGTTAGGTATGGATCAGAGAAAGGGGCTGCAAAGGAACTCACGTTATGTGTAGCAAGAATTGGGGCAAGAGTGTGTCTCATACTGTGTGAACAGTCTCCTTTTTGTAGTGATGGGGATCTATGCTAATCCTGACATGGAATAAATACAGAACACATTAGTCTTCCATTATCCACAGAATAGTGCTTGCTAGTATTTCCTCTTCTCTCTACATTGACTACTTTTCTATAGAGAGGAACGATTTAAAAGTGATATTTTTAAGTATTGTGCATGTGTATGTTGCCTGTGTATGTACACAAATAGGGCAAGAAATACATAGTAAAAATTAGAAATTGTTGTATGCTTTAGTATTCAAGCATTTTTTTTTCTGCTGCTTTTTCTTTTGAGCTTGACTTGAAAATGAGTTTAGCTCAGTCTGCAGTGCAGCTTTTGGAAAATGTAGGTGCTTTCTGGTTTGGGATTTTCTTTCCTTGGTTTTCTGCCATGGAATGCAGTGTTTTCAGTAACTACTGCAGTATTTGGGATTTGTATTTGTTTTGTCCTTCCTTTCTCCATACTGATTTTGATTCATTTTCTGTTCCTGCAGGCGCTTGGGAGTTGAGATGGGGAAGGTTCAGGTTTATCAGGAACCAAACAGAGGTGAGCATTTAATTAACAAAACTGGAGATGTGCCTAACTCTGATGTGTATGTATTGGTTCCCCTTTTGTTAGACTCGCTTGAGTTTTGCTATTGGAAATATTGCATATTTTTCTTCTTGGCAGAAACAAGAGTGCAGATTCAGGAGTCTGTGAGAGGAAAGGATGTATTTATCATCCAGACAGTTTCCAAGTGAGTAACTGTTTAAAGATCCTGTGCTAGCATTTGACATGGGCTGTCCACAGGAATGCTTCTGGCTTTAATTTTAGTCACTTCTTATGCATGTGATACAGTGTAATAAGCTTAGGTTAACTAGATAGAGGCTTTCCTTTATTTGTCTTGGGTTTTTTCTTTTTTTTTTTTAAGTATGTGGACAAAGACAACTTTGGCATAAGCTAACTTCTCTTAAGTTTCAGTTACTATATCAATGGAATGTTCCCCTGGGTCTTTGCATCCTTTCCCTAAGTGCATTCTTTTCTTTATGTCATTCTCTTTAATTTTTTTTCCCTTTTCAGCTGCCCGTCTCTATCACCATCACGAAGTTCTAAATGTAGGAGGAACATATCCTGGGCAGTGTGCCCCATGACTTCTTTTATTTTAAGTGAACTTTACAAATGCAAACAAATTTTTTTTTTAATGGCAACGCAAATAGTAAATCTTGGTGACCACTTCTTATCCGAAAAGGCACCCTCTCAATCTCTTCACTTAGGACAGAGAATAGATGCTAATTGTTAAGGATTTATCCTGCTCTTGGCTGAACAAGTGAAGCATGTGTTGTAAAGTACAAAATATTCATTTTAGAAAGCATATCTATATGGAAAAATACATATATTTTTGTTTTGTGGACAACTGATATTGGGGATGAATTATGGACTACTTTTTTTGCAGCAACATTGTACAACAAAAACTGCTGAATTGTCCAAAATAGCCAAGTGAAAAAGTATAATTTTGCTGAAGAATTAAAATGCTGGGTCCAGGACACTTGCCATCCTGAGGGCCAGAGCTGGAACCTTAGTGGAGTTTGCTCAATCACCATACTTGGAACTACTCTGGCACGAAATTCCTGGAGTGGGTGTGAATACTGTGTTAAATACAGGATTTTTGTGCACAAGATACAGAACTAGATGTTTCTTGTTGCAGGGATGTGAACACTACGATCATGGAGCTCCTGATCATGGTGTATGCATGTAAAACCTCCTGTGCCAAAAGCATTATTGGAGTGATTCCTTACTTCCCATACAGCAAACAGTGCAAGATGAGGAAAAGGGGCTCCATTGTCTCTAAATTACTGGCCTCAATGATGTGCAAAGCTGGTAAGAGTGTGGGCTATTCTGAAATAATCAGGACAAGGGGGGCTCCAGCTTCCAGTTTTAGAGAGGTCTGTGCACAAATTGGGACTCTTTTAAAAATAACTACCAAGTTTTTCATGTTTAAAACCCACATAAAAAGAGGAATGTAATTAGAAATGTTTTGGAATGATGAATTCATAAAAAAACACAAATTTGAATCAACCATTGAGTCCTACTGAGCTGGCAAAATGAGTCTGCTGGTCTTAGCTGCTTTGGGCCATGATATCCATCTCTTAATACCATTCTTTGTTTCTAACACTCTTGAACAGTTGTGCCTTGTCATCTATAGCCTCCTTTTTACCTGTTGGATAAATGCAGTTTGTATCTGTCCTTTACATTTGAGGTGATGTGGAAGAATGAGGTTACTCATTTTCACAGCCTTCAACAAACTTTCTGCTCCTTTCCTTTTGCTCCCCTCCCTGGGTAAAAACAGGCAGTTCTAGCAAACACAGTGTGGTCTGGTTTATTTTGAGAGAAGTGCATTTTGATTTTTAGGAGTTGGGCCCATTTTTCAGGAGTTCAGGACTGTAATGAGTGTGCTGGGGTCTTGCTGTGTGACAGCACAAATAAGTGCTTCCATTTTGTCCCATGGAGAAGGATCTGGCCTGCCTCAGTGTGGCACTACTGAGTCAGTTATGTGGAGTGTTCTGAGGTTCTTTGAAAAAAACACTGTAGAAATCTCATAACATGTTAATACCGGTGTGTTTAAGAGGAACATAGTTAATTTGTTACATACTTTGAGTGTAATGTTGTTCTCATGCAGCTTGGAGATTTTCTGGACAAACTTCAGTGAAACTTAGAAAAATAGTGTGTCTGTTCTGTCTTCCTTTTCTTGATGTGCTTCTCTCTATGTCTCATTCCTGTTTTTTGTTTTGTTTGTTTGTTTTTTTTAAGGACTAACTCATCTTATTACCATGGACCTGCACCAGAAGGAAATTCAGGGCTTCTTCAATATTCCAGTTGATAACTTGAGAGCATCCCCATTTTTGTTACAGTACATCCAAGAAGAGGTGAGGAAGGCCTGCTATTACAGTTGGTTTTTTTAAATTATTTTTTTTTTATTATTTTGTCTCAAGGCATCTGAAACAAATTCCTCTGAAAGAAGTAACTCTTCAGATTTTAAGGGGAAAGGATCATGTTGGGGCAGGGAATGGTGTTTGGGCAGTTGATTCTTCCCCACATGCTTAACTTTTACTTTCAGGGAGAGCTGGTGTTTTCTTACCCGTGCAGTGATGCTGCTCTATCATCTTAGATATATTTCCCTAATATTGAAAACAGATTAGGGTTTCTGTGCTCTTGACATCCTCTTCCTTTCCTGTTTCCAGTTTCCTTGATGTTCATAGGATGGACTGCTTGTGTGGGTGTGATTTATGTCTCATGATAAAAACCACTTTGGAAATTGTAGACTAGGAGAGAGCCTATTGATCATGCTCTGAAAGTAAGACCAGATGATTTCTTGTGTGGAAATCTTCACCCACTGTTTGTTCAGCATGTCTTGACTTGAGGAGCTTAACTTGGGGCGTTCTGTGCTTCCATTTCTCCATCGTATTTTTATAAGCGCTTTGAGAAGGGCTTCTGGTAGTTTCATTTATATACAAATTGTGCAAATGATAATTGTAGGTATAAGATACATGTTAAGCCTCTGACTAATTATAATTTTGAATAAAGCAAATGCTTTCTTCCTGGTGAGGGCAAAGGTTTAGCTCACTCTTACTTTTGAATCCAAGCTATTTCTTTTTATAGAGATACGAGTGCCTCAATTAAAATAAAAAACCAAAACCACAGCCCACCCCCCTAAGAAAACCCAAACCCAAGCATACGTGATTTTGTTATGACAGTGTTAAAGTCTGTTTGGGGAATCAGTTACCATTTTAATCTCTCATTAGTATTTCATTTGGTAATAGAATCAGAGAGGATGGCAGAATAAAGCTCCAGGATCTGGCTTTGCCACAGTCATTCATCTTGTGTTCCAGGAGAAAACTATTGCACATTGTAAGCACTTCCTAAGTTAAAAAAAGAAGTGAGAAACCAAGTCTGCAGACATAAGACGGGTTGTGCTTTTGTATGTTGCTTGAATGTGTGGCTTATGGTTGGTAGCAGGATCATGGTCCTGGCTTGGCCTTGAAGCACATTTTGATTCTTGAGCTTTTAATGGCTCACAAAAAACTGTTGCAGCTTTGAGTTTGGCACTGCTATGCAACCTAAAAGTGAACATTTAGAGGGATCCAAAGTATGTCTAGAGAAGATGGTTCTTTATTTGTTCATTCCTCTGCTCATCCCTGAGGGGACTTGTTAAAGCTAGAGTTGACTGAATGGATCCTATCACTTGGGATTGTATTGGCAAGTACCTGCACCAGCCAGGACATTTATAGAATCTTAAAACTTTGATCCATGGCTACTCAGGACGAATTTAGTATTATCTCAAGTTCCTGGTGGCCATAACTTGCTGGATATCCTTCACTGGGAATCCCAAAGTTTTCCAAGCAGTTGGAGTCATGAGGGGGGTGCACTGAGCAGCATGAAATGGAGTCCAGCTTGGTAAGAATGGAGGCCATTTAGAAAGCATTTAACTGAAAGCTGAGAGGACAAGGGCTTGTAGTTGTTCACTATTTGGAATTTATGCATAGGTGTGAAGAGAATGACTCGGTGTTCTGGGATGAAGACAATCCAATCAGTGAAATTCATGTGATATGAAAACAATTTGGTGGTTTTCTTCTGTATTGCTCAGCAAATGTTGGATACTTGGAGTCTGCTCTTTCCTTTGCATACATGTTAATCCCAGGGTGATGGAGCTCTTTGTTACAAGGAATTGTTGATACATTACTGTTTTGTGGATGACATTTCTGGCTCTCTGACTTCATTTTTGAAGAGCTGAGAACAAATTTGGTAATTTGGCAGGGGAAAAATGAGGCAATGGTGTCTGAACAAGATCAAAGCCTTTATTATGTCAAGTGACAGGCCCTGCCTTGTCCATACCTTCTGTCATGTTAATCTTTGTAGCCTCTTGTATAACTGTTTGTAAAGGACAGAACGTGCTGAATTCCCAGTGTTATAGGTGGAGTTAGTAACATTGTGGATTATTAATGTTGCCTGACAACATCCTCAGAAAAGTTCTTGTTTTCAGTCGATTAGGTCCTTGCCCAAAAGTTTTTTCTTTGCCAGGCTCATTTCAGGGAGAGCCTTTGGAAATACTCAGCCAGTACAGCTTTTTATGCTCAGGGAAAAGATTGTGGAAGAACTTGCCTTGCCTGTGTTTTCAGAAAACCCGCTTGTTTCTATGCTCTGGAATAGGTATTTGACATCTGACAGCAGGGTGGTGAGCAGCATGCCAGGGTGTCATTGCCCCAAATTTGTGAAATTACATCTATAACAAAGCAATCTGCAGGTCTCAACACTGGGATTCTGAGGACAGGACCTGCTCTTTAAGACTTTGCTTGGCTGAGGAATGTGTCTGTGGCAGTGGATAGAAGGCCAGACAGGTTCTTTTTAAGCTGTTCTCCATAGAGATGGATCATCCCAGGGCAGCACTGTAAAGGAATCTGCTGAGTTTGCAAGGAGTGGGGTAAGGTGAGATACTAGAGGAAGTGTAGGTAGCTGTTGAAAAGGAGACCTGGATTTGTAAAGGCAAGGTGAGTCTGATGTGGACTCACTGCAGGAAAAATCGTGGTGAGGATAAGAAACTTGAGACACAGCTAAAAAGCTGGTTAAATGGAGAGCAGGAGTCTGGAGTGAGAAACCAGTGTGAGAATGGGGCAGGGGCAGCAAACTCAGGAGTAGATTGTGCTTGTGGAGCCTGACTGAAATCCCTGTCAGACCTCAAAAGAAAACCCAGACTTCGTGACCTTACCCCTCTGGGGCTGTTGGTGTTTGCAGCAGCAACTTCTTGAGCTGGTCAGTGTGGAAAACAGTTTGCAGTGTGAGACTGTGACTGCAGGACAGTGCAGTGCATTGGGAACTTTTATCCCTTCTCATGGTCCATAGAAAGGCAGTATTATGTGATGGAGATGTGTGATTGTTCTCGTTGTACTCTGTAAAGCAATAGGAAGTGGGGGAAATGCTGTTTTCAAGCGATCAAAGACAATTGAACAGGAAACTTTAATTTTGATGGTTTCCTGTTTCTTTCAACCCTTGTCTGCCTAGCTCTGATTTTCTAAAGCAGTTGCTTTTCTGTAATCTGTATAATGACATGGGGTTTATGAAAGGTACAGTTTTAATTATCTGAATTTTCTAAATACCTGTTTTTACTGAGCTGTCAACTCCGAGCACTTACCATGCATTCTTGAGGTTGCTTTCTTAGGTAAAAATGTTGGATGCTTAAAATTCTGCTGGCAAAATAAAGTTCTCTGATTCTTACTGAGTTGAAATTTTTCTAAAGATATGAAGTGGACATTGCTATCTGTTATTTACTACAGATACCAGACTACAGGAATGCTGTAATTGTGGCCAAATCTCCTGCGTCTGCAAAGAGGTGGGTAAGATCTGCTCTCTTGTGTTAGAGCAGGAAATCTGTCGGGATTTTGTTCTTAGGATCGAGTGAAGGGCAGATCGCCAATAATTAGAAGATGCAGCCTTCAAACCCCTCCCAATTCTACCTTGTCAGCTGTGTGGCTTTGACATCATTGCTATAATCATAATAAACCTAAAGGGAGTTAAAAACACCAAAGGATGAGGTAAATCAGTGCAGTGCTTGTGATAAAGAAGGTTTTTGATCATGATGTATTTGTGTGCATTTACATTGTAAATTTCCTGCTGTAAATGAAGAAAAATGGCTGGAAGTTAATGCCATTAATCCAAAGGAATTGCTTAACGTGGGCGTAACTATAAGAGTATGGTTGATCAGATCCTAAATACAGGTGGTGGAACAGGATTTGATGTTTGAGAAGATTTTGATTGTGATGTCCTTGTGGTTGAATGACTGTTCTTAATCCATGAAGCTTTTTAGTTGACTGTTCCTGAAATCCTTGGAATTACACTGCTGTCAGCAGGTGCTGTAAGAGCTGGACAAGATGCTGTATTTGTGTGGTGACAAACCAAGAGTTTGTTGAAGAGTTACTTAGACTTCCTTTCCAAGTAATTGTGGTACTTTGTGGTTTTGATATTTTATGTAGCAAATCAACTTGGGTCATCTTTGTTCTTTAGCAGTACTTTTTGTGATTTCTTCTGTTTTGGCCAGTTACTTTACATTTGTTTCTGATTTCTTTGCCACGGTGTCAGTGTTGCCAGTTGGGTGTAGACAGGCATTTGTTGAAGCATTTTAATACTTATCCAGTAATTGTCAATGCCAGTAATTAGTCTGTTAAAACTGACCACACAGATGAGTTGCACAATTTGGGGAGGAGAGGTTCCCAGAGCTGCATTAAAGCTTTAGCACATGTACCTGTGAGCTTTTAAGAGCAGTATTTGAGGAGATTTGTTGTGCTGGGTAAAGTTCTTCTCATGAATGCCTGCTTGTGAAAGAGAATCTTTGCTTGGTGAAGTTCAGAATGTTTCTGTGGTTTCTGAGCTCACTGGAAAATTAATAAATCGTTTTGCTGTTACTTTGAACTTTGTTCAGTTTAAGATTGCATTTTAAAATAATTATTACGGTTTTATTGATAGGATTATGCCTGCGAAGTCATAACGCCTAATGTTTGCAATGATGATTACCTGTAATTAACTACTTGCAAGAATATTGTAACTGTATGATAACCACAGGGTGGAAGAGTCTTCCTTTTTAATTAACTGAGTATCATGATGGGCAAGGTATTCTCTGGACTCTGCATTGTTTGGATAGTGAAACAATGCTGAGGATAGAGGAGGTGATTGAGGCCTGAGGTGCTGATGTTAGAGCAGAGTGACTTACTTGAGATGTGCTGGGCTCACTTGGACCAGAGGAGATGAGATGGGTGACTTAGGCAGAGTCCCGAACCCTTGGGTGTGGGAGGTAAGGTGGGGATAGATGTGCTAATTTACACTTGCTGCTGCCAGTATCTGGGATACAAGCACTGTCTGTGAATTCCCTGTGTTCCTGAGTCTCTGTTTTCCCCACTCCCCCATCTAACCTCGTACTTCTTTACAGAAATTTCTAATTATACTCAAAGAAATACTACACTGTGAAGGAACTTTGTGTCAGCTAATAATAAAATCCAGGCTGTTCAACTTGAATTGTGGTTTGTCAAGCAGAAGGATCATCCAGATCCCCTTTCCCAGAGATTATCTCAGGTTGTGTCAGCAGGTCAGGGATATTGTCCTTTTTTAGTGCTAAAAATAAATAAGTGAACACTTTTTTTGTTTGTTTGTTTTCATATGAATATTTTTTTTATTAAATGTAGACAATCCAGACATCAAGACTATTCTTGGTTACTGTTAGATGAGACCCTCTAAAGAATGGGATCCTAAGGATGCTGAAGGCTGGGGAGTGGTATTTGACTATTGGGCAAAGAAGGGAGTAGTCAGAATTCTGTGACTTGAAGCATCTATCCTGTTGCTTCAAGGCCCATATGGGCACTTTCAGGGTTATTCTGACACACAGACCTGGTGAAATCAGGTATTAAGGAGCAAGTGATTCCTTCCCCATGTTCTCCTAAAATTCTAACATCATTCCATTTTCCCCTGAAACATTAGAATGGAAGATTTATTGGGGTTGCATATCTGTGGCTTATTTTAAATGTAATCTGTGTTTTCTTTCACTCCTTTCCCTGCAGGGCGCAGTCGTTTGCCGAGCGCTTGCGGTTGGGAATCGCTGTGATCCACGGGGAAGCTCAGGATGCTGAGTCTGACATGGTGGATGGTCGGCACTCACCCCCTACAGCCAAATATGTAGCTGCTATTCACCCCAGCTTGGAGATCCCCAGTAAGTAAGTGTGTGGGGGGAAATGTTACCTTGTCATTTTGGGGGGAATGAGGCTGGCAGTGAGGGAGCATCCAAAACGGAGTGGTTCTTCATGAAGAAGCATGCCTTTTTTTTTTTTTTTTATTAGTTGAAGGGAGAAAAGATTCCTTCTTACTGCTCATTGTCCATGGTTTTGGTGCTGTATGTAAAGTCCATGCCCTCATCCTTGCAAGGAGCCAGGAGGGCCCCTGGCAGAAAGGTCTCACTTCTTTGCCATTTACTTTTCCTGTTGGTGGGAATTTTTCTGGGACACAGAAGTAATCAGTTGTGCCAACACTGGTTCTGTGTGCAGCTCTGCAATGTCAGGGGCCTTGCCAGAGAGACCTTGCTGAATGTGGATGTGACCTACAGCTGCACCAGCAAAATTGCAGGGTGTGAACCCAGCTTGGATGTTAGTGGAATTGAACTGGTGGTGTCTGCCAGCCACTCTTCCTGTGCTAAAATTACTGGTTAAAAGTTTGGGTATAAATGAATGTAGTTATTATTTTAACTAAGCTTAAAAAAAATAATTTATGTATTGAAATCCTACTGATTTTCCCAGTAATGCTGTTGAAATAGTTGTTGATCCATGACTCTGTAACAGTGCTGACCTAGCAGACATTTTTATTATTAAGGCAAATTATATAAACTTTTCCTTCTCCTTTTTACTCCTCTAAAACCATTTGCCAGTGCTGATTCCCAAGGAAAAGCCACCTATCACAGTTGTTGGAGATGTGGGAGGAAGAATAGCTATCATCGTGGTAAGTAACCCCTTCTCATAAATAACATTACACATTAAAAGTGTAAGTTGGAGAGTAAAGTTGGAGTAAAGTTAAAGTTGGAGAAATAAAGTAAATATTCTGTATCACCCACTAAACTTGGGTTGCTCGTGGACTTTTGATACCATGGGACAGAATTGAGCATATGATGAAGTGATCCATGCTGAAAAAACAGCATTTGGGTCTTGTTTCCATGAGTAGGGCAGGTGGAATTCTGTGCAATGCTTTCCTGAAGGTGAAGGGTTTCAGGTGCACATCAGAAGGGGAGAATCACTGTGTTTCTGTTGATGAGTTCAGAAATGCCAGTGAAGCCAAGATGATGGACATTGACCTGTTGGAGCAAGTCCAGAGGAGGGCACCAGGTTGATGAGGGGGATGGAGCTCCTCTGCTATGACAAAAAGCTGAGAGAATTAGGATTGTTCAGTCTGGAGAAGAGAAAGCTCCAGGGTGACTTAACTGTGGCCTTCCAGTATGGAAAAAAAATTCTTCTCTATGAGGATGGGCAGACTCTGGCACAGATTGCCCAGAGAAGCTGTGGCTGCCCCATCCCTGGGAGTGTCCAAGGCCAGGTTGGGTGGGTCTTGGAGCAACCTGGGCTAGTGGAAGGTGTCCCTGCCTGTGGCAGAGAGGAAGAACTGAATGAGCTTTCAGGTCCCTTCCAGCCCAGGCCATTCCATAATTCTCTGATTCAGTCATGGTTTCTTTGAAGCAGAGTGTAATCTCCTTGATTTATAATAAAAAAGGGCGATTTTCTGTTAGTTTGAGTTTTGTTGTACTTGGTGAACTGTGCTCAGTCGGATGTGCTGTGTTGATCTGCCTGACTTGTCACTGGCCCGGTGGTATTTTGGCAGGATGACATCATAGATGACGTTGACAGCTTCCTCGCTGCAGCGGAGACCCTCAAGGAGAGGGGGGCTTACAAGATCTTTGTCATGGCCACCCACGGCCTCTTGTCTTCAGACGCTCCGCGGCTCATCGAGGAATCCGCCATCGATGAAGTGAGTGTGGAGTCTGAATTCACATCAAATAATGTGGGGGTTTTGACAAAGCGTCTAAACTACAGCAGGAGAAGGAAATGTGGGAAGTGGTGAGATGCTGCACTGCCAGTATCAGCAGAGCTTTCCCATCAGCTTGGAGGATATTTTTGTACCTTCCTCTCTGGACCTGCATGGCAGACCAAAGGGAAGGACAGTACCATCAGTATTCATGGATACGTGCAGTCTGTGGCAACTGTGTGCCTCTTCCTAAGCTTTTGACCTGGAAGATGAAGTGAAATCTCTTGTTACCAGCAAGGGTAGCTTAGTAGCATCTGTGAACTCCCTTTCATACTTCCAGTGTGGAAGGTGGAAAAAGTAACAGAGCTATGTCTCACTGACTGTTTCTTTTCTTGTAGGTGGTTGTTACAAACACAATTCCACATGAAATACAGAAACTCCAGTGCCCTAAAATCAAGACTGTGGATATCAGCATGATCCTCTCAGAAGCCATTCGCAGGATCCACAACGGGGAGTCCATGTCATACCTTTTCAGGAATATAGGACTGGATGATTAATGCTTCTTACTCTGAACAAACACCCCGGGCCAAACTGGAATTAGAGTACGAGCTGTGAAGCGTCGTGCTTACCTTAATTTTCCATTGAGCCACTTTTTGTTTTCTCTTGGTTTAAATATCAAGGTAGAACAGTTTTTAAGAGGTTTGGGGTTTTTTTTGTTCTTTACAGGGCCTTTTTTGGGGGCGGGGGGAGGGTGGGAATAAACATTTTACAAAAAACTGTTCTAGTTGCTTTTAGGTTAGTTGCACTATACATGATGGAAAAATCCCACACAACACTCGAGGCAAGAATTTTGGCTTCTAAATTAAGCATTCCTTCTCCAAAGCTGCTTGCTACAAGTGCTTTAAATTATAACAAGATAAAGTGACTGTATAATATTTGCATTTTAAGAGCCAAAAAGGTTGTACTGTTGTATGCAGTTCAGTGATTTTGTAGGAGTGCTTTTATAGAAAAGCATATGGAATATGCACCTGTATTTATTTTCTGCAACAAAGAATAAAGACTTGTTTTGTGTGAGCTTTCTAAAAATATTCATGTGCTGGTCCCTTCTCTTCCAAATTGTCCCCTTAAGTATGGGCAGGTGTTGTGCTTGGATGTCGGAGCAGCAGGGACTTAGAAACTGGCACAGGTTACCTGGAAAAACGTGGCTGCCCCATCCCCAGGAGTGTCCCAGGCCAGGTTGGATGGGGCTTGGAGCAATCTGGGCTGGTGGAAAGTGTCCCTGCCCATGGCAGGGGGTGGCTCTGGATGAACTTTAATGTCCTTCCCAACCCAAACCGTTCTGTGATTCTCGGGAATACTGGGGGTGGAAGTTCAAGCTGGTAAAATCCACATCAGCTCATCACAGGGTAAACTTTTGTTTGTTTTTTTTTCTTTTGAGGTTTCTTGCCTGGTTTGAGGGTGTGGATGAGCTAAAAAATACTCTGTAGTGCGGAGCTGAACTTGTTCAGGTTTGTTTTCCCAACCATCCCTGGGCAGGTGTGGGTGGAATGGCCGGACAGCTGCCAGATGGCTTCTAGTCTCTGAGACTGGAAGTTCCTCACCTGTTGCAGAGAAAACTCGTGGAATTGATGAGCATTTAGAGATTGTTTGGTTTAATCCTTCTCTCACATCCTACAAACGAGTATAAAACTTGTGGCATGTTCAGGAGTGAAAATTAACCTTTATTGACACGAATTCTCAGCTTGAGACAAACTTCCAAGGGTTTTGAAGGGTTCATTGACTTCTAAGGATAAGAGCAGGTGTTTTCCTTAATGTTAATGGGTACACCAGGTTGATGTATTCACACTTGTCAGCCTTTTAGATATGTTAATGCAGGTCAAATTCCAGCGGGGCAGCGAGGAGGAAGGTCGGTTCCTCCTGTGGATGTGCGGAGCTGCTCCTGGTGCCGCGGCGGCTCCTTCCAAGGGAGGAGGGACGCTGACCTGACTCGGTGATGGACATATTAATTGCGCTGTGTTTATTTTATTAGTGAGACCTTGTGGAAGTGTGCTGCCACTTGGGAATGAGACAGCCAAGCCTCCAGCATGGCAAACTAATGGCTAAATACCCAAAAATGCGGAATTCAGAGGTGGTTTCCTGGGTCTGTTTTGTTTTGACCTTTAGAGGAATAGCTGCTTTTTTCTCTCTCAACTACCTGAAAGAAGGTTGCAGCCAGTTGGTCTCTTCTCCCAGGTAACAAGTGACAGGGCAAGAGGAAATGGCCTCAAGTTGCACCAGGAGAGGTTTAGGTTGGATATTAGGAAAAATTTCTATGTGGAAAAGGTTATCCAGCCCTGGCACAGCCTGCCTGGGGTAGTGGCAGAGTCACCATTCCCAGAGGGATTTAAAAGCCTTGTAGATGTGGCACCTGGGGATGTGGTTTAGTGGTAATATGGGTGTGCTGGGTTAACAGTTGGACTGGATGATCTTGGAGGTCTTTTCCAACCTAAATGATTAAGGATTTATGATCCCTTCTGTGAGGGCTTCTCCTGGTCAGCCCTTGCTGCCATGCTGAGGCTGCACCTCAGGTGTTGTGTTCGATCCTTCCTCCAGCACATAGAAAACCCCCAACCTTGCAATGCAATTATGGTGTTGATGAGGGCTCAGGAATTTGGGGACAAATTGCATCCATGGGGTTGAATTGCTGTCCTTTGGCTTTTCATGGTATAGAAGTGATGGAAAAGGAGCAAAGCACATGGGGCATTTCCTGGACGTTTTTCATACCTGCTCGTTTGTGAGGTACCAAAATCAAGATGTTTCAGCTCTCTGGGGAGTGGTGGGGCAGGAGGCAGGGCAGGCCAGGCTGCCCACCTGGGAGCCTTTGGAAGTGCAATTCCTGCTGCCAGGTTGTTTAATGATAAATGCCCTTGAGCTGCTAACGAGTTACTGATTGAGTGACTGTCTCTGTGAGGCTGAGGATGAAGAAGGAAGCAGAGGGATGATGGAGGGCAATTCCACTGCTGGAGCTGTTACCCCCTCACAGCACTTCAGTGTTGCTGACCTTATTGTTGTAGTGGCTTATTTTATCTTGAATGTTGGCGTGGGAATATGGGTAAGAGTCTTTTCTCTTGTTCCTTTTTGCTTTCTTTGAATAGTTTTGGTTTGGGGAAATGCTGGGAGAGATGGGGATGTTCACATGGAGAAGAGGAGGCTCTGGGAAGACCTGAGAGCCCCTTCCAGTGCCTAAAGGAGCTCCAAGAGAACTGGAGAAGGACTTCAGACACAGGGGAATGGCTTCCCACTGCCAGAGGACAGGCGTAGATGGGATATTGGGGAGGAATTCTTCCCTGTGAGAGTGGGCAGGCCCTGTCAGAGGTTGCTCAGAGAAGCTGTGACTGCCTCATCCCTGGAAGTGTCCAAGGCCAGGCTGGATGGGGCTTGGAACAACCTGGTCTAGTGGAAGGTGTCTGCCTGGGGCAGGGTGTTGGAATGAGATGTTCTTCAAGGTCCCTTCCAACCCAAACCATTCTGGGATTCTGTGATTTGGTTTTGTACAACTCTCTGTCCCTTTCACCCCCTACAGCAAGGCTCCTATACCCTGGGAACAAGATGGAACCAGCCATGGCTCAAACCTCTCCCCAGCCTCTGTGTGCTGGCTGTGAGCAGCTCTGCCCCTTGTCTTTTTAGAGGGTGTTGAGCCAGATGTCCTGATAACAGAACCAACCCTCAGCTGCAGCAGCTTCACACGAAGACTCTCCAAAGCTATTTATTCTGCCTTGCAGAAAAATCCTGGCCAAAGCAGGGCCCTATTAGCCAACCTGTCTGCTTGGGATGGCACGAGGACAGGCACATTCTCTGTGCTTCCCCCTCTCTGGGTGCTTCCTTTGCTATTCATAGCTCCAAGTTCCTGGGGTGCAACCACTGCTTCGTGTAATTAAGCTGGAGTTGCAGAGCTCCCATTAATTATCGAGTCTCCTGTCTCTTGGCTTCTTGTCTGGGAGGTTTGGGTCTTGGTGTCTTGTCTGGGTTTTTAGGGGAAGGGTGCTCTGTGCTGATCTTTCCTCCTCCCAGTCTTCCTGCAGGGTGAACAGGAACACGGTCAGTGGCTATTTCCTTGCTGGCAGAGACATGGCCTGGTGGCCAGTAAGTAGAGACCTCTGTCCCCCTTGTGGCACCCTGGGCACGGGGACATCCTGCACCACTGTCCCTCTTGTCCATCCCCCTCCCTGTTTTCTCCCCTGCCCACATTTTCCCACACCATGTCCACTTTCTCCCGCTGGGATTTGTGTCCTTGGAGCTGCATTTCCCTTCTCATTGCACAAAGGATGGTGGAGCCCACTCAGCTTGTTGGGCCGCCTCCTTGGTTTCTCTGAGCTTGGGGAGGGATTCTTGGAGTCAAACATTCACCTCCATGTCCCTCCATGATCCTGGTGACTCCAAAATATCATGGTGTCCCAAGTTTTGCTTTTTCTTCTTATTTTGGTACAATCTTGACAAACTGGCTGTAGATCCTTCCCATGTCTGGCAGTGTCTCCTTGCACAGGGCCACCTCCAGTCAGAGTCAGTGGCCATTGTGGCAGATGCAGCCACCCGTGGCTTCTCATCTTACTGAAGACAAGAAAGTCCATCCCAAACCCACGAGGGATGTCCAGATGAGCTGGATAATGGGAGTGCTGGATCCTAGGAACTCACAGCCACCCAAATTTTACCTATTAAGGGTTTTCCTTGCAAAACAGAAATTCCCCCATGGGGGCTCTTTGGCCACCCTTTGTTCCAGGAACGACAGGGAGGTCTGTTCCCTATTGCTCCCACTCAGACATCACTTCTTCCACCTCCTCTTCCTAATTTATCCCCTCGAGGCTGCTCTGGTGGGGAAGAACCAAAGCTGGTGGGTTCCCAGCCCAGGTGAGCACCTGCAGCCCCTCCTGTTCTCCCACAGATCGGTGCCTCCCTCTTTGCCAGCAGCGAGGGCTCGGGGCTCTTCATCGGCCTGGCCGGGACCGGCGCCGCTGGGGGAATCGCTGTCGCTGGCTTTGAGTGGAATGTAAGAACCCTGTCGTGTCATTAAGGAAACGAGTCTGTCGCAGCAGATGGCCCATTTCACAGCACCCGGCTAGAAAGAGGCGTGCAGGGGGTAATTAAAACAACCCTGCTGACTCAGCTCCTGTCTAGTGTAGGGTGAGTCTGGAGTCAGCTCTGCTCCCTGTGCTCGGGGAAAAGGACATTCTGGATCCAGCATCCTAACCCAGCCCCTGCAAGCTCTGACAGGGAGATTACTGAATAGGTCACCCATTCCCTGCTTCCCTGCATGTTGTATCCAAAGTCCTTGGGTTCTGCAAGAGAAAAAAAAAAAAAAAGGGCATTTGGCTTGAGTGGTGCTCAAGGAGTTGGTGGGAAATGTCTGGTCAAGGGCTGAGGAGAGCAGGTTGCTGCTGGCAGGGATGCTGAGGGGTCTGAAGCCATTTTGGGGGTGTAAAGGTGCCCTCAAAGGTGAGCCAGGGCTTGGTCAGGAGCAGGGACAGGGTTTAGGACTGCAGTTAGTGTTGAGCTGGTGTAGGATCCATGTTTTTAGTTGGCTGTGTCATGTTCCTCCTTCCCAACAGGCAACTTACGCTCTTCTGGCACTCGCCTGGGTGTTTGTGCCAGTCTACACCTCGTGTGGGGTACGTACAGCTGCCCAGAGCCTGCAGTGGGGAACCTGGCCCTGGGCAGCTCCCCTGCTCCCAGGAGGACTGTCACCACTGTGCTGTGGGACTCCTGAGTGGGAATGCCACCGTCCCTGTGCCCCATTCCTGGAGGATGGGCCCTGGGCAGGGCAGTGATCTCTGTCTCCCCCCACAGATTGTCACGATGCCCGAGTACCTCCAGCGGAGGTTTGGAGGGGACAGGATCCGGATGTACCTCTCCAGCCTGTCACTCCTGCTCTCCATCTTCACCAAAATCTCAGTGAGTACCTCCCCCTTCCCTTTGTCACAACTCCACCACTGATTAAGCCCCCAAAAGGTTTTATTCTGGGGCTCAAACCTTGTGTAGCCAAATCAGGGGGAGATCAGCTGCTGTAGGATGCTCCGGGAGGGAGAGGGACAAAAAGTGGGAATTTGTGAGCAGGTGCTGTCTGTGACACCCCATGAATCCATGGGTAGATCCAGCAGTGATGTCCGTGTGGCCCATTCCCAAACTGCCTTGCAGCAGAGGCTGTGGGTGAAAAGTGCTGGAGGTTGGGCTGCATGGGCTGGATTTGTCTCCATGCTCTGGCAGTGATGCTTTTCAACATCCTCGAGGGACCCAGCAGAGCCAGGGACTGAACTGGGAATGCATTCATTGCTTTAGGGAGCGTGGGTGGGTTTTCTGAGGGAAGGAAGCCTCGCTGCAGCTGTAAGATATGCAAGCCTGCACAGAGTGTGCCTGATTTCCAGGCTCTTTTCCACAGGGATGTCTTCCCCTCGTTTTGACCTCGTTCACAACTCCCTGTGTGCAGCCTCCACTCTCGCTGGTAACCATGGGAAGAGTTTAACCGAGGTGAAACAGCTAAAGAGCCTGTGATACCGGGTCTAGGGCAAGCAGGAGAGAGTCGGGCACAGACAGCCCTGGGGGGCTGGAGACAGCGAGACAGATCAAGAGCAAACAGCTCGGAAAATCTGGAGAGAAAAACCTGCCTCAGGGAGCAGTCCTGCTCTCGTGGAGCAGGTGGATCCGACCTGGGCTTTGTGGGGGCTAAAAGAAAAGTGCTTTTGCAGGTGTCTGGCTGCAAGAGGTGCTTTTGCATGAGGCTGGCTGCGAGCAGAGACTGGCTGAGGCAGGAGGGGCACTGCTGGTGTGTCTCCCCACGTCGAGGCGCTCAGCACCTTGCTCTGCACCTGCCAGCTCCACCAGCCTGGCTGGATGCAGCATCTCACCCTGCACAGCGTTTCTGCAGCCCCAGGCCCCGGACTGAGCTGTGGGGGGATCCTCTGGGTCTCCCTCCCAGGGATGTGAGGGCTGGAGCAGCCCAGAAACAGGTCTGGGTGTGCACATCTATGAGCACTCAGTGCAAAGGGAGGGGCTGCATCCCACTTGGACAGAGCCCGGCGCTGCTGAGGGGATGTCCCCGGCTCTGGGAGACCCTCTCTCCTTCCCAAGCTGCCCTTGGGCAAGGCACTGCTTTGGGTTTAACAGGCAGGTTTGGGGGGAGCAGCCCTTCCCGTTTACAGACTGGCAGAGGTGACACTGGTGACCCTGTCAGTGCAGTTGCCACTTGTATTTCCCCCTACAAAACCATGCCCTGTCCTGCTGGAGGGCATTCCTCCCATAAAACTGATAGTCTTTATATCCTAATCCTATATGCTGTTGAAAATCCTACAGGATTCTTCCTGAAATCATCTTGGTGGCCCCTGGAGCACCAGCTCAGTTTGCAGGCCTGGCCAGTGACACTCTGATGGTTCCCTTATTGCACTTATGTCCAATAATCTGTTGCCACTCGTTCCCCTCCTGTGCCACATCTCTCCCCTGCTCCCAAAAAAGACCCAGGAGGAGCCTGGAGGAGATGTAGGAACACATTTGTCTGTGGTGCTGTTCCCTGATTCCATCATCTGCAGGGAATCTCTGGAATTCACACACATCCCTGCTGTTGTTTAAAAGGAAAGGTTGGAAGCTGGGATAGGATTCCTGCTGGGGTAGTTTGTTCTTGCTGGTCTGAAGAAGAGGCCACTGGTAGTCTGAGGTTGTCTCTCTCCAGACTGTCACCCACATCCCCTTACCAGATGGTGCTCAACCATGCCATGGGGCTGTGCTTGGTCCAGTTGGTTTCCAGTCTCATCATGGCTTTGCCAAGGGGGACAGATGTCCTACACTCTCAATCTTAACTTGAGACATGGTTCTGGTGTCACTCCTTGCCTCACACCAGATGACCCTGTAGATGATCCCATGCAGTCCCTGCTCCAGTGGGAACCTCTGCAGTTCTCTGGGCCCTTCTCAGCACAACCTTGTGTTTGGAGCCTGGTGGACACTCCCAAACTCCTCTTTCCTGAGCCTTTCCTCAACCAGTGCTGTAGTTTCCCTGGTCTGCTGAGCTTTCTGTGATCTCTGAGTCAGGCAGGATGCAACAGAAGAGGGATCATCCTAATAAGGGGATTATCTTGGCATCTGGCTCCATTCACAGTAAATCCCACAGACAATGGCTGTTTCCAGCAGCGGGCTGGGATGAATGTCTGCAGACACACGGGCGTTGCCAAACTGGCCCGGTGTCCCCAGGTCCCTGTCCCCGGTGGTGGCCGCAGTGGGGAGTGTGGGAGGGGAGTGTAAAGCTTGGAGCAAATAGGCAGGGCTGTCTCCTGGGGAGTTTCCTTTGGTTCTTGCTGGGGTCTGCCTCAAAGCCCGGGATTAGCTGGGCTTTTCCTGCCTCCTCTCCCTGCAGATTGTGGATGGATCTCTGCTCCACATTCTCCCGAGCTGAGACACGGCATCAGTGCTGCTCCCTCAGCTCTTCTTTTGGGGCACAGGGAGTGACAGTCCCTCCTCTCCTGGAATTCCCCCTTTAGTGCAACCCAACTTTCCATGTTTCATGGCAGGGTGCAGCAGGGCAGCCCAAAATCCTGCTGAGAGGTGGCATCCCCCTGGCTGGAAAAGCGTGAGGAGTTTCACAGGTGTCCCAGCCTGGTGAAGGATCCCTGGAGACCCCTCTGCACCCTGGGTAACTTGTTCTACCAAGGCTTTGGCTTCACCAACTGTTAATCCCAAACTGTCTCCAAAGCCATCTTTCAATGGGAAGGCATTAACAGTGTTGGGTAAGAACGAGTTTCCAAGTGAGGTCACCGGTGGAGGCAGGGATCTCTGTGGATTATGAAGCCTGACTTCAAAGGCTTCTCCCCTCCTTTTAAGGTTGAAAGGACTTATTTTATGAATAGGTCATGCCTGATTTTAATTAGCTTGTTTTTGTATTCGGGTTGTCTTATTAACAACCCGGTCACATGTGCTTTTATTTTTTCCCACCCTTGCAGAATCACCAGGAAGGGAGGTGGAGATACCTCTGCTTCCTCATAGCAAAGCCTTCAACTCATTTGCAGACGACTGCAAAAATGATTAAGCATTGAGAAAGCCAGGAGAAGCAATTATGAAATATCCTGTCCAGGGCTGAATCTTCCAGCTGGGCTGTGGGGAAGGGTTGCTGGAGAAGCAGGGAGTCACAGGGAAGAAAAACTTCCCGACTGGTGCTGATTTGACAAGTGATGGATGCCTCCAAGGGACATGGGGAGTCCTGGAAGACACCAAGGATTCTGGGCTGGCACTGTGCTAGGAAGGCTTAAAATATTTTGGGTTCCCATTTCGGGGTGTATCGAGAGGAGGTGGCTGAGGGCCCTTGGTGGGGTTTTTCTGCATTCTTGCTGAAGCTTGCACTGTGTGAGTGGTTTAGTTGTCCCTTTCTAGGGCTTCTTGGTGGATTAAAGCTGTGTTTGGATTGCATTTGTGATGGAAAGGCATCAAGGAGCCACTGGTAGAGATCATGGCATGGTTGTCCATGAGTGGGCTCCTCTTCAGGAGGTCATTCCAGGGCTGGATTCCCTCTTGGTGCTGACAAGGACTCTCCCAGACACATGGCCAATCCCAGGTGCAGCTGAGGACACGTAGTACCTCCCTTGGGAATGCCAGGCATGACTGTTCTGTAAGGCCTGGTTCAGATGCCATGGAAGAGTCCCTGAATTAGGATCCTCGAGATCATGGTGTGAGTGCTTTTCTGGTTGGTTTGATTTGATTTAATCAAGGTTGTGTCTAACAGTGTGGGCTCACCTGCTGGGGAATGGCTTTGTGTTGTGCTGAAGCTGGTTGTGTGCTCACCTTCTGGGATTTGGGCTGATGGAGCCAACATTTTGGCTTTTCCTTTGCATGGCCCCTCTCCATCACCTGGGGATGGTCCCCAGCTCCTGTGCGGGAGTGTCCTGGAGCAGAGCCGGGAGGAGGGAGGGCAGAGTTGGGGCAAGGACGTGTGATATGGGAAATAACACCAGCCCTACACCTTACTAATCCCAAGCAACTGCTCCCACATGACTGGGCAAGACAGCCCTGCTGCTGGGGGATGGTGTTGGGGAGGTGTGTGAAGAGAGATGTCAAATCAGAGTTGATGTCTTGG
Organism: Formicarius rufipectus; assembly: GCA_013399695.1. Classification (NCBI taxonomy): domain Eukaryota; kingdom Metazoa; phylum Chordata; class Aves; order Passeriformes; family Formicariidae; genus Formicarius; species Formicarius rufipectus. The sequence goes on along the minus strand of VXAU01003858.1, from coordinate 155,985 downwards.
CTGTGGGAACCCGTCGCAGCTCCAGGCAAGGGTGTGGAGTCTTCTTGTCTTGCCTCTTCCTGCCCCTTCTGGCCTCGCTCCCTTCTCCAAACTAGGTTTTTGAGAAGATGCCCCAGCTGAGAGCAGGGTGAGCTCAGCTCTGGGCCGAGATGTTGGTGGTGGCACTGCCACCTGCACCTGGTCCTGTCCTCCCACAGCATCGCTGCTTTTGTTGGAGGAGGTGCCCCAGCTCAGAGTCTCTGCTTTACATGTCATTCCCACCAAACCATGACAACCTCCACATGTGTCCAGTGATGGCTGGAGCTGCCTGCTCTGCTCCTGTGGGGCTGGGGAAAGGTGGCACCCACCTGCAGCAGTGACACTGCCACTCACCTGGGACCCTTCAGGAGTGTCCTCCTGGCATGTGCTGTACAACGTCAGGGAAGGCTCCACAGAGTCCTCATTGTGGCCTCCCAGTACTTAAAGGGGTTTGTAAAATGAGGCAGACTGTGGTAGGACCAGGGGGAATGGTTTTTAACTCAAAGAGGAGACACTGAATATCAAGAAAAAATTCTTCCCTGTGAAGGTGAGGGGAACACTGGCACAGGGTGCCCAGAGGAGCTGTGGCTGCCCCATCCTTTGGGGTGGGCCAGGCTGGGCAGGCCTTGGAGCAACCTGGGTTGGTGGGAGGTGTCCCTGCCCATGGCAATGGGTTGGAATGAGATGTTCTTCAAGGTCCCTTCCAAGTCAGACCATTTCAGGGTTCTGTGTCCTCACTGAACCCACAGAGCTGGCTGTTTCCCTGCTGTGCTGCTCTTGCAACATCCCTTGGGTGGTGGATGTCACCTGTTCCAGCCCCCCTGTTTCTTCTTCCACACACAGACAGACCTGTACTCGGGGGCCCTCTTTGTGCAAGTCTGCCTGGGTTGGGACCTCTACCTGTCCACCATCCTGATGCTGGTGGTCACAGGGCTCTACACCATTGCAGGTAGGTTGCTCAGCATCTGCTGCCCTCAATCTTCTTTCTTGGTTTGAACCACATCCCTCACCCTCCTGCTTTTATTTTACTGTCATTACTTTTGGAAGGCTTTTGGGGTTTATACCAGTGGGGTTCATGTTCCTGCCCTATCCAGCCAGTATCTGAGCAGCCCTTTTGGTGAACCAACTCAGGTGATGACTCAGCCCATGACCTCTCCTTTGTCATTACATCTTTTCAATAGTAATAACTCCTCCCCCCCCCACGTACCTGAGCACTTTCCTGTGTGTGTACCTATTTGTAACAGCAATAATCAGGGTTTCTCCTATTACAGGACTATTATTATGGAATATTCAACCTGAGAGCCCTTTACCCACCTCCTTTCCCTCCCTCTTGCCCTGCCCTCAGTGCAACCTGCTGCCCTCTCTCCACAAAGCTGTTGGGAATATTTCTTGCCCACGCTTCCCCGTTGTGGGACCAGCTGTTTTTGTGCAGGGTCAGTCCACAGGTTTCTTCTGTGATCCAGAGGTGATGAAGGTTTGAAGCTGGAGTTGGAAACTGTGGGTTCCTGGCTCACAGCCCTGCTCAGACCGTGGGACTGTGTATCCCTGGCAGTCCTTTGGGTTATTATGTTGCCTGGGACATTCCCTCCCCTGCTAGTGCCAGTGGAGACACCCGGCAGTAATTCTTCCCTCCTTATCTCACCCCGGCCATCAGAATGGGAAACGGTTTAAGTGTATCCACAACAGGGTGGATTTTGCAAGACTTTGGTTTTAAGCAAATCCCATCTCAGGTTTTCCTTGCCCACAAGGCTTGTTGTGATGTGAAGCACCTCGGTGTGAGCTCAGGCAGGTGTGATCGTTGCATCACCCTGATCCCAAAAACATCCCTCCAGATGCCAGGGATGGTGCAGCCCTGAATTCTTGGGATGCAGTTCAGTGCCTGGGGTTGAAACTGGTTCAGTTTTTGTCCCATTTTCTTTAGTTTGGCTACTTTTTAATGCTTCTACTTGTGTGCTGAGGGGTTGATTTCTGGCTGGGTGAGCAGGTGCTGGGTTTGCAGCAGGTCCAGAGGGAGAGCTTGGGATGGAAAGGGAGAAATGCTGCTGGCTGGATGGCTGAGGGGACCCCACTAAGCACCGTGTGCCCGAAAAATAAACCTATAGGGTTTGGAGGAGAGCTGAGGGTGTACAAAGGGGAAACCTGGTGTTCAGCAGAACATGGTAAATGATGAGACCAATGTCCTGAATGTGATGTGGTGCTGGAGCAGCCAAAGAGCCAGGACTGGGACTGGCTGCTGTGTTCCTGACTGTGTGGAGATGTGGGGCTGCATCCCCCATCTCCTGCCACCCGTTGACTCCCCTCCCTGCCCTTGGTGAGGCTGCAGCCCCTGTGGCTTTTGGCTGCTCCCCCCAGCCCCTCTTTGGGGGTGCTGTCTGTCCCCTCCTTGACACCAGACCCACTGAGGAGCTGTTCCCCCCGCCTGCTGCAGCCCCCCCTGCCCCACAGTGTCAGCAGGCTGAGGCTGGTGACAGGTACACCCCCTTGGGCAGTTTTATTGGGACTTTCTGACTGTTCCAAGCCCAAATCCAGCAGTGCTCCCAACCCCCTGCCTTGCTCTCGTGCAGGGGGGCTGGCGGCCGTCATCTACACCGACGCACTGCAGACACTCATCATGGTCCTGGGAGCTGTCGTGCTGGCTGTGAAAGGTAAGGGCTGCTCCAGGGCCACCTCCCCTCCTCACTCAGGTGCTCTTGGAAATAAATAAAAACACTCAGTCTGAGCAATCTGCTGGCCAAGATGCCCAGCAGCACTTTGGTCCATGGCAATCACCTAAACGAAGTCTGTATGTGGCCCTGTGTGCCCTCTGTTTCCCCTGAGTGCCATTCCTCCAGGTGCAGATCCCATGAAGCTTCCCCCTGGTGCTCCATGTGGGACCATCCCCAGCAGTGGTGACATTCCTGTGGGCATTGCTGCTTGGCATGTTTGCCTCTCACTCTGGGACTGATGAAGTGCTTGAGAGAAAAGCAGCATTCCCAGTTCTGCTCCGGGTGTTTTGGTGAGGTCTTCAGGCAGGATGCCACTGCCCAGGGACGTGCACAGCAGAAGGTGGTGCTGGAACAAGGCACGGCTGCAGGGGTGGGATGTGGAGCGTGGTGCCATTCCCTGCTCTGGGCTGGAGTCACTGTGGTTGATCACCAGCCCTTCCTGAACCCCCAGCACTGTTGTGTCTCCCTACATTCAGCCTCAGAGCATCCCTGTGAGGCCAGGTGCTTTCATCAGCCTGGTTCTGCCATTGGGGCTCTTGGCCCCGAGGAGCAGGAAGCAAAAAGTCAGGTCCCAGCTTCAAAGGCAAGTGTTTAACTACAGAGGATGATTTCCAGAGGCGCTCCTGAGATGATTTCCACCATTTCCTGGAAAGGGCAGGTAGGAAAGGCTTTGACCCAGTGCTGTGGAGGTGGGAGCAGCCCCAGAGCTGTGACCAGCCCAGTCCTGCATCTGCTCCCCTGTGCCAGAGCAGAGCTTTGCCCCGGGGTGAGCCCTTGGACATAACAAGGCATATTTACAAGAAACAAATGAAAGGACATAGACTTCCTGGAGAAAGGACAATAACACTTAATACCCCAGCAGCAGCACGGAGCTGCTCCAGGCAGAGGAGCTCGCTGCCTGTCGAGGCAGAACGGAGCAGTGGCTGCAGCCTGTGCCTTTGACGTGGTGCCTGGGTGTTGTGGATCCTTGTCTGGAGCTGTGCTTGGCCGTGGGGCTCTCTGAGGCTTGTCTCTGCCGGGCTTGCCTGGTGCAGCTGCACAGAGCCAGAGGAGCAGGGCAGGTAGGCAAAGTCTGGAAAATCCCCTTGGGCAGCTGCAGAGCCTGCCTTGTTTTGGCTTTGCTACCTGCAAGCGTGGCAGTGTGTGCAGGGGAGTGAGGGTGCTGGCAGAGGGACTGAGTTGGGGGAGCCAAAAGACAAGCTGCTGGTTGCACAGGTTTTTCCTCAGGACTCTGGAGACCTCAGGACCTGGACTGGGTGTGCCCCACAGTATTTGGTTTTCTCCTGCTTTTGCCAAGCTCAGCTAATAAAGGACACTCTCAATAGAATCATGAAATAGTTTGAGTTTGAAGGGACACCTTCCACCAGCCCAGGTTGCTCCAAGCCCTGTCCAATCTGGCCTTGGACACTTCCAGGGATGAGGCAGCCACAATTTCCCTGGGCAACCTGTGCCAGGGTCTCATCACCCTCACAGGGAAGAATTTTTTCCTAATATCCCATCTACCCCTGCCCTCTGTCAGTTTAAAAATCACTTTGCTGAACAGAGACCTTGGCAATGCCATCGGTGGCTCTGCTTAGCCCTGGCACACTGTGCCATCCTGCACCCACTTGCCATTCAGCTTGAGAATGTTCATCCCAGCAGAGCCCAGGAGCTGCATCCCCAGCATCTCCCGCCTAGAGGATTTTGCTCCGCTCTCCCTTCTTGGTGGGCGTGGGTGCCGTGACTTGCTGGTGAGCAGCTCTGGGAAGGGGGCAAGCCCTCACCCCCGGGCACCACTCTCTGCTTTCAGCACTCGGCCTCTGCCTCTGGAGAGCCTTTGTTGGTGCCCAACGCCCATGCAAAGCTTGGGAGTAGCTGGCGCCTGGATAAATCCAGCGCTGGAGGGGGGCCAGGGCTGCTTGTGCAAGAGCAGGAGGAGTTCACAGGGGCTCCTCACTGCCTGGGAAACACGGGAGGAGGGGTTGTAAGAGGGGGGGACACTGTGGGTGATGCCCCTTTGTCGACTCCCCCAAAGCCTCGGGTCAGGGGGGATGCCCTGGGATGAGGACAGGGCTGTAGGGTGGTCACAGAAATGGGAGGACTGCCAGGAGAGGGCTGTCCTCTGGCAGGAGGGGACAACAGAGCAGGATGGGTGGGCTTGGAATTCAGGATTTATTCAAGCTGGCATTTGATGGTTTGATCCCAGTGCCCAGTAGCTGGTGCCTGAAGGATTTGGTCTAAAGACAGCAGCGCTCATGGGCACGGTCCTGTGGGAGGGAAACTGCTCAGGAGCACAGTCCCACCTCATGCTGCTGTACTGGAGGGGGCCAAGCTGAGGGTCTGGACTGCAAGGGCTAGAGGGATACAGGATAGGATAGCTGGACCAGATTTGGAGAAATCCACTGAGGGATGCTCCTGGGTCTTGCTTTGAGTCTCCCCTCCATGAAACCTCTGGAGCCTCCTCTGCTCCCGAGCACCAGCAGCTGCCGTGGGTATGGGGGTGCCAACACACCTCCCCACTTGTGTCCCTCAGGCTGCTGTGTGGTGTGTGGGGGGAGCAGTGAGGGTGCCTCCCTGCCCTCCCTCCTCCAAAAAGAAATGCCTCTGGCTCCAAAATTCTCCCACTGGAGGTACTGGGGGAGCTGCAAGGAGCAGGGAGGTGGTGGGGGACCAGAGCACAGCCCAGGGCTGGTTGGCAGCAGCTGCAGGTAGGAGGAGCACAAGGCATCTACCAAGGGCTCAGATCTCACTTGCTAGGGCTTGTTCATGGCACATAGTCCTCACTGAGGCTTAGGCTCAGTTCTTGGATCCCATTTTCTAGGGAAGATGCAGTGAAAAGGGTCTTTTTTTTCCTTTTTTTTTTTTTTTTACTGGTTGCTGGAGGTCTCAGAGTGGGGGCACATGGGGGATGCTGGGAAAGTGCTCAGGGGAGTAGAAAATGTTTGGCTGGACACTTGTGCCAAGGCACCTTGAGCTGCCGTTTGTGGAGTCCAAGGCCGCCTAATCTTGCATTTTAATAGTCCTAGGCGAGGTTTGCCTGCTGTGGGACCAGGGAGCTTTAATGAACAGGTTGCTTTTACAGTACAAGGTTAAAAGAGGTGGGTCCCTTGGGGAGTCTTTGTCCCAAGACTTGAGTCACCCTCTGAAGGAAGGGTGGACTGCAATGGGACCTGCTGTGCAAAATGGTAATAGAAGAGTCTCTTAAATAACTAGAAGAAAACACGATCACGGACGGGCCCTCCCTCTTTGGGCAGCACTCCTGGGTTAAGGAGCTGGAGAGCGTTTTGCCAGCTGATCTCACAGACCACTGGGCTTTATCCCGCTCTAACCAACTCCCCCAATGGTGCTTTCCAGCTTTTAACGAGATTGGAGGTTACCCCAACCTGGCAGAGGCCTATTTCAAAGCCGTGCCATCCAAGATCATTCCCAACACTACCTGCCACCTGCCCAGAGCTGATGCCATGCACCTCTTCCGAGACCCGGTGTCTGGAGATCTGCCCTGGACCGGGATGACTTTTGGGCTGTCCATCATGGCCACGTGGTACTGGTGCACCGACCAGGTAAATGTAAACAAGAACCCCGTTCCCCCTTGTAACACGGCGTCGCCTGGGGCTCCAGGCACGCTCTGCCACCGCTCTCGCCCTGCAGGGCCACCTTCACCAGCACCTAGTGCTCCTTCTGGCCCGGGCTCTCAGGGGGTTGCTTTTTGGAGTCAGTAGAAGCACCTGGGGCTCCCGCAACCCTGTTCTTGAGGTGCTTGGACTGGGACAGTTTGGAGAGCGGGATGCCGAGGGGCGTCCTCATCTCCTCGGTTGTCTTCTGGCTCTCGGGCAGGCGGGCGAAGCGTTTGCCTGGTGCTCTGGGGTTGCTCGGGGAGAGGTGACCAGGAGCTGTGGGCTTACTGGGGCTGAAGGCTTTGCTCTGCCAGTAGGGCTGGCTGCCTGCAATGGTCTTTTTGGGTTCTGCTCCATCCCCTCTGTACTTGGTGGCCCCGAGGGGTTTCTCGTGCGTCGGGGAGCAGGAGACCTCCTTGCCCTGCTCTCTGCCCACGGGGGTCCTGGGTCGGTAGCGATAGATATGCGTCCCCTGTTTGTTAAAGAGCAGACAAAGAGGTGAGCTGTGGCTGTTGTGAGGGCACCTCTTCACCTCTCTGTGTCACGGGCTTGCTCCTCATGGACAAATCCCTCTGACATTCAGTGTACTTCCCTTGCCCAAATTCCTCTGAGACTGGTGGCAGCTCGAAACTACCTCAAGCCTTAACCATGGCTCTGCTCTGATTTCTTACTCTGGTAACACACAGTCCTGCACGTGGAGCAGCTCAGCAGTCACTTCCTGAGCAGCCCTTGTAGTCCAGAGGCTGCTCCAAGCCATGTCCCTGCTGCCTGGAGATCCAGGACACCTTCTCTCCAGCAGCAGCTTGAGCACCCATTTAATCACCTAAGCCCTCACCTCAGGCCCAAAGAGCACCCAGTCATCCAACCCTGAGCTGTGGGATCAGCTGACTGCCAAGATCAGATGAAAGGATGGTGGGATGAGGAGACAACAGTGAGCTGCAACACCAGTGTGGGGGTGGCTCTGATTAGCTGGCTTGAGACACACGTTTGGATCGGGTCTGAGCACCATTAATCTTAATTCTGGACGGGGTAAGGCCATAACACATGGCTGTGGTCACCAGATATTTATCTCCTCCTTGGGTGTGCCTGCACCATGACCTGGAGGTGTGATTGTGGCTGTGCAGATGTACCAGGTGAGATGGGATCTGGTGAGTGCAGGTGCTGATGGCAGGATGAGCTGGGGCCAGGAGGCTGCAGAGCTGGCTATGCCAACCCATCCAGCCTCTGCCACGACCCCTGCCTTGCTGCCAGCACCACATCTCCACAGAGTTGTTGCCATCAGCTCAATGTTCAGCCAGTTAGTCCCAATATCCCAAAGGTCTCCCTGGTCCTGGAGCAGACACCTTTGTTGACCACAAGGGCTGAGCTAAGGCAGTTTAGCTTAGGTAGTTCTAGATTGATTTTATCAGATGCTTAAAATCAGCCTTAAGGACTGAGATGGTTTCAGGTGGGAAGGACTAAGCGTGATTTATCTCCTCTCCCTCTAAGCTCTTCATGTGCCTGGTGTATGGCACGTGATGCCTGAGCTGGGTGGTGGGTCCTGCAGCTCCTGAGATGCCATGGCTCTTGGGAAGAAGTTAAACCATGGCTTTCCCAAGGAACTGGCACCCTGTCCCTCCTGTCCATCAGGGAATGAGTCAGTGCTTAGCTTGCAAGTGGCTGAATCCTGCTGGGTGCTGAGCACTTCTCTGTAAGCCTTTGGGGAGGCTCTGAGTTCTTTTAAATCAGCAATTCCTACAAGTGTTTCCTATTTAAGAGGGATTCTCTCAAAACCCTGGCTGTGCTGTGCATGGACAGAGCTTTGAAGTGTGATGGTGTGAGTAGTGGAGTTGTGGGAGGAGGAGGCTGGATTTGGCTTCCTTGTCATTGTGGCCACTCTTCGGGGAGGAGATTGAATAGAAGGGGCAAGAGTGGGGAGGATGGTGGTGGGGAATGGTTGATACTGGCAGGAGGATGTGCTGCTGGGGTTGCACTGGGCTTTTGTGGCACTATGGTGTAACATTACTGGGCTGGAGAGAAACCCTGCTGTGGGTTGGGAGCACATCTCTGCTGCATTTGGGAGCTGCTTTCGGGCCCAATGCCCAGTGGCTCCAGTGTTTGGGGTGCAGTTTGGCAAAGAGCAGGCTGAAGTGGAATAGCTGTTGGTGCTGCTCATCCCTCCTGCCTGGCCCTCCACAGGTCATTGTCCAGCGGTCACTCTCTGCCAAGAGCCTGAGTCATGCCAAGGCTGGCTCCATCCTGGCCAGCTACCTGAAGATGCTGCCCCTGTTTGTCATCATCATGCCAGGGATGATCAGCAGGGTCCTGTACCCAGGTAAGGGCCTGCTGTGTGGCTGTGGAGCTGGTGGGATGGGCATTTTTCCTGTCACTAAAGGGATGAGTGGGAGTGGGCTTGTTTAGAAGCCTCTGCTCTGCACAGACCTGGGGACTGTGCAGGTGGAAGAGGGACCAGAGAAGACATGGGTGTCCCTTGTGTTCTCCCTGAGCCTGCCACACATCCAGGAGTGAATGGGGTTGTGTGCAGAGAGAAGGAGATGTTCCAGGGAGAACTTGGGTGTCACGTTCTCTAGGGAATGGAAAACAGGATGTTTGCCCTGAGTGAGCCTCCACCTGTGTTTTGGGCTATGCTGGGCCATGGGCCAGCACATAAGAAATGTGGACACAGTCAAAGGTGTTTGTGGGGGTCGATGGTGATTCCTGTTGCATTCTGGTTTTCTGGGGTTAACCAAGTGTTGTTTTGCTTTCTTATTTTTACACATGGGAGAAACTCTTCCCTGCACATCCCCACCAGGTGAGCACTGGCTTTCCTAACCCTGATGCTGTGCTAATTGTCTGCCTCTCATCAAAGGGCCAGAACAAGTTACTGCAGGAACACCAGTGCACCCGGCCACCCCAAGCAGGGTGGCACCTGGGTCACAGCATCAAAGGGCTTGGTGCTCCTTGCCCTGCAGGACGAGGGGGTATTTGATGTGTGAGGATTAAAGCTCTGAGCTCCCTGTCACTGCCTGGGACTGGAGAAGCAAGTGGACTCTGGGATAGTAAATTTAATTCCCCGTAAATACAGATTAGATGCTCCACTGGGGTGACCTCAGGCAGTTTCAGTGATTTCAGCTGCTGATTGAACCCTGGGGGTTTGAATGCTCCAAAAACAGCGGGTGGGGAGCCTTGAGAAACCAAAACACTTGGCAGTGGTACAAGAGGCTGCAGCTCTTGGGTGGGAATAGGGGGTTGACCCTGTGATCCCCCTGCCTGGAGGGGGTGATGCTCTGGCCCTGGGGGGGTCGCTGGTGTGCACCCCCTGCCCCAGCAGCGGGATTCTGGCATGCACCCCATGGAATTGCAGCACCCGTGCGGTGACAGGGTCTGGCGTCACCGCTGGAGCAGCCTCAAAGCTGCTGACTGTGGCCCTCGCCCACAGAGGTTGCTGTCCCTGTTTCTCTGCTGTCTTGCTCTGCCTAATTATGTGTCCGAGCACTTTTCCTTTGAAGCTAATCACCCTGGCAAGGTGCTGGAAAACAAACCTGAGAAGGACACGCCTGCACGCACAGTCTGTCCCCGGCTGGGCATGATGCCACTGCTGATGGGCTGTGGATGGGGCTCAGCGAGTCCAGGCACATCTGTACAGCTGTGTGTGGAGCTGCTGGGCTCCATCCCCAGCCCAATCTTTAATTCCCAAGAAACCTCCCCTTTACCAGCTGTTCTAATTGCTAGACACCAAGAGCTGTAGCATGGCCACCACCTTCCTGACCAAGAGCACCTCTTGGGTAAATCCTACCATTGCCACGTGTAGGGTGTTATTCTTCTATATGGGAAGTCTGATCTCAGCATCGAGGACCTGACACCAAAGCTCGGGATGACACCACGCCTCGGCTGAGCTGGCTGGGTCATCTCCAGGTTTGCAACCTCTGTAGGGTGGAGAAACATAAGGTCATAGCAAAAAGTCCTACCTGGGTGGCACTGCTGGGGTAGGAGCTGTTGCCATCCAGGATGGTGTGGGGCAGCACACGCCTGATGTCCATGGCGTTGCTTCTCCTCTTCGTCCCATCCTCCACACGGATGTGCCTCAGGGAGGGGAGGCTGCCCAGGGGGCTGACGAAGGTGCCCCGGCTGATGTGGGGGTCACTGAGCTTCCTCTGCATGGGGAGGATCTCCCCGTTGTGGGTGACGTCCGAGTTGGTTCTCCGGAGTGGCCCGTAGCGATCCCTCACCTCGAAGTACTCGTCAGAGATGGAGGAGGCGTTGGAGCGGCGGTAGCTGTGGTCAGCAGAGCTGCTGGAGTAGCTCTCCTGGTCACTGAGAGTGATGTACTCCTCTTCCTCCTCCTCCTCGTCTCCCAGCCCGTTGTGGGAGCAGGGAGGCCCTTTGTCCTCCTGTGGCCCTGCCGTGGGCCGGTCTGGCTGGAGGTGGGAGGTCTCCATGGATGCTCCGTTGGGCTTCTCCTCCCGCTCCTGCTTCACACCCATGTGGTCAGCTAGCGGTGGTTGTGTGTCACACTCCAGGGCAGTGCTGCTGTCACAGGTTGTAATGACTTTGGTCACAAGGACACCAACGGGGACAGTCCTTGGCTTTGGAACTGGTGGTTTGATGGCCTCCACTGTCTCCTCCTGTGGCTTCAAGTGGTGGCCCAACGGTGAAGTGGCAAGTGTTCCTGCTTGCCTGGTTGTCCAGCTGCCGCCTTCGATGGGGTTGGTGGTGGGGGCTGCTGGAGTTTCCATGGGTGGCTGTGGGATCTGTCTTTGGCAGGAGGTCAGCAGAGGTGGCTCCTGGTCTGAGTTTTTCTTGGCCTCCATCTCCCTGTTCTTCAGCATCTGCCTGTGCTGGGCGCTGGCCTGGGAGACGTCGCAGACTTTGATGCGGTTCATCTGCGAGAGCTTCGCGTTCTTGATCTTGGGGTCAATAATGTTGATGTACCCCAAGACTTCGCTCCCAGGCTCGGGGTCGGGCTCCACCCAGGTGGGCAGGTAGTCAAACATGTTGGCTTTCTCCAGATTCAGGAGGCCGGGGTGGATGAGCAGGGATAGGTCTGCCATGTCCCCGTGCCGGTCGCCCCCCTGGCCCTCGGGCACGGCTTTGCCTTTGTGGTCAGTCTTCTGGTTTTTGTCCTGGTTCTCAGAGGAGGTCTTGCTGATCTGGTCAGCACTCTTGGCCTTCACCAGGGCATATTTAGGGTTGATCAGCTTCTTCACCACGGCGTTGGCGGGGGTCACGGGCACAACCGAGGGCAGTGTTACAGGCTCAGGTTCGGGCTCTTCGCCCATGGAGATGGACTTGAGGCTCACCCCTTTGGACATGAGGTAGAGCTCCTGGAACTGCTTGTCAAATGCCTCCACCACTTGGCCTGAGAGGACTGTGATGACATTTCGGTCTGTCCTCGCCGCAGACCAGGTGAAGCTGGAACAGAAACACATGGGGAACTCTCTGAGCACTCGCTGGTAAATAACACGCCTCTCCCCAGCCCTGGCATTCCCTGGGGGATTGATGGTGCCAGCAGGGACATGATCTCACTGTAAACATTAATAATAATAATAATAATGGGATTGATGAAATAGTTCTCATCCCAAATTAGAGTGAAGGGTTGAGCACAGTGGACTTTAAAAAGGTCTTTAAAAGTCAAAGGTCTTTGCAGTAGGCCAGTTAGTTTTTCACTTAAACTTTTTCTTTCTCAGTTTGGGTTAGTTAAGAAAAGTGAATCCTAAATGGATGTGGTATTTGTTGTGGCCAGAAAATAGGGAGTGATTCATATCCATGTTTCTAAAACTTGTCTTTTAGAGCTCAAAAGCTGACTAGGGCTGATCTGTTTCCTTTGGGTAGGAAATGGTGAACTGGAAAAGTTGAGTTAATGTGAGAGTTGAGACTGGCTTAAGGTTTGGTTATTTTGTCCTTCCTTGTGCTCATTGCATCCACTGGCAGAAACATTTGGTGTGTCCCCACCACCTCCGAGAATGGTGGGTGTCCCCAACCTGCTGGTCTAGGGGGTGGTGGGGACCCGTTGGGGCCCACTCCAAATCTCATTGCAAAGCCATCTCCCTGTTTAGGAGAAGAGGAGCAAGTCTGGGACAGGGTCCTGGGCTGGGTGGGGACCAGGATTTATGCCACGTGGGTTTGAGATGATCCTTTGGCCAACACCTCCATGGGGTGGGCAAAGAGAAACTGCTGATTACCTGTAAGATCCACACATGGCTCGATCCCCATCCACGAACATGAACTTCTGGGCCAAAGCCCCTTTGAACTTGGTGGCTGAGCGGGTGAAAAACTCCGTCCCGCCGGTGCTGCGGACACGCAGGTTCTGCAGAGCGAAGGGAGAGGTGTGAGCAGGAGCAAAGGGCTGCTCTGAGACATTCACTCCTCCATCAATACCCCCCTTGGATGCTCCACAGCCCCTCTGAGGAGCTGGATGCTCTTCACGGCCATCTCAGAGGAGCCCACAGTGATGGGGAGATAAAATAACTCCCCTGAGGCCACGCAGCAAACCATGGCCTGGGCTCGGAGAATTCCCTGCTGTGTTTCCCACCCGCTGAACTCAGTGGGTGAGCACTGTGTGATGGTGCTGCCAAGAACTCTCCATCTCCTGTGGTCTGTGCAAATGCCACCATGGGAGAGGGGGTTCCCCTCTCCTGCCCAGCAGGACATGCGCTTTGGGGGGAGGGGGTGGCCCTGGGACGGCGCATGTGGACCTGGTGGCAGTGGGTTTGTCTTCCACCATGCTCCCCCTTTCCTGCACTCCTCAATGCAAGTGTTTAGTCCTGGTTTTTAGGAATGAGTGGGGGAAAAAAAAAAGGCAGTGGAGCAACATCTTTTCACCCTCAGGAAACGAAACCAGGTGATGTGGGAACAGGTCCCTGTGGAGGGGAGTGGGGTGTCCTGCCCCAGGGAGCCCAGGGCTGGAGGGGCAGCCCGGGCTCTGTCAAAATGTGTTGTTTATCTCCAGTCTGGCTTCTGGCTCTGGTGTCTCCACTGGCACATTCCACATCTGAGCAGATAGCATATTCCAGGGTAAACAGGCTCCCTTGGGTGGGGAGAAAATATTTTCTTCTGAAAGTGCCTGCATTCCTCCTGTTCCTGCTGGGATGTTGGTAATGCCATTGCTAAAGGCTCTGTGTCATCACTGGGTCATGCCCTCCGTGGCTGGATTTTTGTGGGGGTTTTGTTGGTTTTTTTTAAAGAAAAGCACTAGAAATATTTGTCTTCCCCTCCTCCAGCTTCTCTTATCTGCTTCTCTGGGCTCTCCTCCCTCCCTGCCTGCTTGCAGACCATGACCAGGAACAGCCCAGGTGCTCCCCTGGTCCCCACTCCCCCAGGCCTGGCAGAAGGGACAGTGATTCAGCACTGATTTTAACATGATGTGAAAGCAGAGGCTTTCCTGGCCGTGTTTCCAGGGAAGATTCACACACCGAGCAGAGAAGTTTGGGTGCTTTTTTTATTGCATTTGATTTTGTTCTCAGTGTTTGCCTTTTAGCCTGGTGTGTCTGGGAGAACACCGGTGCTGAGCAGCCCAGTTTCCATCAGTGGGCAGCACTGGGGGCTGGCTGGGGTGGCAGTTCCCATCCCAGTCCCATGTTATCCCCACCCGTGGGGCTGCCAAGTCTGGTAGTGCCTGGGGTTCACCCACCTCACCCTCTGCCCATCTCCAGCCTGGGCGTTGATCTCTCCCACTCAGAGCCAACCCCTTGCCCAAACTCAGGGAGCAGCCGTGGGCTTTTCTCAGGTCACACCCAGGGAACAGCCCTCCCCGGTGCCAGTCCCCTTTCCCAGCTCTTGGTGTATCACTGCTGTGAGGTAAGATGTGCCAGTTTGGTCCGTGCCAAGGCGAGTGCCCGGCGGGATGGACGGGTGCCGAGCGAGCCGGGCTGGGTGAATCACTCCCCAGGCACTCACCGTTGCTCAACCAAGCGACCTCCTTGCCTAAACCAGTTGCTAATTGCCAAGCAAAGGCTCCGAGATAACGAGGGATGTTTCGTTAGCATCTCCTGGCTTACGAAGCAGCTCCCAGACTCTGCCCTACTTTCCCCGCCGCCTCCCGTGCCAGCAAACCGGCTGCAATATGTGGGCAAATCCCAACTTCCAGACTTTTGCCGAGCTCTGCAGATGTTCTCCTGCTTTTCCAGTCCTGCCACCGGGCTCTTAATGCAGGAAAACACCGGCGTGCGTCAGCGCTGGCTTTTCTGGTCTCGGAGCGGCAGCCGCCTGCGGGATGCCACACTCTGCAGGTAAAAGCTGGGCTGAGCTTGCTTTAATTGTGAGGAGCAGCAATTAAACAGGTGAGGCTTGGCCTGCCGGTGCTCCCTGCGTGGGGGTCCCCGAGCCCCCAGCACGTCCCACCTCCTTTCCAGCCGGGTGTGAGGGTGTCGTGGCTCCCACGTGTTCCTGTTCAGCCCCGTTCGCCCTCACCGTGGGCAGATTTGGCGAGCCTGCCCTGGCACGGGCCTTGCCGGTGGCACCCTTGGCAGCTGGCACACGGCACGGTGACGTCAGGGGCAGAAACATCACCTTTCTGCCAAGCAAAGGGGCGAGGCTGAGCCACTCGTGGCTGCACAGGGGGTGTCTGCAAGCCCCGAGTGAAACTGCCGGGCTGCTCTGCTGCGTTGGCATCCGAGGCTGGCGACAGGGCTGTGGTACCCAGGGGAGAGCCTGGGACACTGAGGGTCCTCCCTCTGGCTGCTGCTCCTGAGGCTGATACACCCCCGTCCTCTCCTCTGCCTTTGCATGACCTCCCTGACAGGTTATTTTCCTCTGCACCCCCTGCACGCACAGGGGTGTGTGGGGAAACCCTAGAACCCCAGAATGGGTTGGGTTGGAAACACTTTAAAGCTCTTCTCATTTCAACTGTGGGCAGGGACACTTTCCACCAGACCTGGTTGCTCCAAGCCCTGTCCAACCTGGCCCCTTGAGCTCAGGGTACTTCGGGCTGGGGACCGACCTCTGCACTGCCGTTCCCCCTTCTGCTTTGCCTTCCCTGGTTGTGCAGGGGATTTGTGCACAGGAGCTATTCCATGTGCATCCACCACCACTCCAGGGCTGGTGAACACGGCGTGTGTGGGCAGATCAGTCTCTCCAGAGTGTGCTGCCCAGCACTGAGGGCATCCTTGGCAGCTGCTGGGGCTGCAGGCAGCGTGGGTGCCTCCCTGCCCTGCTCCCAGCCCTGTGCTGGGGTGGAGGCTCTGGAAAAGGGGAAAATCAAGCTTTTTAATTCCAGCCTCTGGCTTGTGGGATGGCCCAAAAGCGAGAGAACCGGCCAGCGGTTGATCCTGCTGGTTCTGCCCCTGGGGCAGCAGCAGCAATGGGGTTGGCAGTGGCACAAATCCTGCCCTGGAACAGCATCTGCTGCTTCTTCCCTCTTGCCAGCTTGTTCCCCAGGAGGAGCTGAGCTCACAGGTTTTTCCTGGGCTTTGCAGTGGGACTCGTGCCCACCCTTGTGCTGCTGCACCTCCCCAAACACCCCCCTACCCCAATTCCAGCCCTGGCTGGGTACCAGCGGCCCCCTGGGATTTCTGGGTGGAAATCCGTGTCCCTGTCTCTCATCCTTTCCCCTCCATCCTGCTGCTCCTGGATTAAGGCACCACCTTCAGCTTTGGCTACAGGAAAAATGGACTAAACTCATCTAGCACTGCCTAAGGTTTGCAGGTTGTGATTCCCCAAGACAGGAGGGAGCGGGAGTGGTAACTCTGATTATGTCCCTGCACTGGGGGTTTCCCAGCTGGGACCCCTCAGACCATCCTTACCTTTAAGTGCCCGGCGTGCATCTGGGCTCGCTCGCACATCTGGAGGAAGTGCTTCACGTTGGTCTCGTCCAAAATGATGTAGACCCCCACTTTCCTCTTGAAGCCTGCATCCAGGAGGTCCTTGAAGATGTCTACATCAGTGAACATGTCCATGACCACTGCGATGACCTGGAGAGGGGAGAGGGGAGGTGAGTCTGGGCAGCAGGGCCGGGGACAACCCAAGGTACAGTAGGTGTTTGGAGAGAGGCAAAGCAATGTGCTCTCTGTAGCAGCCTGGGATTCCCTGTGGGGGAGCCCAGGATCACCCCCAGCTCTGGCCAGCCTGAGGGGACAAAGCAGGAGCCCCCAGTCCCATTCCTCTGCTGTCACTGTGGGAGGTTTGATCTCCAAAACAAGTGTAGATGTGGCAGCTGGGGACACGTTTAGTGTGAACATGGCACTGCTGGGTTAGTGGTTGGACTCCACGGTCTTAGAGGTATTTTCCAACCATGATGATTCTGTGATTCCAGTGGTGGCCCATAGCAGAATATAGTCATGAAGCATGGGCCACTGAGGGTGAATCTGACTTTAACGAGCTCCACAAATTTCAGAGTCCAGTTTCTGGATGAGAAGTTTGGTGTCCCTTCGCTGTTGGCACTGCAGGGAGCACCAGGAGGGGAGACCTGTGATGCAGAGATTGTAGAATCATTAGGGTCCAAAACCACTTCTAATATCATCAAGTCCAACCATTAAATGCTGGGTCCATCTGTCCAAGGGCATGTTGTGTGGGGTGGTTGCTGCCTCTGGAGTTTTCATAAAGAATCACATGCTGGTGTTGAGAGAAACACTACAAAAAAACAGCTAAAAGTGACTTTTAGCCTGGAAGAAAGCACTGAAATACTTCTGAGGTGCCATGAGGAGCTAAAATTACTTTTAATACCCTTTAAAACCAGAGCTGTGTTGGAGCTGATGAAGCTCCTTAAGAGCAGGCAGAAGTTTGCAGCTCCCAGTCCTTGTGCCCAGCTGTTCTGAGCCCAGGCTGCCGCTCACACCATGTGGTTGCATCCAGAATCAGCTCCACACTGTGGGGTCAGGGCAGGGGGTGCTTCTGCCATGGGGGCTGGTGACATCCCTCCTGGTGTCACTGCCCAGCCCGGGTTGCTGTCCCTGCTGCACAGCACCCCTCCTTCCTGCCAGGCTGTAGGAGAGCAGAGCTGGGATGGCACTGCCAGCCAGGCAGGGACTGTTGGCTTTGTCACATGGCAGTGCCACTGACATTCCCAAGCTGGAGCTGCCTTTGTACCCAGAATGTTTCTGCCCTGGCAAGGACGGGCTGAGTCTCACAGGTGATAGGAAAGTGGGTGGGTGCCATGCTGGGACTTCACTGGAATTCCTTCCTAAGCACCAAAGGTCACTCTGTGCCGTTGGATTTTGGCTTCCTGGAGATGGCATCACCCGTGGCAGTGAGTAGCAGTGGTGCAGCATGAGCTATGGCAGGAGAAGGGGCTGGAGGCAGATGTCTGCAACCCAGCTGAGCATCCCAGGATAGCCCCACGGGGGTGGCTGCATCCCCTCATCCCAGAGGAGCAGCTTGCCATCAGGGTGATGGCATGTCATTATCCCAGGGCTGGAAACCCATGGTGCTGCCATCTCTGTGGCTGCCCCTGCAAGGTGCCCTGGGCTGGGGAAGGTGGGTGCTCTCTGCCATGGCACGTGGCTGAGCTGGGGAGGACACCAGCACGGGAGCGTGAGGTGACACAGGAGACCCTGGCATCTTCCTCCCTCAGGAAGCAAGGGGTCAGGATGGTGCTGGGTGCTTGCACATTCAAACACAGCCAGTCCAGAGCCCTCAAAGCACCAAGCTGCCTTTTAATTAGGTTTGTGCCACAGGACAGCCTGGAGAGCTTTAATTAAGCAGAGGATTGTGCGTTATGACATTGCTGGCTCTTCCTTTTCTGCAGGCAATGGGGTGAGGAGCAAGGCTGTGTGGGGAGCCCCAGCCCTGCTGCCTGTGATGCTGCCCTGGCCTCCCCATCACCAGCCACGCTGAAGTGTTTTGGGAAGTGCCAGTGAGCCAAGGAAGGGTGGACTTTCTGGCTCTGCCACTGGATTTTAACTGAATTCCCATTTATCCTCACCCTTGAGCCTCTCACCACGCTTTGCTGTGAAAGGCTAAATCCTCCCTTGTGCATCCACTCATGTTTTACTCATCCTTGTTCTTGTGGTGGGAAAACTAAGGTAGGAAACTGAGTGTCTGCTTTGCATGGATGTAAAGTGGGATGGGTTCAGAGCTGCCCTCGGAGCTCTGAGCTGGGAATTGGAGAGGAGCTGAGCTGTCTGCTGCAAGTCCTGGGTGAGGGGCACCTGTGGTGGGACAGGTTGTGCCCAGCCTGAGCAGGTGGGTTTGGTGGCAGATGGTTTGCTCCTTTCTCAGACACTGTTGGTTCATGGTCATGGCACTCTGCCAGTGTGCCCTATTTTCCCAAGAGGAAGCTGAGGGCTTATCAAACGGAGAGGAGAATGCTATGGGGAGGAAAAGAGCATTGTTCCACCAGGGTCCCACCATTCCCAAGGCCTTGGCTTGCATCTGTGGCTCTGAGGGAAGGAGCTTTACAGAGCTGTGAGCAGGGCACGGGGACACCCCCCATTCCAAGCCCTGCTCCCACAGGGATGATCTGCAGGCAGCGGACCAGGGTGGGCAGCTCTGGCATGGGCAGGCAGCCTGGCTCTCACCTGGGGCAGGCAGCCTGGCTCTCACCCCGAGGAGGCAGCCTGGCTCTCAGCTGCTTGCCCACACTTTCAACCCGATTCCTCCTGCTCAGCTGGTGCATCCTGTCTCTGCTCAGCCCCTGCTTTGTGTCTTGCCTGCAGGACAGGCTTGGCCTCGGTTTGTCACCAGGATCTCACACTGGTGTGCCAACACTGCCCTGGCATGGAGTGGGCCAGGAGGGCGAGTGTGGTGCTGGCAGCACTCCCGAGGTGGTGGCTGTCCAGGGGCAAATCTGCTGCTGGGCTGCCTGTGCTTCAGCTGGGGCTGGGACTGGCTGGGTCTCTGCCAAACCCAGGCACAGGGATGAGCTGCAAAGAACAGAGGGCTGTCTGCTCTGCAACAGTGAAATCCTGTGTGCTACTTGCTTTCCAGTTGGGGGAAAGGGAGCGTCTGTGCCATCCAGCTGTGGGTAGCAAAATTGGCACCGTTGTCCCGGTCACCTCTACCAGGGCAGCACTTCTTCCAAGGGCATCCCCTTTCCCAAAGTCCCTTTGGTGCCGTGTCACCCCGGGAAGCTTTGGCATCCCTTTGCCCCTCATATGGAAGGTGCAGAGGGAATCAGCCCCAAACCTACAGCTGGATGCTCCCAGCGCCCACGTGGGAGATGCTTTTCTTCCCAGGGTCCCAGAAGCTGCCAGGATCCATTGGGTACAGCAGAGGTGCCAGGTCCCAAAGCCACGAGGAGAGGTGAGCACAGCATCCCCCAGACACTGGCTGAAAGCTGTTGGGAACCTTTGGAACAGCTTTGATTGATGACCACATAAACTGCAGGATCATGTTTTATAGAGGAAGTTGCAGCTCTTTATTAGCTCACTCTGAATCATCAGATAATGAGTTTTGGGGCACACCACGTGGGCATTCAATAAATTAGGCAGGCACCAAGGCACAATTAGAGGAAGCGTGTTGGGATGGAGGAGAGGTGGGACAAGTAACATTAATAATTGCTCTCCCCTGTCGACCCTTTCATCCAGGAATGGCAGAAGGTTTTGTAAACAGTAATTAATAGGGCCTCACAACCTTCACTGGAAGTTGCTCAGGGTAATTATATCACCACAATCCCAACCTGGAACCTCAAGTGCAGAGAGGAGGTCAGAGTTCCTGCTCTCTCCAGTGGCTTTGGGCCAAGGTCAATGTTTTCAGCCTGCTCTGGGTTTTGGTCAGATACAGCCAAAATCTAGAGAAGAGAAGGGAGAACTTTCTTCCATCATAGAATCACAGAATCATCAAGGTTGGAAAAGACCTGTGGGATCCTCATGTCCAACCTGCAACCAATCACCACCTTGTCAACCAGACCATGGCACTGAGTGCCCCATCCAGCTGTTCCTTTAACACCTCCAGGGATGGTGACTCCACCATTCCAATGCCTGAGCACCCTTTCCATGAAGAAATTGTTCCTGATGTCCATCCTGTGAGCTTTGCAGACTGAGGGGATCCACAGTGAGGAGACGGCCGTGCCGTGGATGGACCTGGTGAAGGTCTCCGGGGTGAAGCCTGATGGTGCACCACATCCCTGCCCACAAAGATGGGGATTTTCTGGGAGAGCAGGGATGTGGTCACAGTCTCTCTTCTCTCCCATTTACTCCCAGAGAGAGGAGAGGATCATTAGCACCTCCCTGCCTGGCACACCTGGGTTTGAAGCTCTAGAGACTCTGAGCTCAGCAGTGTTTGGTCTCATTCCTGCAAGCAACAAGGTTCATCTGCACCCTCAGAGCAGCCTCACATCCTGGCTCTTGGTTCCCTCACCCCAGCTCTGCCTGTGTGACCTTCCCAGCATGAGCAGCACTCACATGGGCTCTGAACTTTCCTCAGCCACGGCCTGTCAGGGGACTTTGCTCTCCTGGTCACGGGGACAGCAATTCACTCAGCGGTGTTTGGGGTTCAGCACCTGGGAGCATTTCAGACCAAGTGTCTGGGACAATGTCTAGAGCAAGGATCATCCTCTGGGATGTAACACTGAGCTTCTCCCAAGCCTGTGCTGCTTCACAAGTGGATGAAGAGCACTGCTGGCATGGGAAAATTCAGCAGGCATTTCTCCAGGGAGGACAGAGCGCATGGCCAGCCTCTGTGACATCTGATGGGGTGGCAGCAGGACAGTCCCTCTGTCCACTCTCAGCTTCCTCAGCCAAACCCTTTCACCTCTGAGCTGTTCTGAAGACTTTAAGCCTTGTCTAAATCAGCAGGTGCAGAGGTCTGTCCCAGTGTCCTCACCCTTAGGAGCACCCACAAGTGGTCACCTGGGCTCCCAAGTGTGACAGCACGTTCAGCTGCAGTGACCATGGTCCTCGAATATAGGGTGGGAAACCATGGAAGAACCCTCTGGCCAGACCCCATTACTCCTGCCATCCCCAGACCCTGCAGGATGAAGCACTCACCCATCTCTACGTTTCCTGGGGTGCCATAAGCTCCACGCAGGCTCCTGCATGTCACCAGTGGTGTCACCACAGCTCCTCCCACCATCAGGGACCACCTGGATCAGGAGGCAGAGCCCAGCCGTGCTCAGGGGGGCACCAAGGTGTACTGGTGATGATCACAGCAGCATCAACCGTGGCCACAGGTCCTTGTGGCTTGGAGAAGCACCAAGGGGAGGTGGGGATGTGCAGCTGCCTGACTCAGCCACGGGCTCTGGAGCAGGAGGAGGGTGTGGGATGACTCAGGAGATGCCGTTTGCGTGGGGGCAGGTGGGAAGAGGTGAGTAAGGCAAAGCCAGGCAGGAGCTGCAAGGCCGAGTCAGAGGCAGCCAGAAAGACCCGGAGATGAGACATTGTTTGCTGCGGGATGGTTCTCCCATCCTCCATCCTATGGGACTTCAGCACTCCCTTCCCTCCGCCCTCACTGCAAAGCACTTTGGTGGGAAAATGTCACAGGTAAGGACAGGTCACTTTGGCTTTTGTGAGGTGACAGTGACAAGAGATGGTCAGTGGGAAGCTCTGACACCCACACCAGCCTTTCCTCTAAGCTGGCTGCCTTGCAGGTGTTGGGACATTAGTTTTCCTGCCTGATCTGAAGCACTTCATGCACAGACCCCTGGTCCTCTGGGTCTGGAGAAGCTCTGAAGGCTGCATGTCACCAGGCTTCCTCCCTCCTGCCAGGACCTGCAAACCCCAGCACTGCCCCTGGAGGAGCCAGGTGGACCTGGTGTGTCCCATCCTGTCTCCCACTGCTCCACAGACAGCCTGGCAGTGTCTCCCTGTCTTCCTGCTGAAGCATACCCCAGTTGGGAAGCTCCTTCCTTGGAGCTCCCATGGTATTGGATGCACAGAACGCAAAGAGCTTCAAAGCACTGAGAAACCAGCAGGTACCAACCCCTCCTGCACTTCTCAGATGGGACTGGGTCACTGGGAAATACCAACAACCTCTGCTCACCAACAACAACCTTCAACACATGCCATCATCTCCCTCCTTTCCTGGTCTTCCTGTCCATGACACCAGCCTGACCCCATTACTTGTGCACTCCCACTCCCTGCAGCTTGAATTCCACAGTGAGGACAAGTCTCAACCCAAATCCTTTCAGCATCTGCCCAGCCTTGTCCTGCTCACCAGCTCATCATTTCCTCTGAAAGCCAGGATGAGGCCAGTTTGGAGCACCACAGCCATCCTGGGCAAAACTTGACCCTCGTGTGAGTCAGTGCCAGACCAGAGGCTTTGACTGCTTTGCCCTGGGGCCACATTGGTCCTGGGGCCATGGACTGGACAGGTGGTGGACACAAGGATGGAGGGTGGACCATGAACCTGGGATCATGTGCTGGGTAGGCCAGAAGATGACCCTGGGTTCCTTGGTGCTGCCACATGCTGTCCCATGGGGAATAACACTTGCGGGCTGCCTGGGACTGTGGTCTTGCAGCTGGGAAGCAGCTCAACCCATTTTACTCCCCACAGCCCCACAGAGACCCTGGGATTAATGGAGCTGCCCTATGGATCAAGGGAAGTGCTGTGTTGCTCCCAGGGAGCACTGGACCAACCAAACAGCATCTTCAGCAAGACCTGAACCCCAAATCCTACTCACAAGGAAAAACCCCAACGCTTGCCCACGCTGCCTTTGCTTGGGCAGAGCTCCCCCTCGGGACAGGGATTGCCTGGCTGAGCAGGACATCCAGCAGGACGCCCTGGGGCAGATCCTGCCCGCTCCCTGAGGCGCCACTCACCTTCTGAGCCTGGCAGATCATCTTCCTCACCACCTCCTTGATGTGCGCCTGCCCCTCGATGGGCGGCTGCATGTAGACGGTGGCGCGGGTGACCCCGCGGTAGGCGACGGTCTCGGGCCAGCCCAGGTCCAGCTGCGGGATGGAGCGGTCGGACCTCTGCGGCCAATACTCCAGGGACGGGGCCAAGTCCTGCTCGTCCCCTTGGCTGTTCCTGTCGCCCTCGCTGTCCCCCGCGCTGCTGCCGTGCCGCGGGATGTACTCGGAGCCGGGGTCGTACGTCTCCAGTGTGTCCAGGATCTTCTTCAGCTCCAGCTCGGAGAGGAAGTCCCTGATGTTCTCTCTCTTCAGGACCTCGTAGAAGGCGTCGCGGCCACGCGAGGTCAGTGCCTCCAGGGCCAAGCGCTGCTCCTCGCTGTAGAAGAACTCGGGCTTGGACTCGCTGGACCTCCAGTTGACGTGGCTGTCGTCCAGGCACTGCACCTGGGAGAAAGCCATGGTGACCGTGCACGCCGGTCCCCTCTCCGAAGGGACCTCAGTGCCCCCAGCGAGCGCCGGATGTCGGCAATAAAGAGGGAATTAATTGTTCTCCAGTCTTTAAACACACAATTCCCTTCGCTTCGCCCTCCCTGGCTCGGCGGGCAGCCTGGGAAAGGCACCGCTCCCTTTTCCGATGGCTCCTGCCACGCCGGAGCTCTTCTCTGCCGGGGAGGAGGATTTGGTTTCTGGCTTGCTCTCGGCGGCTCCCCTGGGTGAGAGGGCTCCAGGCAAGATAAACACGGAGCTTCCCACGGTGTCGGAGCAGGGACAGCCCCAAGGTGTCCGAGCACCACCAGGAAGGTCCTTCACCTCCGAGTCCCCTCTCTCCTCATTCTCCGCTCTCCCAAGGCAGCGACAACACCGGATGAAACAAAAAGTGGTAAAAAGAAAGAGAGAAGAAACTGGCTTAACGAAGGACAGCCAGAAGCAGGATTTCTCGGCCGAGACGCCGTCCCTGGTTATCGCTCCTGGAGCAGCGGGTCGGCCCGTGGGTCTCACGGCGGCGAACGCTCCCCGTCAGCCTCTTGTGCATCGCCCTGGCTCGATGGCTGGGGGCTCCTGCCAGCGCAGTGCCGGGCCGGACAGGTAACAGCAAGAAGTGAAAAGAGGAAAAGGAAAAGAGTGATTCATCCCTCCGCCCTGCCCCACCTGCAGTCACATGTTGCCTTCACACATTCCCTGCCCAGCCCGATTAACTCTTTCGGCTGATGTGTCCTCACGCCTGTGACCCGGCCTGGGAGCCCCCGGGAGCGTGTGGG
>VXAU01003858.1:100172-131746 GCA_013399695.1 Formicarius rufipectus | reverse complement strand
AGAAAAAAAAAAAAAAAAGTGTCTCTCCCCTGAAATCCCTCCCTCTCCCTGTGTGCCAGTTGGTAAGTCAATATTTCCCAGGAAAACAGCTGTGGCCTGTGGTTAACCCGTCCTGTGCTGGTGTGGGAGATCGGAGCTCAGGTGGGTCCCTGGGGGCAGCACTGGGGCAGAGCTGCCAGAATGGCTCAAAGCTGCACAAAGACAGATTCAGATGGGATATTAGGGAGCATTTCTTTATGGAGAGGGTGGTTCAGTCCTGGAACAGGCTTCTTACAGAGGTGGTCAATGTCCCAAACCTGTCAGTGTTTAAAATGCATTTAGGCAACGCCCTTAATTTTTTATAAGCCCTGAATTGGTCAGGCAGTGGGAACAGGTGATTGTTCCAATTGAAAATATTCTATTCTATTCTATTCTATTCTATTCTATTCTATTCTATTCTATTCTATTCTATTCTATTCCTATTTCAGTTCTATCCCCTCCTCTGTAAGGTTTATACTATGGACATGGACACAATCACATCACCAGACCTCACTACGGCACATTTCATTAATAACTGGGAGAGGGCCAAAAACATCTCCCTGGATTCACCAGTTGGTGCTCACAAGCCAGGAACGTGGACCTTTCTCTTGGAAGCTCAGATGAAGGCGGATTTCAGGAATTGGGGTCAGATTGTTGTGCCCATGCAAAGGAGGGCAGTGCCAGGGGCTGTGTCTCGCTCCCTGGCGTTGGTGCTGCTCATCTGGATCTGCAGCCCCATAAATGAGGGCCCTGCTTGAGTCAGGCTCCCGAGGCAAAGCCACCCGTCTGCCCGGCCAGCAAAGTGCTGCTCTCTGAGGCACAGGCTCAGCCCACGGTGACAAATCCTCAGCAGGGTTGTGCCCAGCCCTGGTTTGTCCCCTGCAGGAGGTGGCAGTGGGGCTGGGGGACACAGGGATGTGAAAGCCGTTCATTGGGATTGTAAAATTGGGGAGTCATTTGGGTTGGAAAAGCCCTCTGAGATCATCCGAGTCTGAGCCTGTACTGGCAGGTCCAACACTAAGCCAAGTGTCCCCAAGTGCCACATCTACAGTGTAGGGGGGCATGAAGTGTTTGGCTCCCACCAAATATCAGCTCAGGAGGTGTTTCAGCTGGACTTTGTGAAAAATTTCAGATGGAAAGGCTGTGCTGACCCTGCAGAGGTTTCCCAGTGATGGGATGGCATCTTCCTGCCGTGACATGGCCAGTGAGTGATGCAGCAGAGACCGGGGGTGCTGGAGCCAAAACTGGATGTTTCAGGTGAAATTCCAGCCCCTGATGAGCAGGGGACAGCAAATGTGACAAAGCCAAACACTGAGCCACCACCCACAGAGGGCTCCAGGCCCTTGTCCCAGTTGTTATCCCGCCTTGGGTAGGTGTAGAGGTGCCCTGGATCCATGCATGGGGTGTGGATGTGTGTGGCATGGCTGGAGTGTGCTGTGGTTGTCCCTGCCTCAGCCACTGCCACCTGCTCCAGCTGCTTTTATTGTGCCAGGAGATTTATGGGCTGGTTCGTGGGGTGTGTGTGCTAATGATTTATTGCGTGTGGTGTAAATGCTGCATCCCATCCATCATGTGAAGCACTCACTCCTGGTGCCAGGTGGTGGGAGAGGATTGGGATGACAGAGCCCCACACATGGAGCATCACCTGATCCCTGCCTGGGGTGAAGACTCCTGGATCCCCCATTCCCAGTTCCTGGGGTCTTCTTCACCCAGCTGTTTTTGCCCCACACAGTGAATTTAGCCCCTGAATTTAGTGTCTGTTTGCAAGGACAGGTTGCTGTGGCTGAGCAGGTTGGTCCCCACCATTCCAGAAGTCCACAGGCTGATCCAGCTGGACAGGCAGCACCTGGTGCAGACACAGCCCAGCTCCTGCACCCAGCTCCTCCCAGCTGCAGATGGAAGCATTAATTACAAGCTCCTAATTCATTTTCCCTCTCTAGCAGGGAGCCTAAAAGAGGCAGTGGGGTACAGCACTGAGCTCTGCTCCTGGTTCGGGGGCTTTGGCCACTCCACTGGGTTTGGCTCCTGCTTTTAACACACTGCATGGACATGCCAAGGGGTTTGGTGACCGAGCTGAGCCCTGGGATGGGCGTTTTGGCTGGGATATAACACCCAGACACTGCCTTGCCCTCTGGAGCATCTTCCACCCTCCAGCCACCACCCATTTGCATGGAGCCATGCACGATGTGGTGGTTTAGAGGGGAAACTGAGACAGGGAGTGGTGATGGCAGCTTTACTCAGCTGCTTGGGGACAGTCAGCAGAACCCAGCGCTGACTCTGACCTGGGGGAAAGATGGCCCAGGCTGGAGTTTTTGACATCCTTGGGATGTGCTGAGCGTTGCCTGTGGTCTGCCCACACTGTGTCGTGCTCCTGTGGCACTCCACACTCCTTATGGAAAGCCTCAAGGTGTCACCAGCTGGTGTTTCACGCAAACCTGGGGCTGAGGGCTGTACCCCACTTCGATTTGGGGTCACCACGCAGAAGATGAGGGATGATGCTCCCAGCAGGGATCACCCGTGCTCGTTCTCGTGCTCCTGGGAGGGCGGGTGCAGACCGGAGAGCCAGGGCAGTCCATCCGTGTTTATGCCTGACATTAATTGCCATCCATTTCAATATTTTATGAGCATAACAATTAAAAAAAAAAATAAATAAAGGGTTCAGCACTCATTGTGCCATAGAAATAATTGGGTGTTGATGGTCCTGGCGCGCTGCCACGCGTGTCCCGGGAGCTGCTGGGGTTGCCCGTGCTCTGGACATTGCCTGGATGGCCCTGTGTGTGGGATGGGCAGTGCCTTCCCCGGGGCTCTGCTGCCCCCAGCTGTGGGTCCAGGTCCTGGTGGGGCTCCAGAGGTCCCCCCAAGGGCAGCTGTTGCTGGGTTAGTGTGGTGATCCTACCGGTGCTGAGGTGGGAACGGGCAGTGGGAAGTGAAGGGGTGCTGGTGGGATGGATCCTGCTGCTTTGAGGCTGATGGGGCAAAGAGCTGGGGGAGGCAGAGGTGGATTTCCATGTGGGATGTGCTCTCTGCTTCTCCACCTGCATTCCTGCCGAGGTCTGGGAATCACGGCTGTGGCAAAGGGTCAATATCTGCCACAGTGGGATGGTGTGTGAAGGGAGGGAGGGGATGCAGGGCTGGCCCCCACCCTGGGAAGGATCTCAGCATGTCACCTCCCTCTGTCCCCCAGACTCTGTGGCCTGCGTGGACCCCGAGGAGTGTGCCCGTGTCTGCGGGGCTGCCGTGGGCTGTTCCAACATCGCCTACCCCAAGCTGGTGGTGGAGCTGATGCCCAGCGGTAGGTGGGTGGGAGGGGCTGCCCTCATCCCCACGGGGCTCTGCTGCACCTGGGGCTGCTGCCTTGGCTTGGATGGTGGAGTGGAACCCACGGATGGTTTGGGTGGGTTTGTGTGGGGGGCAGCCCATGCAGCCCCTCCAAGGGTGGCTCCTAAAGCGAGGTCAGGGGGTGTGGGTGACCCCGGGGCACCACAGTGTCCTGGCATCCCAGGGTGCTGCTGGGGGTTCCTAATCCACATCCTTGCCCGGGAGGAGATCCCAGAACGTGCCTGCAGAGGGATAGGCATTATCCTGGGGTTATCTCATCCCATCCCTCCCTGACACTTCCTCTCCTCCCCAGGGCTGCGGGGTCTGATGATCGCGGTGATGATGGCTGCGCTCATGTCATCCCTGACCTCCATATTCAACAGCAGCAGCACCCTCTTCACCATGGACATCTGGAGGAAGCTGCGCCCGCGGGCCGGTGACCGGGAGCTGCTCCTCGTGGGCAGGTAAGAACCGGGGGTTTCGGGGACACCGGCGCTTTCTTTCGGGGAGACTGGCGGGGCCAGTCCAGCCTGAAAAATGCCTGTGCTCAGCCTGGTTTATGCAAGGAAAACAAGCCCTTGGATTATTTCATGTATGAAAGCTCTGGAAAAGCAAGACGGGGCGTTCGGCCGGTGCGAAGCCGCTTCCAGCCCGTTCCCCCCGGGCAGACACGGCCGCTCCCGGTCGGGTTCACCGCACAAAGCACACTTCGTTGGGGGGGGGAACATCAGCGGGTGGCTGCCCACACATGCCCCGGCTGCTCCCCGTGGGACGGCGGTGCCAGCGGGGAGC
Organism: Formicarius rufipectus; assembly: GCA_013399695.1. NCBI lineage: Eukaryota > Metazoa > Chordata > Aves > Passeriformes > Formicariidae > Formicarius > Formicarius rufipectus. The sequence goes on along the minus strand of VXAU01003858.1, from coordinate 127,618 downwards.
CCGTCCGGGAACGCGCCCGCGGTGCCGCGCTCGGGGCGGCGGAGTCAGCGCTGGGGAATGGCCCGGCTCGGTGCCACGGCGCCGGGAGCAGACAGTGACAAGCAGGGAATCTGGGGCAGGCCTTTGGCTGGGCTGCGGGGAGGGCTGGCTGGTCCAGCGGCTGCGGGGATAGCTGTTTCTGAGCATCCCGCATCTCTGGAGGGTCGGAAGGGGATGCGCAGCGACGCTGGGGAAGGGCCGAGCGGCGTGGTCCTCCACGGGGTGATGGGCGGCCCCTCCCTGGCACCGGCTTCGCTGCCGGTGACAAGGGTGTGACAGGGCAGGACAGCTTTGCCGAGGATGGTTAATGAGTGTTTGCAAAGGGCTTTGCCCGCCCGGGGCGCGAGTCGCTGCTGCAGTGGATCCCCGGCTGATGAGTGCGAGCAGGACGCTGCGGATCGCGGGGAACGAGCCAACCACAAGCGCTTTGGAGAGGGAGAAAAGCTCTTTAAGCTCCCAGCTTGATGTTTTCCTATCCGGGGTTATTTCTGTCAGGGGGCCCAGCCGCCCTCAGGACCCACAGAGGTGGGGATGCCCCATCCAGGGCTCGTGGAATCACAGAATGGGTGGTGTTTGGAAGGGTCCTTAAAGATCACCTTGTTCCAACGTCCTGCCGGCACCGGGAGGAAAGGGCTTTGATTGTGGGATTGGAAAGAGCTCCCAGTTGCTGGACCTGGGCGTTTGAGCTCCTGCTGTGGTCCGTGGCAGCTGGCTGGAAATCCCCGCTGCTGTTTGATGTGTGCTCCGTGCCGAGGCGGTGGTGTGGTGGTGGGAACACCCCGTCCTTCTCAAATTCCCCCATCCCCCTCCAACGGGCTGTGCTGGGTGCTGCTCTCTGTTCCCTGCCCAGATCCCCACCTCGGGCTGTGTGTGGAGAGGGGCACAGTCACCTGGCAGCCCCAGCTCCTGCCACAGTCCGGGGTTTTTCTGTGGTCTTTCAGCATCAGGATGAGGTTGGATAGGGCTTGGAGCCATCTGATCTAGTGGGAACTGTCCCTGGCCATGGCAGGGGAGTGGAATGGGATGATCTGTAAGGTCTCTTCCCACCCAAACCATTTCATCATTCTATGATTCTCTCCTCTGTGGCTCATAAACATTCCAAACGGGTTTTTCCTACCCCATGGGTCAGGGGGTGCATTTTACACAGGCTGGTTCCCTTTTCCCAGAACGTGGCAGAGGCTCCAGCTAAAGCTGCTTTCATGGCTTATTTTTTTCTCTTTTTTTTTTTTTCCCCCTACTTCTGCTTTTTAGGATGAGCAGATGGGGATGTAGGAAATTCTGTGAAGCAGTAAATAAGCTGGGCTGAACTATAAATACAGTGGCTTTTGAGATGGGTCCTGCCCAGGCTGGGGCCCAAAATCTGGGGACTGTCCAACGCCTTGTGCTTTGGAGGAGGGTGATGCTGCGGGATGTGGCTGGGATTTGGGTAAGGATGAGGTCAGGGGGATGCTGGGGACTAACACACTTCTCTGTCACAACCTGGCCAGGGGAGCTGAGCAGCTCAGCCCATGTCCCCACGTGCCCACAGCTGGGTGCCTTGACTGGACACAGGGGTGCTGCCAGCAGGTCTGGCCAGAGCACCCAACACCTGCAGCTTTTCATAGTCAAAGTGTCCATTGCCTGGGCTTTCCCCATGGGGGCATCCAATTCAGCAGCCCCCTGGGGCTGGGCAGGGGGCTGGGGAGTGCTCACCTGCCCAGAATGGAACCAGCACAGGCATAATTAGCACCCTCTGTGGCCCTGGGGGTGTCACCCAGCAGCGTGTGTCCCCCCCCCTGCCCCACCTGCATCTCCTGTACAGGCACTGGGGCTCAGCCCCTGGTTTTGGGGACCCACGGTGATGCTGCAGGTGCAAAGGAGCGTAGGTGGGACAGGAACACCACCTGCAACACCTCACTGCCCCTCACAGGGTGGTCACGGTGCTGCTGGTGGTCCTCAGCGTGGTCTGGATCCCCATCCTGCAGAGCTCCAGTGGTGGCCAGCTCTATGTCTACATCCAGGCTGTCACCAGCTACCTGGCTCCTCCCGTCACCGCCGTCTTCATCCTGGCTGTCTTCTGGCCTCGAGCTAACGAGCAGGTGCGTGGCTGGGGTGGCCCTGGGGACAGCTTGGGGACATGGGTGGTACCAACACCCCCCTGTCTGCCCTGCTCCCAGGGACCCAGCAGGGCTTGGGGGGCTGTGGGGAGGGAGGAGGAGGAGGAGGAAGAGAGGAGGTGATGCTGGAGGGGCTGGCGAGAGGAACCGAGCCTGGCTGGTGTTCCCCTGGGAGCTGGTGGGTGTGAAAAAGAGGAGGAGGAGGAGGCAGGTGTTGCCATGCATGGCCACCAAGTGTGGCACAGCCAGTGGAGCTGCCAGGGGACATTCCCTGCAGAGGTGGGGGCCAGGGTTCAGCTGTGCCCCAACACACAGGGGCCACTCCACCCTCTCCCAGGGCTGGGTGGAGGGAGAAGCTCCTGAGGGGTTTGTCCCTGCCGTGGGGTGGCCATCCTGCTCCAGCCACCCTCCAGGGACCTTGGCTTTGCAGGGAGCTTTCTGGGGCCTGATGGTGGGGCTGGCACTGGGACTGGCCAGGATGGGGCTGGAGCTGGCACACCCTGCACCCCGCTGTGGGGTCCCTGAGCAGCGGCCCTGGCTGCTCACCAACATCCACTACCTGCACTTTGCCGTGCTGCTGGCCACGGCCACGGCTGCCATCGTGGTGGGGGGCAGCCTGCTGGCCCCCCCACCACCCTCCACCCAGGTGAGCAAGCCCCTCACCTCGCCCCCCCCACCACACCTCCTCTGCCAGAGATGTCGGTGCCACCCCAACCTCGGCCGGGGGGTCCCCATGGCGGGGTCTGCTCTCGGGGGGGTTTTCTCAACCAATGCCACCCTGGTTTCCAGCTGAAGGATCTCACCTGGTGGACCCTCTCACGGGAGTCTCCCCAGCCCTCTGGGTGTGGCACATCCCAGGGACCCCTTGGTGGTGAGTGAGTCCTCGGGGGTGTCTGGCAGGGGAGGCAGAGCGGTGCCCCCCACTCCCTGCCTGTACTTGGCAGCAGGAGGCCATAGGTGCCCCCTGCCTCAGTTTCTCTGGGGCTGTGCCACCTGCCAGGAGGTGGCTCATCCCCAGGGCTCTCTGTCCCCCACACTCACCACATTTCTGTGCCAGGTTCCTGTCCAGCCAGCCTGGACATCCAGCAGCCATCCAAGGCCGTGGGACCCCCAGCTGTGGCCCTCAAGGACACCACAGAGTCCCCGTTCTGGGCCCGTGTCTGTGGCATCAATGCCATTGTCTTGATGTGTGTCAATATTTTCTGTTATGCCTATTTTGCCTAATGCCCAGCCAGCTCCTGGAGAGGGGGAAAGCTGCTGGGAGGGGGCAAAAATGGGGATTTGGGACATGTGATGTCTAAATCCACCCGTGTACCGATTTGGGCATTCTCAGCACTGCAAACCCTGAGTGCATCTCAGGGGGTGTGAGGTGGGGGGGGGCATTTGTGGGGGCAGTGAGTCCCTGGGAAGGGTTTGGGACAGGTATTGGGGTGGGGAAATGGGGGCTGCAGAGGGAGCAAAACCACAGCAAAGCAGCAGCTGCACGAATTCAGCAACAGGACCACCTTGGCAGTGGTGGGAAAGGAGCACCACTTGAGGGCATCACCAAAACACATTTTACTAGCTCTAAATAAAAAAATACAATAAAAGAAGCCACAATTTGCAGCTACGAACGGCACCCATAGGACTGAATCCCCCTGGATCAGCCTTCCCTGGAATCCCCAAGTCCCAGCATCCCTCCAAGGAGTTATAGAGCCCAGCTGCATCCTGGCTGCCTGCAGCCCTCCCTGGAGCTGGGGCTTCACTGACACGGCCTGGAGGGGAGCCAAAGTTTGGGGGACACGTGTTCTCCCCCTCTTGCTGTTATCCCACTGGATTGTGGCTCTGGAAAAGTTTCTATGGCCATGGTTCAACACTCTGCACTCCTTCTCTGGGGAGCACCACTGCCAGCCCAGTGCCCGGGCTGGGGGGCCGTGGAGGTGTTGGGGTCAGGGGAGCAGGGGGAGCCACGGGTGATGTTTCAGGGTGGCAGATCCATCCCCCTGCATTGGCATCACCACCAGCCTGGCCCTTACCCCCGGCACAGCACCGGGGGCTGGTGTGGGGACGGGCACCATCCGTGGGCACGGAGGGACACGCGGTGGGTGTGGGCACGGTGGGTGGGGGGCACTGGGCCGGGGGGGTCAGTTGTGGATGGGGTGGACGTAGTTGCGGGGAAAGAAGCCAACCCGGCCGTAGATCTTCCCCTGCCACCAGTTGGGGTTGGGGCAGTCCAGGACCTCGATGATGTCCCCACGGAGGAAGGGCAGCTGGGAGCCCTCCCCGGCGGAGAAGTCGAACTGAGCTTGCACGAATCGAGGTCTCCCCACCTGGAGGGAAGTTGAGGGCAGGGGTTGGTGGTGGGGGGAGAGGGGTCCCCATCCATCAGCCCCCCCTGCAACAGGTGACACTGTTTGGGTCCTCGGTGTGATGGGGACACTGCGCCCCTGTGGGACGAGGACCGGCCTTGGGAGGGCTTGGGGTGCTGACTTTGAGGGGGAGAGACAAGCTAGGGAAATCCTGCCATGAGAAGAGTGGAATGCTGGGGGTGGCCCCGAGTGCAGGGAAGAGCCTGGGGTGCAGGGAAGAGCGTGGGATGCATGAGAGCACCCTGGGGTGCAAGGGTACATCTTGGGATGCAGCCACAGCCTGGGGTGCAGGGTCGAGCCAGGGATGCAGAGGAGCACCCTGGGGTGCAAGGAAACACCCTGGGGTGCAGGGCAGAACCTGGGGTGGACAAGCATTTTGGGGTGCAAGATACAGCCTGGATCACCCCAGGGGCCAAGACTCCCTGTTCCTGCTGCTGGGAGAGCCAAGGTGGGTGCTCAGAGGACCCCTGCCCTTTGGAGGCAGCTGGCACCCCTCTCCTTCCCGGGTCCTTCCCAGGCCCTTCAAGGTGCCAAGCCTCACCCATCCCAGCTCCCAAGGTCTAGTTTTGCCACCTCTCCAACCACCACCCCAGGGCTTGGCTTTGCTGGAGTTTGCCCCAGGCTGGTTGTGCCCTGTCCTCAGCTGGTCAGGCTCTGCCACCCACCCCGGGCAGCATCCCTGGCCCGAGGGATGGTGTGTGCCCAGGGCAAGCTGCCCTGCCCTGCCCTGCTGAGCTGCTCCAGGAGCCTTTTCCTCCCTGCAGCACTTCCCTATCTTGGGCTGCTGCAGCCTCTCCTGCTCCAAACTGCCTAGAGCCAAGGGCCAAGTGTCAGCCGGGCACCCGGGGTGTCCCCGTACCCCTCTGTGGGGACACTGAACCTCGGGGGGACTCACACAGGGGTTTGGGACCAGCCACGACATCACCCCATGCCCCAGTCCCCATGTCCCACCCATGGCCCCACCTCCTGGGTCTTCTCCTTGTCCCGGAGGAAGATCTGCTGCTCTTTGGCGATCGTGGTTGTCCTGTAGAAATCCACCAGCTCGTTGAGGGAATTGAACTTTTCCTCCCAGAGGAAATACTTGCCGTTCCTCTCCCTGAGCACCTTGAAGTGCTGGACGTGCTTCCCGTAGCTGTGGAAGGAGGATGGATGTTACCCCAGCCTTGGCAGCACCCAGACCCCCTCCTGGCGAGGTGGGAGAAGGCTGGAGGTGCTCAGTAGGTTGGGATGAGCCCAGGGGTCTCGTTATACCCATCCTGCCACGGTGGAGGTGACTGGGGTTACTCCTGGTCCTGCAACAAGGACCTGCAGGTGAGACCTGCTACAACTCATCCCCCAGGCAGCTGGAGTTCAGTCCCAGCCTTGGCACAGTGGGATGTCCGTGGGCTCAGGGATGGCAGCGTGCCAGCCATGTGTAGGGCAGGTGGCTTTGGCCAGGGCCACGTCTGAGGGATGTGTGGGGAGAGCTGCAGCCCCAGCTCGGCACATACTGGGAGGAGGCTGAAAACGCTGGGATTGGGATCACAGCATCCCCCCAGAGTGCAGGAGGATGGGACAGGTCTGGATTTCCCTCACAGTCCCCCAGGCTGGTACCCCTTGGTGTGTACCTGGGGGTGCCACGATGGGGTGTCTGCACTGCTGGGACCTCTGCCAGGGCCCCGGGCAGGGGCAGGACCTGCCACGCTGGTGACGCACAGCAGAGCACAACTCCCTTTCATTATGGGCAAGAACCTCCCGAAATGTTTAATTAGGGATTAGCAGTGTGAGAAAGTGCTTGGCTGGCCTAGGGCTGGCTCCTGCTCCCCCAGCTGGGGCAGGGAAGGGGCAGCAATGGGATGAGACACCCGGAGATACGTTCTGCCCTGCCTGCCAGGCATTGGGATGCTGCAGCCCTTCATCCCTGGGGATGCTCCGGGCAACTTATTCCCCTCCCCAGACCATGTGCCCTGGGCTGTGCTCGCAGGTTGTCCCCATCACCCTCAGGGCGGTGTTTAGGGCTGAGGGACCCCGGGCGAGGCAGCGGTGCGGGGAGCAGGAAGCAGCGGGGATGGAGGCGGAGCGCGGGGATGCGGAGGGGAGGAAGGAGAGGAAGGAAAGGAAAACTCTGTGCGAGGCAGCGCCTGGATGCGCCGCCGACACGGCTCCGCAGCCCTCAACTCCTTCGAGGCGGGGCAGGGAGCTCCCCCTCCCCGGCACTGCGACAAGGGTGGCCTGATGCCTCAGCTCCCAAAGCGGGGGGCTGCAGGACCCCCACCCATCCTGCCACGTGTCCCGCGGCCACTCACTTGACGGAGATGGAGAACTCGCCCGGGGCGCTCTCGCTCTCGCGGATCAGGAAGGCTCCCGGGTGATTGCGCTTGAGCAGCTCCTTCTCTGCCAGCTGCCGGGAGATCCTGCCCGCGTACCACCTGGGGATGGGCACGGGGCTGAGCCACACGGGCACCCCTGAACACCCGGGGACACCCCGGGGACACCTCCCCGCCCCGCAGGGTGGAGGCAGCGACAGCCCCGGTGCCGGCAGGAGCGGCATCTCCACCGGGCTCCACATAGGGCAGGGACACCCCCAGCACCAGCGATTTCTTCCTTCCCTCCCCCTCCCGGTTTATTCTGGGGGGAGGCACCCCAGGGTGCTGTGGGTGCAGACGCGTTCCCACGTGCAGGGTGAGCGCAGCATCGCCGACAGCCGCGACCGCATCCTGTCACACCGCTTTGCTGCCTGTCCCCTCCTCCGTGTGCCTGGTGCCCTCGCGGGGACAGCCCTGCCAGGTGTGGAGCACAAACCCCTCCATGCCCAGAATAAAACCTTCCTTCCTACAGCGGTGGTAGCTGCCAAAACGAGCTGGAGGAGCAGAGTCCTCATCTCCCATCCCTGCCAGGGCTGTGTCCGGGCATTTCAGACCCCCGGGCCATGGAGGCTATTCCAAATTCAAAATGAACCATCAGCCAGGGGCTTCAGCACAGAGCACCTCCCAGAGCCAGCCCTGCAGGTGCTGCATGGAAGAGGCTGCGTGTCACCCATCCCTCCGGAGAGGCAGCGGGGTGTGCCCCAGGCGGCCTCGAGCCCTCGCGTTTGCTCTGGCATTTAAATGTGATTCACCGGGGGCTAATGGTACATAAAACACAGGTTAAATCAGGGATGGATTACAGTGGGCTTTAATAGCACGGTAATAGGATTGTGTCTAATGCAGCTGTAATCCCATAACGCTTCGTTGTTGCCCAATTATCATTTGTTTAGCGGTGCGAGGGTCGGATGTCGGTGTGTCGGGGGGTTACATGAGTGTTCTGCTGCCTCCTGTCCCCTCGGGCTGCGGTGACAATGGCAGGCTGACCAGGCAGGCAGACCTCATCTCTATGACTTAGTTTCCCCACGTGTGGGACTGCCCTGGCCCGTGACAGACCTTTGGGAATTGGGATGCACTGCTGGGATCGCTGCCGGGGTGGGGGGTGCCCGGTCCCCCCTCCCCACACTGTGGGATGGAACTTACGGGTGGGGCTTGACCTTGATGTAGTTTTTGGGGATGAAGCCCTCGCAGCCAAACAGCTCAGCCTTGTACCAGTTCTGGTCATCTTCCATGTTGAGGATCTAAGGTGGGAGAGGATCAGGGAGGCATCAACCTGGCTGCTGTTCCCCTGGGTGGGAGAGGGACCCCCATTGCTGCCTCAGATCCCACATCACCCACCAAAACCTGGGGAAAGGGGGCTCTGCCAACAGTGACACGGTCTGGGAGGGTTTGGGGGCACCTGTACAGAGCTTGATGTTCCCCCCAGCCCTCCTTGGCTCACCAGCCAACAGCTGGGAGGTGCCCGGTGTTGTCCCAAACCCCCAACCAGGGAAGAGAGCAAAATCTGTCCCTGGAGTAGCCAGGACATCAGCCAAGCCCCCATATCCCCCCAGGGCAGTGGGAGAAAGTGCCCTGCTGTGGGCAGGGTGCTGAAGTGTCACCCACTTCTGTGTGACACCGTTTTCCAGCCTCCCACGCAGGGGCCCAGGGCTGGCACAGCTGTGCAAACAGGATCTGAAAGGCTGGGCTGGGGCCACGGGGAAAACACACGGGGATGGGCACGGTGGGTTTGGGGCCCTGGGTTGCAGCCAGGACATGCCCTCACCCCTGCCAGGGTCCCTGCACCCATGGGGGGCTACAGGGTGCCAGGGCTCTGTGAGGAGCTGCTGGCATTGCAGCAGGGCAGGGAGTGGGTGCAGCCCCCCAGGGATGTTCTGAGCCCCCCAGAAGGTTTTTGGGATGCCCAGGTGCCATCCAAGAGCCTGTCCTGATGCTGTTGGCTGGGTGTGTTTGGGCATGAGCTCCCTGCAGCCTCCATCACCTCTGTGGGGCAGCAAAGGTGTATTCCAGCCCTGGGAGGGCCACAGGGCACAGCTGGTGGCACCGACGGCCTGGGAAGGCCACATGCCACATCCCACCCGGGGATGTCCCTCCCTGGAGATGTGCCGGGTGGCACAGACAAAGCGGTACCCACCCCACACCCCAAAATCCTCAAGGTTGGCTCCTTAAACCCCACAAAAAGCCCCAAAGAGGCAGCAAAGCCAGTGGCAACGAACGTGCTGCTGCCACCCCGTGCCTGTCACCCTCTGCCCCCCACAGCAACAGCACCCAACCCCACCACGGCTGGTGACCCCCAGCTCCGGGTACCTTCAGGGTGTCCCCTTTCTGGAAGGGCAGCTCGTCCTTCTCGGTCGCCTGGAAGTTGTACAGAGCCACGGACTCCATGGCTGTCACCGGGTGGGCTGGAGGGGTCTCGGGGGGCGTCCTGGGGCTCGGGTAACCCCGCGGGGCTCTGAGCTCCGGGCTGAGCACACGGCGGGCAGGAAACCGCGCTGATGTCACAGCACCACGAGGGCGCTGCCGGGGGTGGAAAGGGGGGGGGGCACAGCTGCCCAGATGTGCTGGGAGGGGAGGAGAGCTGTGCCAGCCCACCTGAGGGCCCGGGGGACCCATCTGTCCCAGGAGCCCCCGGCGCTGGGATCCCGCATCCCCTCCGCGGGGCGGTGGTGGCGGCGATTTGGGTGGGAACGGGATGGTGACGGGCTGGACACAGGTTGAGGATGTTGGGAAGAGTGTTTGGAGGGTACGGGCAGGTTGGCAGGGTTGATGGGGGAGTCTCTGATGCCTGGTAAAGGCTCAGCTGCCAAAAGGTGGCTTGGTGGGAATGGTTGCTTCAGAAGACAAAAAGTCACGGAGGGTGGGAAGGGCGGAGGCGTTGGGGAGGTGGGTGGATGCACACACCTGCTTTCTTTGGAATTCAGATCGAACATTCCTTGTCCCAGCCCTGAACGTTCAGATCTCGGCACAACTCATACTGGCTCTTTGGGTGGTGTCCCTTCGGTGGGTCGATTTTTTCCACCTTTCTTTTGCAGCGCTAGGGAATGAAAAAACTCCCTTTCCTGCAGCTCCGGTGGGCGACAGGCACTGAGTGTGCAGGGCTTGGATACACTGCGGGGATCATTCCCATCGGGAAGGTCTCAGATGCTCTGCAGCCTTTCCCGGGTGTGGGCTGGGGCACGAAACCTGTGCAGAATCTGCCAGACACCGGCTTGCCTTGCCGTGAGGAATTAAAGCAGGGACAGCTGCAGCTCAGCCCCTGCCCATGGATTTGGGCATTTCCCAGAGAGGAGCAGGATGCCGGTGCCATCTGCCCGGGTGGGATGAGCCGCGGCGCTTGCAGGGCCACCCTGGGGACAGGGGCTTGGCGATTTGCCTCCTCCACACCTTAATCCTGCCTTCCCGACTGCACCCGAAAAGCAAACCCCCTATGAGACCCCACTGAGGCCATTTTCAGGCCATTTTCAGCCTCTTGTGCCCATGGGAGAAGGGGAGGGATGTGTAGGATGGCCCTGGGTGTCCCCTCAGTGAGATCCCATTCCTGGGATCCGCTGGTCCCGGGGGAAGTGGAGCTGCTGGGAAGGTCAGGGAGAACATGGGAAGAGGCTCCATATGTGCTTCCCTGTCACATGGAGGATGGAACTCAGCGAATCCCTCATGTTCCAGCCAGACCCAGGGGCTGGGAAAGCAGCAGGAAGAGTCCAGGGGATAGGAATGCAGCAGGAAGATGGCTCTCTTGGGATGAGCTTCCCCTGCCCCTCCACGGCCTTGGCGAGGATGGAACTGGATGTTCCCCGGGGAAACCAGCCCAGCAGATCTGCTGCTCCATCCCTGCTGTGGCCAAGGGCCTGACCCTGTCCCTGTGCCCACCAGCCCCAACTGGATGATTCAAAGTGCATCCCAGGGGCCCTGGTAAGGGAACAGCAGGGCAGTGGGGGGGATGTCTGGGCACTGGGAGGGTTGGTGTGGGAGAAACCAGGGAGGGGTTTGTTGGGGTGACAATCCCTGTGCCGTGGGAGCAGTTTGGGGCTCAGCTGGCTGGGGCTGGGAGCAGGGAGGCTTGAGGGGCACCCCGAGGTGCCTGGGCTGGAGCCACACGTGGTGCCACACTGTCTGAGAGTGGGGCACAGGACAGAGGGGGGTCACAGAGGGGTCCCCAGGCCATGGCACAGCGCTGGACTCAGGACCAGAGCAGGATGGGCTCGTGCCAGCAGATGGCAGCAGATCCCAGAGGGACAGTGGCCACAGTGGGGACAGTGGGGACAGTGCCACCTGCCCCCCGCTCATGCTCTAAGGAAGCAGCAGCCCCTTTGTCACCTCCGTCCTCCCATCCCCTACATCACAGCCCCTCCCCGACCCCTTTCCCTCGCTCCAACCCCTCCTGCTGCCCCAGCCGTGGTCTCTGTGCAGGGTCCGGGTCCCCTCAGCTCACTGATGTCCCACTCCTGTCCCCGGCTGAGGGGCACTGTGGGGGTGACAGCAGCCCCTGTCCCCCCGCAGTGATGCCAGAGCAGCCTGTGGCCCCTTTCTGGGCCACACTCCTGTGTCCAGCTGTTTTCTGGGTGCCACAGGGCAGGACAGGGCTCCCCGATCCCACTGAGCTGGTTGGTACCTGTGCAGCATCTGCTGCCTCCAGGGAATCACTCTAGGGAATCTCTCATCCTGGGACTGCAAACCACGACTTGCCTGTCACATCCTGTCCTCCTGCTGCTTCATTCCGTGGGAAAACCCTCCTGCCTGTTCATGAGCAGCCCCAAATCTGTCCCATTCCAGGCTCGGGAGAAGCCTTGGATCCTGGAGATGCCGAGCAGGAGGCTGTGCTGCAGAGTCCTGCAGGATCCGACTGTAGCTGACTGACCACCGGCCTGAGACATCCAAGAAACAGCAAAACAAAGTTTTTTGGGTTTTTTTTCCACCCTCTTCCCTCTCGTGCCTTGTGGAGCAGCCCTGGGTTGTGCAGCACACCCCGGGAAGAGCCTGTCCCTGCAGTGCCAGCCGTGAGCTGATGCCTGGCACCGGGGGACCCCGAGGCATCCGTGCCCCCATCCCTGTGCCCTGCGTGTCCCCAGAGCTCAGAGGGACCCAGGAGGGTCCTGTCCCTGGTTGGGTGTCAGAGCCTGACAGCCCTGCCTGCAAGGAGATCCCAAGGGATGCCCTGGCTGTGCAGTGGGCACACAGAGGGGGGTGGGAGCCCCCCTTGCCCTGCGTTCCACCACCAGCCCTCGCTGCCTTTCCCTCCACGCAGGGGAATTCCATGAGCCCGGGGCAGGTGGAGGAGGGTGCTGGGGGCTCTGGCATCGCCCTTTCCTGCCCGTGTGGCCACTCTGGGCACTGCCTGGAGCTCCTGCTGAGCCCCAGGTTGCCCAATGTGCCCAGCCCTTGTTTCATCAACATCCTGTGTTTACCTGGCTGCAAAATCCCCACGTGGGAGGGAGGAAGAGGAGGGAGGGGAGCCTCTTCCCCTTCCACTGGGGGCCTGGGGAGCTTCCTTGCGGATCCACCACGGTGCCCCTGTGGCTTTGAGCTGTGCCACAGGCCTCGGTGCTGTCGGGGCAGGATGGGAGAGCAGGAGGTGCCTCCAGCCTGGCTTTGCCTCCTGAAGGGCTGTGAGGTGGGCCTGGATAGTGCAAGGCTGGCCAAGGTTCACCTGCTGCAGAACAAGGTGAGCCAGCTTCTTCTGCAGCCCCCCGGGTTGAATGGGGGGCTTTGCTCTGGGCAGGGAACAGGGAGAGGGACAGGTCCTGCCCCACCCCACAGCAGTGGGCCAGGGTTGGGGAAGGCAGCACAGCCTGGATTGGAGCTCCTGCACTTAAATCCAGGCACACAGGTGAGCAGAGGTGCCCCCCACGGGAGCTGCCCGTGTGCCTGGGCACGGAGCAGCCCTTGGCACGGGGATCTGGATGTCCCTGGAGGAAGCGGGTGCCCCACTGAGGCCCCACGGGGAGAGGAAGCGACAGCCTGGGCTAGAAAATGCCACGTCAGTGCCTGGAAACAGGAGCTCAGAGTCAGCACTTTCCCCCTGGAGCAGAGGCCACGCCGGTAACTCCGCAGCATCAGCTCCTCTGCAGAGCCCAGCCCTCCCCAAGGCACTTGGGGCATCATTTCCACGCTGAGTGCAGGGGGTCAGACCCCTCTCACCATCCAGAGGACTTGTAGGCAAACAGGAGGGGCAGCCAGCAGACCCTCCTGGGCCAGTTGGCCACACTTGGCCCAACGTGGCCGTGAGAGGCTCCGTCAGGTGGAGCTGGATCTCCTTGGGGTCAGCGTGGGTGGGTGGGGCTGGGATTGGGGGTTTGGGGCTGCAGGTCCTGCTTGCTCGTGGTGTAGGTGGGACTGTGCTGTCGTAGGGGAAGCTTGAGGGTGGGAGGTTGATGGTGGGAACTCATTTCCAGCGCTCAGGACTGAGGATGGACCTGAAAAACGATCGGGAATCATGAAAGTCTCAGGTGTGGAATTCAACCCCAAACCTACAGGAAAGGGTCACTGAGGGGGCAGGTCATCCCAGACAGCCTCTTCAAGTGGGGTGAGCCTTGGAGGGTGGCTGGGATTTGACTTCTGGGAAAGAGCCAAACACTGTTTTGGTGAGGAGGGAGAGCCCAGACAGAGCAGCCTTTGGGAACAAACATTGGGTGCTTCCTGTGGGGCTCCCAGAGCTCAGTTCAGGGCTGAGGGACACGAGCAGTGCTGGTTCTGGGGACAGGCTCTGCCTCTGGTTTTGTCCAGGGCATGATTAGGACAGGAACCCATCAGGGGTGAGGATGAAGTCACGGAGGTGTAGACAATTAATGGTTAATCATCAGGGGCAGCACCAGCTGAGAGATATTTGGCTCCTTGGGCCCTATAAAAGGAGATGGAGGCCACAAGTTGGGCTGATGAGGAAGGGATGTTCTCTGGTGTGGCTCTGCCTTGGAGAGGCTTCTGGGATCCTGCCCTTCCCTGAGATGGTTCCCCTGGGCATCCTGGCACACCGGCAGCAGAAGGTGGGCTGTCCCTCTGTGCTGGTCCTTGGCTCTGTCCTGGGACCTTGGGGTCTCTGAGACACCTGGAGGTAACTCTGGGACTTTCTGTGTTCCCTTGTCCAGGTCAGGCTCTGCTTTAAGCTGTGTGAGGGATGTTTTAATGAATCCTGCTCTGGAAGTTTCTGGTGGAGTTTTCTAAGAGGAGTAACTGCTGCAACATTCGGCTTCCAATCTTCATCCTTGGTGTTGGGCTGCCTGTGTGGGCTCTGGGGAAGGTAGAGTGCCCATACCAAAATTTCCTGGGTGGACTGGAGCTGCAGCATGGATGGGAGTGTGGAATTCCCTCCCTTCTGTTGTGATTCCCAGACAGCAGAGTCTGGAAACCCCACTATGCTTCGTGCTGTGGGCTCAGCATGGAGGGGGAGAGGGTCCCATCACAGCTCTGAGCTGCACTGGGGAGAAACCAGAAGGGTCCCTTTAACTGGAAGCTCCAAAGAAACCGGGCAGGGAGGTGTGGGATTTGGGTGTGGAGGCTGTTTGCTGCCAGCGTTTGCCATGGGAGAAGGCTCCTCACCCTCAGCACAGGGTGGCAGGAGTAACCACCCCTGGGCAGGGGAACTCCACGGCTCCCACAAGGCTTGTTTTTGGGGAACTCTGCTTTGGGTCACATCCAGACACAGCCTGGTGCCTCAACAGATTCTGAGAAGCTCCCCCTCAACAACAGCAGCTGTTATATTTTTTTTTTTCCTGGGGTTTAAAAATGAAAGAGCCAACCTGTGCCACGTGTGTAGGTGAGGGGACTGTGCTGTCACTGCTGTGACTCACTGGGCACTGCCACCCCCCAGGGCAGAGCAATGCAGGGGGCTCTGTCAATGACTGAACCCTCCACCAGAGCAGCAGCCAAATTTCGGTTCCTCATCAGGGCTGGCTTGTTAACAAAGAAGTTATTAATAAGCGATTAAGCCAGAGCCCACGTCATGCCTTCCTCTGGAAGTGTGGCAAGAGTGGCCAGAGTTCCTCCTTTGGCACCTCACCCCTCCCTGCTGCTCCGGGGGCAGATTTGGGCAGGTGTCCCTTCACTGCAGGGCTGCTTGAGGAGGGGGGCTGTGCCCAGGTGACACTTCCCAGGGGACCACCAGGGTAGGGGGGTCAGCCTTGGGATGTGGTCGAGCTCCTGGTGCTGAGGGGAGTGGGTATGGGAGAGCAGTGGTGCCATCCTTGGGGGCCAGGCAGTGACCAGAGGAATTAGGGCAGTGCCAGAGCAGGGGTGCCATCCTTGAGGTCCAGGCAGTGGCCAGAGGAATTTGGGCATCACCAAAGCAGATGGTGCCATCCTTGAGGGCCAGGCAGTGGTGAGAGGCGTTTGGGCATCACCAGAGCAGGGGTGCCATCCTTGGGGGCCAGGCAGTGCCAGAACAGGTGATGCCATCCTTGGGGACCGGGCAATGACCAGAGGAATTTGGGGAGTGCCAGAGCAGGTGGTGCCATCCCTGGGGGCCAGGCAGTGACCAGAGGGAGGAGACCCCTTTGCCAGCCCCTCGCTGAGGCCGAGGCTGTGTGTGATGCCCCATCGGTGGGATGGGGACGGGCAGCGCCTGGAGCGGCGCCCACCGGGACAATGCCCGGAGCGCCGGATGCGCTGCCGAGCCCCGGAGAATCCGAGCACTGTGCTCGTCCTGAGGCTGCCTATTCAGGGCAGGCGTGGGGAGGACAAGAGGGAGGAAGCGGAGGGAAGACGGAGCACTGAAGGAGCACTGAAGGCTTCTGTGTGCGGCCGGCGACGGATGCAGGTGCAGCCGCGGATTGCCGGGATGCTCCGCGCTGCCCTTTCCTGCCGGGAGCGCCCCCGGCTCTGCCTTCGCTCCGAGTCATTGCTGCTGTCCGGGGCTGTTCTCCCCGCAGAGCGGGTTCGTGGGGGGCAGGTCTGCGTGGATTCTCCGCAATCTGATGCGGGGCTGGGCTGCTCTCCATCCCCGTGCCCTCTCTCCCCTCCCCAGCTGACTGTCCCCGCAGGAAGCGTTTGGCAATCCAGTGGCGGCTCTGCCCAGCCTGTCATCCTCTGGGTCTGCAATGAGCTGCCTCAAAGGTTACGTGGAAAGATCCACGCGTGTGGCCTCGCCTGTCACGACCCACGAGGTGCTGCTGCATCCTCTGCCCTGTGGGAATCCAAGCTGAGTGAAGCTGCTGCTCTGGGGGCACAGGACTCTCGTGCCGCTTTTCCTGAGTGGTGCTTTTGCCAGGGCAAAACAAAAGCAAAGAGTGAGCACAATTTTATTTTTTTTTGGGGGGGTGAGGCCACAATAAAACTGGTGGACTCCTCTCTGGGCCTGTGTTGGGTTGTGATTTCTGACAGATCAGCTGTAGAAATCCAGGGTAACTTCACTGAAGCCTCCCCAGATGCCTCTCTGTGTAAATGAGCGTGGGATCTGGTCTGTGCTAAAGGAACACTGCCCAGGGGTTTGCTCAGAGATGTGTGCTCTTGTTCTTTGCTCTCTTAGCTCCACGTGGCACTCCCAGGAGGCAACTCCTCAGTGGAAAGCCAAGGCACTGCCTTCTCTCAAAATATCCCTGTAGAGTTGGAAACAGTGTTTGTTTCAGTGGAAGAGCTTGAAATCCCCAGGGGAATGGGGGCCTGGGCCACCTCCCTGTGAGGCTGGTGGCAGAGGAACAGTGTGGCTGTGGCAGGGCTCGTGGGCTGAGCGATGTAATTATTATTATTATATATTTTATATTTTATATTATTTATTATTTATATTTATATATTTATATTATTATATGTTTTATTTTGGAGAGGTGTCCAAGCCCTGTGCTGCTGCATCCCAGGAGAACACAACAAGGAATTCTCTCTGCTCACCCACATTCAATACTTGTCATAGAATGGTTTGGGTTGGAAGGGACCTTAAAGATTAATTGGCTCCAACCCCCTACTGTAGGCAAGGACACTTTCCACTTGGCCAGGTCACTCAGAGCCCTGGAATAAACCCCCTTCCCATGGAGGTGTGTGTGTGGTACACTGAGAGAGAGAGAGAGATGCACTTAGCAAAATGTTCTATATCTGTGTTTACACACCATGCTCCTTCCAGCAAGCAGCTGAAATGCAGATCTGCTGTCTTCCTTCCTCCCCTCTCTTCCTCTCTCAGGCTGAGAAAGGAACTGGCTTTGGGTTTTGCTGGGCAGCTGGGAGTGGTTGATGGTCACTGCAGGCTGAGCAGCTCGTGATGAGGAGGTGGCAGCAGGATGTGGTGGTGGGTCGTGTCCACTTGTATTCATGTTACGTGTTGATGTTCTTCTGTGCTGGAGAAGTATTTGGGAGGAGATTTCCCAGTGCATCACACTGAATGGCTCTGCTGGTCCCCCCTGCTGCAGAAACTGGGATGTCAATGCCATTTCATGCCATGAAACTGTCAGGGAGGTTTAGGTTGGGTCTCAGGACGAGGCTCTTCCCCTGGAAGGTGGTGGGCACTGCCCAGGCTCCCCAGGGCAGTGGGCACAGCCCCGAGGCTGCCAGAGCTCCAGGAGGGTTTGGATGATGCTCTGGGGCACAGGGTGGGATTGTTGGGGTGTCTGTACAGGCCATGGTGTTGGACTGGATGATCCTTGTGGGGTTTCCCAACTCAGGATATTCCATGATTCAGCCTCTGGGATTTCCTGGGATCAGAGGTTGGAGTCACTGTGGGACACTGGATGCCTTGCAAGGGCTCAGAAGAGCAATTAGGGCAAGAGTTTGATCCTGGCCAAGCTCCAGTTCCAAGTGGCTTGGGCTGTGTGCAGGAGAGCAGGGCTGGCAGCCTTGTGGAGGATGAGGTGGCTGGAGGAGTTCAGGGAACCTGTGGAGCAACAGGAATAATCTGGACTGAGCACAAAGGACTGAAGTCACTTCTGGGGGAGCCTCACAAACACCTTGGGAAGGGGTTACAGCCCCTCTCCAGCGTGGGCACCCGTGTTTCTTCCCTCTGGAGACCAGGAGATGAACTTGAGTTCTACTTCCCATGGTGATACCTGCTTTCTGCTTCCTCAGCTGGGATCAGGAATGCAGCCTCCAGTGGTTTGCAGATGTGCTGTTCTAGGCTCCCCAGGGCAGAGACAGCCACTGGTTCAGTCAATTATTTTAGCATATGTTTAAATCCACCCGTGTAGGATGGGCTCTGAGCACCCCTGGGTGCTGAGGGATTAGGAAATGTGGCATCTGCCTACGAGGCTCTGTGGAGGCTTTAGCCTTGAGGCTGGAGAACATGCTGGTGCAGGGAAAGTCTAGGGAAAGGCACACAGGGATGGAGCTTTTGGGAGAAACCCAGGACAGCCTGTTTGGGAGAGCTGAGAAAAACATCCTGTGGGTGTGCTGCACTTGGCCTCTGCTCTCAGAGATGATAAACATGAAGGTTTGGAGCTGGGAGCCAACGTGTGGGAAGAGAAGAGCATCCATCCTCCTTAAAACCAAAGGTGTCCAGTCCAGAAACTGAACACCAGTGGTGATTTACAGTGACCGGTGGAGGTTATTGGGAGGATATAATTGGAGAGGGACTTTCCACGAGGGCATGTAGTGATAAGAGATAAGGAGGAACGGCCTTAACTGAAGGAGGGCAGAGATAGATTAGATATTGGGAAGAAACTCTTTAAAATAAAGATGTAGAGGCACAGGCTTCCTAGAGAGGATGGCACATCCTCCTGAGGAGGTGTTCCACACCAGACTGGACAGGGCTCTGAGTAACCTGGTCTAGTGGAAGGTGTCCCTACCTATAGTAGGGAGTTGGAGCCAGTTAATCTTTAAGGTCCCTTCCAACCCAAACCATTCTATGACAAGCATTGGATGTGGGTGAGCAGAGAGAATTCCTTGTTGTGTTCTCCTGGGATGCAGCAGCTCAGGGCTTGGACAGCCCTCCAGCCAGAGCTGTGTCTGCAAGTTGCATCTTGAAAGAGGCACTCCTTGAGTGGCAGCATCTCCAGTTTCCTGCCTCCCCCCAGGCTTTGATCTCAGAGCAAAACAAGAGGTCCTACCCTGCCTGGAGGGAAAACACTGGAGTGTCACGTTTCTTTCTCAAGTGGAAGCTGCAAGAGCTGATGCAGCCACACTTTGAAACACGGCTGGTAGTGAAGAGCAAGACATGCAGGGTGTTGGTGTGGAAGTGCCTGTCAGTTTTCATCAAAGGGTCACTTGGTGGCTTTTTGGAGGAAACCATCTGCAGGGCACAGCCCTTCCTCTCCAAGTGGGTCAGATGCTGCTGAGTGCAAAGCACTTCTCAGCTGAAATGTGCAAGTGTCACAAACCCTCCTTCCAGCCCACTGGTGACAGATGTGGGGTTTTCATGACATCAGATATCTGGGCTTCTTTGGCTGTCACCTCCCTTGCTTTGGGTTATTCAGCTTATGCATTTCACCAAGGGACACTTTCAGTATTGCTAAAACCTCCTGTGGTTGTGCTATGTTTTGCACCTCCTGCCCCCCCCACCAATGTGCTCTGCGTGATGTGCAGGCTCAAAAGAGGCTCCTTGAGGGACAGAGCAAACTTGCTGTCTGTAGCAACTTGCTCTGCAGTTATTTTTGACTGAGGTTGATGTGGTTTGTGCCCCAGAAGACATGGGCTGTGCCCAGGCAGTTCCCAGCAGTGCTGGAGTTTTTCCTCCTGCCTTCTCTGATCAGAGATGTTTGATTTCTAAAGATCAGCAGGGAACAGGTTCATTTGACTTCCTCTAATGTTCACAGGGTCAGGGAGCAATCCTGTCCTTCTGTCTCAGTCCATAAGAATGTGGAAGCTCGTAGGAGTATTAATTACAGCCAATTACAACCTGCTTGACTAGGTGAGATGCTCAAACAGCTCCTGAGACCTGCTGTTGTTGAGGATTGGTGTTTTTCTTTAGACTGAGGAAGCCTTCTGGTTTTGAGGAGCTCAGAGCAGGGCTGATCCATGGAGCAGGGCTGATCCATGGAGCAGGGCTGATCCATGGAGCAGCTTGGGCAGAGAGTGGTAGGGTTGAAATCCTTGCCTGCAGTGCTGTGCAGTTTGTTTGCTTTGTGGAGTCCTGATGGCTCATCATGAATCTCTTCCAGCCCAGCTGGTGAATTTTTTGAATCTGCTTGTTGATCACACAGGGATCATGTATTTACAGCTCTGCACTGGTGTTTGGGGTTTTTTTTTACCTTAGGAAGATTCCTGGGAAGCCCTGCAGAGGATGAGATGCTCTTTGTGATGGGGCAGCAGAGGCACATTTGGAGTCACGACCAGGAAGGCAGATATGAAAACTTTAGGGCTTTGTGAGCCTGAGAATGGAGGAAGTTCCTTGCAGAAGTGGGAATCAGAAACCTAGAAATGGGGCCAAGTACATAAGGACTGGCTGGGTGCTGTGCAAACACAAACCCAGTGGACAGCCCTCAGTTTTCACCTGTCAAGGGGGAGAGGTCCCAGCTCTTCAGCTGGGCTGATCAGTGCTGGGCATCCAGCTGGAATCCAGGGATGTGGCAGCTCTGCTCCAGTGTGTTGGTTTAAAAGACTGAGCCCAAAATATCTGCAGCTTGCAGGACTTGGTCTGTTTTGGGGGGGTCCCAGCTTTGCCTCTGTGTCTGAGAGCACTGCCATGGGATTTGAGCCACACCTGGCTGCAGTGGTGCAGCTCAGCTCCCAGTTGGGAGCACCACAGTGGTGGGGTGATAGTGGTGGTTCCAGGTTTGGGACCCCTGGTTGACCCCAGGTAAAGTGGGGGATGAGTCACTGCACCTGCCTCCTGAGGGCAAGGTGGTGCTTTTCTGGATTTTTGTGCTTAAATGTGGAACTTCTGGAGCTGGAGAGTACCTTGTCCTGGCTGCTTGGTTGGAGCTACACAACACTCCCCACCCACCCCTTCTGTGAGTGTACAAAGTCTTTTGCCACCCTCTCCAGCCAAAATTCCTGCCCCGTCTGGAGGAGAGGAGACCAAAATTCCAGAGGATGCTACAGAGCCAGGAGGACAGCTCTCCTGATATTCTCCTCGTGGTGAAACCCCACAGCACAGTTGCCCTCAAGAAATAGCTGGAAGGAGTGAAGGTTAATCTTGCCACGTGAGGTCCTTGTGCAACAACCCTGGTCATCCTGCAGTCTGGCTGTTATTGTGAAGCCTCTGTGGGTGTGAGGATGGGCCTGGGGCAAAAGGAGGAGGCTCTGACTCTTCTGGTGGCATTCTTTGGGTGGCTGCAGGAATGATGAGGAGGACCTCGGGGTCGTATTGTCCATCAGCTCCATTCTGGCAGGAAGTCCTCTTGTGATGACAGGGAGAGAGCTGAGAGGGACAGAACAAACTGTACCAACTGTAGTGGCATATTTGTCCTCCAGCAGGAGATTTGGTGACTTGCTTTTGGGAGCCAGATGGTGACACTAAATGAGCCCAACTTTTCTGGGCCTGAGTCTGCCACTCAGAACTCTGCAGATGGTCCTAATGGGTGAGTAATCCCAGCCTGGAAACAAGCAGCAAATCCAGGCTCTTTGGGTCAAGCGTGTTCTTTGTATGCTATAAAACAAGAAAAATACCCCCTCACCAGTCAGTGGGCCTTGCATGGTCCATGTGGGTGCTCATCTGACCCTCTGCTGAGCTGGTTCAGGGAGCTGGACTGGTTGAGAAGCAACACACCCCCCAAAAAAGTGATCGGTCTTTACCACAGGTGGTATAAACTGGTGTTGGTGGTAGGGAGGGAATGGGAAGGGGTGGTGGAGGAAGGGCAGGAACCACAACACCCTGACTTAGGTCAATTAAAACCTGTGGAATTTCACCCTGAGCCCTCAGTGGCATTTAATGTGAGCAGTGCAGTAGCCTTGGCTTCTTGCTGTGGCATGGGAGAAACTGCACCTAGGGAGCAGTAAGGAGAATGGAATGAGGGAAGGTGCCCACAGCCGAGAGCAGCTCCAGCTTCTAAAGAAACACAACCCTCAGTAATTACTAGAACCCAGCACATTACTAGAACTAAGCACATTTCCAACGTCACTGCCTCTTGCAGTGTCAGAGCACATTCATTTCGAGAAAACCAGAATGTGCTGGGCTTGCATTCCCTCTCCTCTTTTCATGAATCTTGCCAGCGTGTTCAGAAAAGGCCTGTTTTGAATACCCATGTTAGAGGTGTATTAATTTTGAGCTTGTCAAAAGGAACATTTGCATTGGAAACAGTTCCACAAGTTTGTCTGCATCACAAATGAGACAAAACCCCCTCCCGCTCTGCTCTGATTCACCTTGGGCCCATTCCAGCTGAAGTCAGGCACAGGCTCACCGGGCTCTCCTCTCCCTCACTCAGCACCTTTCTGATTGCTCCCTGTTAACTACATTTATTTAAAGGTGTCTGAAGAAACCAGGCGAAAAATGATGAGACCTCGACTGTTATTTTTGTTGCCCTTGCCTTGCAGATGAATCCTCTAAACGTGGTAGGGCTGCAGACCCTGTGGATCCATGTGTCTAATTGAAGCAGACAAGGCTGTAACTCAGACTTTGCATATTTCAATGAAATATTCATGAATCCAGGAGGGAATAACCTGGGGTGAACATCAAGTTGTATAATGTGAATATATTCTCTATCACTGTCAGCAACCTGCAGACAGCTCAGAAAATTCCAAGGAGGGCCCGGTGCTCGTTGAGAAACATCTCACTGCTTTGGCTCTGAGGACAATAATGATTGTGTTTGCCCAGACTATTTAATTAGCAGATTTCCCCAAATTGGGCACTTAAGGACTTAAGTCCCCATTTACCCCGTTTGGAAGGCTGAGACATTCCAGCTCCCTCTGGAGTTGGCGTGAGTGGAGGGTACCCAACCTCCCGAGACACCAGGCAGGTTCTTACAGGGCCATTTAATCCAGACTAAAGTGCTGCACATTAAGCACACCTTCATTACATGCTGCTCGTCTCTCTTCTGGAATTGATTGCTCTGAAGGACCTGTAGGTTGGGAGTGGGAAGGAAAATCAGCAATATGGAGCAGAATGGCTGTGATTTAGGGCTCGGATTGCACCCAGCCAGAGCCACGCAGCAGGGTAATGAGCTTCAGTCTGCTTTGCTTACAAGCACTGGAGACAGGAGCAGAAAACGCCATCCACCAAAGCAGCTCTCAGGAAATGAGGGACAATAGAGAGAGGAAATCAAATTTCAAACTGCAGGGATGCATCCATCAAGCTCTCCTCAGGATTTCTGCCGGGCTCTGGGGCGTTCTCGGAGCAGCCTTTTCCCGATGGTTTTTTTTTTCTTTTCCTGGTAGTTTTTTCATCTTCTTTTCCTGGTGTTTTGTTTTTTTTTTCTTTTCCGGGTGGTTTTTTTTTTTTTTTTTGTTTTGTTTTTCTTTTCCCCGTGTTTTGTTTTTTCTTTTCCCGATGTTTTTTCGGGAGGCTGCCATATGGTTGGAGGATTAGTTCTCTGCAAAGCACCGGTGCATCTGACCTATTTGGTGATGCTGGGCCGGGGTCAGTGATGAGGGACCGGTGGCTGCTCATTGTTGGGTGCTTTTCAAGTGCTCTGGCTGCTGTCACTCACGAGGTGGCCAAGCGTTTGGAACAAACTCATTAGCTAATTAGTGGTGTGCTCAGCCCCACGTGGCTGTGGGGGCGATAAGTCCCCTTCTGCCTGTGGAACAGGTCCTCCTGTGGCTTCCTGGCAGCTGCTCTTCCCCAGGTTAGTTGGGAGGGCAGCAGTGGCTGGGCAGAGCTGGGGGAGGATGTACCTTCCTCATCTTCACTGGGAGAGCCTCTTGCATACCAGACATCCCCCAGCTACCCTTTGCCATGCAACAGCCTCTCTGCTCCCACCCACTGGGTTCACTGCCACCACCTCCTCTCTGGTGATCAGGGGCAGGACCCGAGGGGAAGGCATGAAGTTGTGTCAGGGGAGGTTTAGGTTGGGTATTAGGATAAGGTTGGGCACTGAACAGGCTCCCTAGTGCAGTGGTGCCAAGTCTGAGAGATCTCAGGAGCATTTGGATGATGTTGTCATGATATCCATAGAATGGTTTGGGTTGGAAGGGATCTCAAAGACCATCTTGTTCCAGTTCCCCTGCTGTATTTAGGGTCACCTTCTACCAGCCTCGGTTGTTCCAAGCCCTGTCCAACATGGCCTTGGACACTCCCAGGGATGGGGCAGCCACAGCTTCTCTGGGCAACCAGGTCTAGTGAAAGGTGTCCCTCGTGATTCTGTGCAGGACCAGCAGTCGGACTCTGTGATCCTTGTGGGTCCCTTCCAGCTCTGGATGTTCTCTGGTTCTGTGATCTGCCCTCTCCCAGTGGATTGTTCTGCTGCCTGTGGTTATCAGGGTGGTGCTGAACTCCTACTGCAAATCCTGGCCTTGAACTCTGGTTCTGCCAACACAGCTGAAACGTTGGAGGCTGGGAAGGGTTTGAGGGTGGCTTGGGTCAATATCCAAGGTGTGGTACAGCCCCCCCCGAGGAGGGATGGGGCAGGGCTGGGGTGGGAAGTTTCCTACACCAGCTCCTGCTTTTAAAATAACAGGGCAAATGCAGTGACCTCCTGTTCCTCATACAAAGCCAGGGCCACAGATCCACTGCCATGAATCCTTTCTCTCCTCAGGTGACCATCAGAAGGGACCATCCCTTTGCAGCCTGGGCAAATCTCTGCTGGTGCAGCTGTGCCATTCTAGTACCTGCCCAGTGTAGCAGGAACATGGAGAATAGTAATAAAAAGAGGTGTCATTTTACTTGGCCGGCTTGTTTTGCTTGCACTAAGTGGCTTGATCTGGTTGACAGAAAACTGTTTTCTGGTAGAGGTGTGTCAGCTGCAGAAGATCCTTTTACTCTGGTTTGGCTGATTCACACACACTGTAGACAGACACCTGGGATGGAGCTGGGAATGGTCAGGAAGCTGCTTCATGCTGCAGAGAGATGTCTGCCCAGACCTGGAAGGAAGGCAGGCAGGACAGGAGGCAGCAGGAACAATCTTATTCTTCCCATTTTATTTTAACCAAGGGCTTTCTGCTCCTTCTTTAGAGCTGTCAGCACCTGATCATTAGGATTAATGAATGTGCACAGAAACATTGGGCTTCCATCGCTGCAGTTTCCTTCTAAAGAAGAAAAGGGGGAAGCATTCTTTCAGCTCCTGCTGATAGCATCAGATGTGTGCTGAGCCCTTCTATTATTCAACCAGAATTTAATTCTGCCTTACCTCTCCTAGCTCAAGGTTAAGAGCTCAGCCAGAATCACAGCTCACAGCAGAGGATTCGGAGCTTCCTGGCTCCCAGATGGTGTTCAAGGCATTGGAACTCACAGCTTTTCTAAACAAGTGCTTTTCCTGCAGCTCACTCCCTGTTTCACTGCAGTCCCCGTTCTGAATTTAAACCTCAGATCTGTGGCAGATTTGACACTGACTCCACGGGAAAAAGGGTTGGGCTGTAAGTGGTGCCTGCCCCATCCCTGGAAGTGTCCAAGGCCAGGCTGGATGGGTCTTGGAGCAACCTGGTGCAGTGGAAGATGTTCCTGCCCACGGTAGGGGCTGGAACAAGGTGAACTTTAAGGTCCCTCCAACCAAAGCCATTCTGGCACACCATGAAGTTCACAGTGCTCAGCCTGACCTTCCTTTCACTTTAAAGCAATACCCCATAAACCGGATTTTGCTGCACCTTTCCATTGTTTTGTTATGCTTTAGCAAGGCAAGACTCGTCAGGAATCTGGCTTTTAAATAACCAGCAGCACTACCCAGAGCCAGCTGCGACCCGAACAGAGCCAGCCTCTCCCCTGCCCTGCGCCAACCCCGGCCGCCTCCCGAGTAGCGAGATCCCGTTTCCTTGAATTGTCCCACGGCTTTAAGATGGGAACAAATATATTCCGGGAGTTTTACAATGGATCCGCTGCGCTCCTCCAGCTCGCGGTGCCGGACACGGCTTTAGTCATCATCCCGGGAGGGGCAGGACGTGCGCTCCGACCCTACTCAGCTCCGGCTCCTCCCGCTGCGTTTGTGTCGCCGTGTCTCGGCGTGGGGACCCCAGAGCTCTGTCCCCGGGCCATGAAATGTCCCTCCGTCCATAAATGGGGTTATTTTGCCCTGATTTCCTTGCCGGGAGGGAGGAAAGTGCCGTGACCGTGCCGTGTGAGGCGATGGGAACCGCGCCGGGGTGGGCTCAGGGTGGGCGTCGGGAGGAGGTGTTTCTTCGCAGGGTGATTGAACCTCGAAAGGCGCTGGCCAGGGAGGTGGTGGAGGAATCTGGAGGTGTTTAAGGGAAGACTGGACGTGGTACTGGGTGCTCTGGGCTGGTTGAGGAGGTGGGGGTCAGTCACTGGATGACCTTGGAGGTTCTTTGTAACCTGGCTGATCCCGTGATTCGCTCCGGGATTGCCAGCCCACGTCGGACTCCGATTGTCGGGGGATCCCCGCCTTTGGAATCTGCTTCTCCTGGGAGCTCCCCAAACCTTCTCCTTCCATCAGGGGCTGCCATGAACTCTCTCTAAAGTCTTCTATGATCCATAAATGTGGTTATTTTATACTGATAGATGCTATTTTTCCATTATTTGACCCTGTTTTTAGGGAGATGCCTATCCCTGAAATCCAGAAAGCCGAGGGGGCTCCCCAAAGCCTTGTCCATCAGGGGCAGCCACGAACCGTCTCTAGAGTGTTCCCTGATCCATAAAAATGGTTATTTTGTACCGATTGATGTTATTTTGCATCATTTGACCCTGGTTTTTTTTGAAGATCTCTAGGCCCAAAACCCGGGGAGCCCTGAGGGGGCTCCCCGAAGCCTTCTTCCAACAGGGGCACCCATGGATCCTCTCTAAAGTGTTCTGTGATTCATAAATGTGCTTATTTTGGATTGATTTTTTTTTTTTTTTTGCATTATTTGATCCTGTTTTTTTGGGATCCCTATCCCTGAAATCCGGGGAGCCCTGAGGAGGGGCTGTGAGCACGGAGGGGGCTCCCCAAGCCTCCTTCCTACGGGGGCAGCCTCGGACCCTCTCCAAAGGGTTCCCCGATGCATCAGTGTGGTTATTTTGTACCGATTGACGTTATTTGGCATCATTTGACCCTGTTTTTTTGGGGGGGATCGCCAGCCCTGCGATCCTGGGAGCCCTGAGGGGGCTCCTGCCCTCCGAGGTGGTCGTGGACCCTCTCCCGGTGCCGCGTTCGGCTGCGGGGGACCCCGGCGGGGCTGGGAAAGAGGGAAAAGAGGAGGGAGTGAAGGAAAAAGAGAAAGGAGGGAAGGAGAGGAGAGAGAGAAAGAAGGCGGGAGCGAAGGAGAAATGGAAAGAGGGAAAGAAGGAGGGAAGAAAGCAGGAGCGAGGGAAAGAAGGAGGGAGTGAAGGAAAGACGGAGAGGAGGGAAGACGGAAGGAGCGAAGGAAAGACAGAAAGGAGGGAACGAGAGGAGGGAAGGGAAGAAGGGAGTGAAGGAAAGAGGGAAGGAAGGAGGGAGAGAAGGAAGGAAAGCGGGAGCAGAGGAGAGAAGGAAAGAAGGAGCGCAGGAGGGAAGGAGAGAGAGGAGGGAGAGAGGGAAGGATCACAGGGCAGCGGTAGGGAAGGAGGGAAGAAGGAGAGAAAGGCAGCAGTAGAGGAGGGGGGAAGGAGGGAGGGAAGGGGAGCGGTAGCGGAGGAGAGAAGGAGGGAAGGAGGAAGGGAAG
This sequence comes from Formicarius rufipectus, assembly GCA_013399695.1. Taxonomy (NCBI): domain Eukaryota; kingdom Metazoa; phylum Chordata; class Aves; order Passeriformes; family Formicariidae; genus Formicarius; species Formicarius rufipectus. The sequence continues at coordinate 100,285 of VXAU01003858.1, read as the reverse complement.
GAAAGAAAGAAGAAAGTGCAGCAGAGGGAAGGAGGGCTGTATCGAAGGAGAGGAGGAGAGAAGGAGGGAAGGAAAGGAGGGCGGTATGGAAGGAGGGAAGGGAGGGCGGTATG
>VXAU01003858.1:49321-99522 GCA_013399695.1 Formicarius rufipectus | reverse complement strand
ATATATATGTATGTATGCGTATATTCTTTATTTATACGTATATAATTCAATTTCTATTTTGTGTAGGGGGGTTGGGCTGGGTGAGCTCCGGAGGTGCCTTCCAGCCCTAACAATTTTGTGATATATCCATGTGTCAGATATAGGTATATCTATATCCATGTATCTATATGCATATATATATGTATGTATATATTATTTAGTTTATACATATATAATTTAATTTTTGTTTTGTGTAGGGAGGTTGGGCTGGATGAGCTCTGGAGGTGCCTTCAAGCCCTAACAATTTTGTGATATATCCATGTGTCAGATATAGGTATATCTATATCCATGTATCTATATGCATATATATATGTATGTATATATTATTTAGTTTATACATATATAATTTAATTTTTGTTTTGTGTAGGGAGGTTGGGCTGGATGAGCTCTGGAGGTGCCTTCAAGCCCTAACAATTCTGTGTATATGTATATCCATGTATCTCTATATATATGTATATGGATATATTTATATCCATGTATCTATATCCATATATATATATGTATGTATATAGACCCATCTATATCCATATATATGTATACATATATTATTTATTGATACATATTTAATTCTTTTTTAACCTGCAGTACCTGTGATGCTACAGACTGGGGCTGGGTGGTCACCGAGCTGGGTTATATGGAGCATTACTGCTGTGAAATGTGTTGCACAATAATTATCACAGGCTGTCCGCTACGGAAGGGCCCTATTTTAAAGCCCTGAGGCTTTGCTATAAATATTAAGATATTAAAATGTTACATTTTAAGGCAGTGAGGCTTTACCATCGGTAGGGTTTGGTCTCGGGTTTCTGGATGTGTAATTCTCCCCCCTCCCCGAGTGTGCTGTCGGTGCTGAGCTGAAAAGCCAAACGAGATTTCAAATTTGCAGCGATTGGACACATTTCTTGGTCGGATGTGCTGAGAAAACACCCTGAATTATCCACATTGCACATCCATTTTCAACAGGAGGCCGGAGGGTGAGTTCAGCTTGAGGAGGTGTTGCAGATGTTGTGGGCTGTAGAGTCTGGCTTTGAGAGTTCAAAATGTAAATCAGGCCATGAGATTAAGTTTTATTATTCTCCCCAGTGAAATGCATGTCTTATGGTAATACAGGGCTCTTGCATAATTCCAGTGTGTTGCTGTGTTTTGTGAGACACAAGGTCATAGGAAATTGGATGGTTGGGATGTAGAGTGTGGCATGTTGGAGTGATTTTTGATTAGAAATATAAATATATTGTAATGGTGTTATTAGCAAAATGCAGCCTGTTTAGGAATTACTTCCAAAGATGTTTGTCTTGGCTGGTTCTCGGATTTGTTATTTTTGAACAAACTCAAATGTAGTGGTTCATTGGGAAGAATCAGAACTTTTGATAAATTTTCCTTTATAAACTTGAAGTAATGGTAAACTAGCTTGACAGGATTGCAGAGATAATCTTGCCTGCATTAAATATTTAACTTTGCTATCAAAATTTATCAAGTACAAATGACCCCTGAGTGTGCATTCCTGCAGGCAGGTTGTGATAAGGCAGGACTGATTGTGGGTCACATTTGAGGAAGTTTGACTTGGGCTGCTGATTGTGACTTCCTTGTTGCCATGAAGTAACTCTGCGACATCACGAGGGTTCTCTGGCACAGCGGCCTCACTTTTGCATGTACTGAGCAATTAAAACTAATACCAGCCTTTCAGAAATGGAATATAATGCCAGCAGGATCATGGAATCATGGAATGATTTGGGTTGGAAGGGCCATTGAAGTTCTACCCCCTGCCACGGGCAGGGACACCTTCCACCAGCCCAGGTGGCTCCAAGCCCTGTCCAGCCTGGCCTTGGGCACTTCCAGGGATGGGGCAGCTCTGGGCAGGCTGTGCCAGGGCCTCATCACCCTCCCAGGGCAGGATTTCCTCCCAGTATCCCATCTGGGAAGGATTTCTTCCCAATATCCCATCTATCAACGTGAAGCCATCCTCCCTTGTCTTGTCACACCATGCTCTTGCAAATAGTCTCTCTCCATCTTCCCATGGACTTCTCTCCTTTGAAAAGCTCATTGACTGTTCCCCAGGTAGGAGCTGGGTAGTGTTGAGCAATATTTGGGTTAAAAAAGTCCTGTCTGTGAGTTCCCTGATGATCCTGTGAGGATCAGAGAAGAGATCCCTGGCTGGTGATGCTCATGTTGGTTTTCACCTTCACTGTTCCTACAGCCACTTTTAATGAAGACTTGACAAACATCTGATGTCCAGTAGAAGGCAGGGAACAGAAATGAATTCAGCTTGGACTGACCACATCATTATTTACATAACTGGTTAATCATGCTAATTTTGTTCCAGCTGTCAGCCGTTTGATTGCTTTAAAACTTGGAGCTTTCTAGAAGCCTCAGATCTTGGATCACTGCTGGGAAATGCCAAAGGCCTGATTTGTTACTCCATACAGTGTTGATAGTCTCTCTTGATACAGAAATTAGTGTTTTGTTTTTATGGCTGGGTTTTTTCTTTCTCTTTTAGAGAGAGAGGAATCATTAAATGATAATCACTTTTAGGGGAACTACATTACAGAGGAGTTTTGATGTTCCTGGTCGTGCTTTTCTGAGGTCTCATACAGAGGGTGGGGAAATGACTGTCGGTTTTGCTTGGCCTAGAAGAATGTGAGCTCTTCTCGTATCTTTATTTAATGACTGGGACTCAGGAAGCAACTTCCCAGTGTTCCAGTGCCATGTTTGCAGAGTGCTAAGCTGTCCCCTGGGATGGCGCTCATAGAAAATGAAATGTGTAGGAGCCTGTAATGTTCTTTTTGCACTTTGCCTCGCTCTGATCTGTGCAGGGAAAACATCCAAACGTACCAGCATCCTGCTGGCTTAAGTGCTTCAGAGAACAGCAGGTTTTTGTGTTCTTCAGTAGCCTGACTGCTCATTAGGGAGGCAGGAGACTCCCTGGAGGAGGACAACATGGGTGCTGCCCTCTGGACTCAAACCTGCTGGGGCTCACTGTGGGGCTGCTGGCGTTGGTGTGGCCCAGGTTGGTTGCAAACCCGGTGTGTGCTGCAAAACAGACCATAAGAAGTCTGAGTTTAGGTGGCTGTTACAGGGTTGCTTTCCTGTTCTGTGAGGGGAAGGAATTCAGAATGTTTGATATGTCAGAGTGAGTCACTTCAGAGGCCCTGAACCCCAGGGTGAGTCTGGACCTCGGTGGTGGAGCCTCTCGGTGAAGCTGCAGAAAAACTGCTATTGCCCGTTTATCATTTTGTAAATAACAGTTTTGTCTTTGGTTTCCCAAATTTGGGGTTTGCTTGGTTCTATGACAATGCTCCAAACCATTGATAAAGGCAAAATAGTTGACTCAGTTCTTTTTTGTAGGTAACTGGAGGTTGTAGGCAGATTTTAAAGAGGCAGTAGCTTAAGTGACCAAGCTCGAGTTCCTTCAGACTGTAGTACACATGTTCAGTTACCACAAGAAGGTAAATACTTGTAAATATCTAACAGTGTGTCTGTGTGAATGATGATACTAATTAGAAAATCAGCATAAAAGTATTTGGGGTTGTTGGTTGAACTGTCACTGGACACTGGAGATGTTTGCAGAATTTGGTTTGTAATTCGCTATTGTGTGTTTTTACATGGAAGTACAACTCTGAATCTTGATGCCACCGAGCTGCTTTTCTTCTGTATAGCTAATTTGTAGCTCATTTTTTGGAATAGTTGCAAAGATTGAAGTGATCTCAGCACCAGTACCCTGGATTGCATTAATTGTTAATAACGTGTCTCTGTGTTTCACATCACCCAGGACTGTTATAACATAAATGCCTTGAGCGAGTGCCTCGAGCTGGTGTCCCAGGTCAGGCCTGGGCTGCTCAGTGCCTGTGCCTTGGCTTGCAAAATCCAGCTCTCTCCAGGTGGGAAAAGCAGAGCTCAGGCACCAACAGGTCCCCACTGGCAGTGGGAGTGCAGCTGGTTCTGCCTCTGGGACTGGGTAAAAGCAGTCCCAGCCCAGGCCCGGGTGCAGCTTCTCTGTGTTTGTGGTGCTGGGGCCAGTTTGAAGGAATCTCAAACACAGGATGTTTTGTTGTCCTCATAAATACAAATTGTTTTCAAGCAATGATTCTCCTTCCACCATCAGGAGTGGAGTTCCCTGAGCTGTCATAAGTAATTAGCTGGAATGTGTGCATGAGGCCTGTGCAGTTCCTTCCCCACTCCTGCTGCTCCTGCCTTTCCTCCCAGCACTCATTTATTCATGTTGTTTGCAGTTGCTGAGTCTTGCCATGTCGCTGTATAATAAATACTGAGTGTACAAGTCTTGAGGAGCAGGGAAAGGTTTTGGAAGGTGACCCAGGCAGGAGAAGACTTTTCTCTTTCTCCTCCTTTCTTGACTCATCACTCACACATCTCCCTGTACTTTGCACGTGTGTGCATCTGTTTTAGTGCTCATTTGAGTAGCTGTCCTGGTTCCTCCCTGCACTCAGCTCCAGGTTGTGTTTCCTATGACACAGATTTGATCACCTTTAGACCCAGTGTTTTGGTGGATGTTCTTTTTCAGGGGAAACTTCTGTTCTTATCCCTTACAGTCAAATATTAATCTGTGAATCATTTGCTCTTTCATGCTCACAGTGCAGCACTCAGTGAACAATACTGCAACAAATTCAGTAATAAAAATTCATTTTGAAAGTTCAAAGCTGCTTATTAGTTTAAAACCAGGCCAGACACCTTACCTAGAGATGCCTTATGCCCACCCTACAGGAATCTGAAGACTGCTTTGCCTTGTTTGCTCTTCTGTGTTGCAGGAGTTATGGCCAATTTTGGGGGCTGTTGTTTTAGAAGTGGCTCCTTAAAGATCCATGGTGCAGTCTTGGGGGTCATGGCTGAAATTCAGCAGCCAGACAGTGATTTAATCTCCCTCCTGTGTAACCTCAAAGACTTTGGTGTCCTTCTGGAGATGTCATGTACATAATGTGATGTCTTCTAAAATCAACCTGGAAGCTTTCATTATTTAAGAGCAGGAGCCCAGGCAGAGAGAGCTCCCTGCCTCTCTCTGGGTTTGAGTTTTGCCACAAAGAAATGCTACAATACCCGTTGTACTCCAGCTAGAAAAAATTGCCAGCACAGGCCACAGGGCACTACTGATGTCTGGGATGTTCTTTTACATTTTCTCCTTTATTGTCTCAAATCATATTAATTTCTAGACTTAACATCAATTTAGTAGTTTCTGAACCTTTGCAAGGGCAATGGTCTTTCCAGAGCTTTGCTGGAACAAAGACATTTTAAGAATCTTAACAGAGACTCGTATAATCTTATTACAACTGCTCCTGTTTAAATCACTTCCTTCTACTTAAATAACAATCTGTCACCAGCTTTTTCTTGGTTGTAGTTTCTGGTAGTTGCAGTTTGTCCCTCTCTCTGGTTTTGTTGTGCTTTTCTCCTGATTGTGCAACCCTGAGGCTGGCAAAGCTCCTTCTTCCTCTGCAGTTCTGACTCCACTGGGAGTAATGGCACGAGTAAGTTGCTCACTGGTGTAAGGGCTGCACAGCCCACAGGCAACACCTCTGGGGGACAAACCCCACTCAAATAACTGATGTAGAGAGGTCTAATATCTCTCAAGGAAAGGCAAACCAAAGTCCTTTTAAAGGTAACTTCCTTGAGACCCAGACATGAAGGAGTCCCTCAGACAGGTTTCCTTGGAGGCAGGAATTCTGTTCCCAGGAGGTTCCTGGTGTGTGTTTCTGGCTGGGTGAACAGGCCCCAAAGCAGCGTCTCAGTTTTGCCATTCTCCTGATTTTTATTTATTTATTTTTCCTTTTAGTAATGAGGATTCCTTCAGCCAAATCTGTTGACCCAGTTGCTGCTGAAGCTGCTTTTCTACTGACTTTCAGCTCTGTTTGGACAGGGATGAGCCTTGTGACAACAGCAGTAAGGCAGAGATGTTTGCTCTAACCCATGAAATCAGCCAGAATTTAAGATCATTAATTAATCCTTATCCTGCAGTTCCATTTAGAAGTGTTTTAACATGCCTGTTCTCTCATGGATGGTCAAGCAGAATGTGCTGTGCCACATGGTGTATGTGAAGGAAAGCACTTCAATTATTATTTGAAAAACAGGACTTTAATGCTTTTAATTATTCAGTTAACTAATTAGTCAGTGAAACACCCTACCATTTTGTGACATTGCAGAGATGTGGCTGGTTTAGAGAGACTGTTTAAAGAGTCCTGAATTGTGCATTACCAGCAGTGTTCAGACCCAGGGAAGATGTGGCAGATCTTTAAAATGCCCCTGCCCAGGTATTGAATTATTTGCTGGATAACTCTTCCTCTAATGACCATTTGAAAGCATAAACTCGCCTCTGTTCTTTTATCTAGTGAAATACTTGCCTTCTGAGCCCATTCTGCCTTATTGCAGGGATTTGATTGCTCCTTGTAATGTTATGGTGCTTGCAGTGATTTTATTTAATTTCATTTGAAGGGCTTGGAATGCTTATTACCACGGGGAAGTGTTACTATTTTTTTTGCTGCTGTTGTTGGGCAGAGTTCATTAACTTAAACTTTGTCTACCAATTTAGAAGAGTTTCTCAGAAAGTGAAGATAATGCCTCTGTTGGAATGTTCTTAGATAAAGTGCATAGGTGGCACTGAGTGCTTTCCTTACTGGGAGCAAATGCAGAGCAGAAATCAATATTTAATATTGTAATTTTTGCGAATCTCTACAACTTAATGTATATTTTAAAGGCAGAAATTTCTACCTGCTGTTCAGAAGAGCTGGAGAACTCCTTGTGCTGGACTGTGATTAGGCAGCCCACGTTTTTTATACTTTTTCAGCCAAACAGCTGCTTTCTGAAGATTGTACTGGTGCTTGGGTGACTCCTCCGAAAGATATTTGTGTTTATATGTTTACTGGTTCTCTTGGGAAGATTTAGTAAGGAAGGCAAATACAGGAATGTTTATAATTGGTTTTACTTGGCTTTCAGGGTTCTTAACTTCTAGAGAAGCTGGAGTACAGCAGAATCACTTTTAAACTGCTTTCTTGCAGAGAAGCACCGAGGTAGATCATCAAAGGCTTTCCAGTCTGCAAAACTGCTTAAGTGCTGCGATTCACATTCACAAAGATTCACATTCACAAATCGCTGCCCCCTTTGTGGCACACTGAGGCAGACTGCAATGTCTGGCTGGTTGTGACGTGTGACTACCTAGTGACTAATCTCCTGTTGGCCTGAGCACCCCGAGGGCAGGGCTGGCCCTCTGGGCTCTGTCTGCAGGCCAGCAGTGCCTGTGGACATTGGATTTCACCCTCAGAGGAGCACAGGAGGCCTCTCTGAGGATGGACATCAGCTCTGGGAGGCCTCTCTGAGGATGGACATCAGCTCTGGGAGGCCTCTCTGAGGATGGACATCAGCTCTGGGAGGCCTCTCTGAGGATGGGCATCAGCTCTGGGAGGCCTCTCTGAGGATGGACATCAGCTCTGGGAGGCCTCTCTGAGGATGGGCATCAGCTCTGGGAGGCCTCTCTGAGGATGGACATCAGCTTTAGGAGATATCTCTATGTCCATCAGCTCTAGGAGGCCTCTCTGAGGATGGCCATCAGCTTTAGGAGATGTCTCTGGCTGTGTCCATCAGCTTTGGGAGGCCTCTCTGTCCATCAGCTCTAGGAGGCCTCTCTGAGGATGGACATGAGCTTTGAGAGGCCTCTCTGAGGATGGACATCGGCTTTAGGAGGCAGAGCTTGTGTTGCTGGGGAGGGTTCTGCTCTCGTTGCAGGCGGCTGAAATGTTGAGGACAGTAGGGAAGTTCTGCAGGTTCTCTTCATGATCCTGTTTTTAATGTGCTTTCTGAGGGGGTTCTGCTCTGCAGGTGATGATGTGGGTCAAGCCAAGTGTGTCAGCAGGTCCTGCTCGTGGAAGGTGTGAGGGATCTGCTGGCCTGGACCGCCTGACAGTCCCTGCCAGCCGCAGCCCTGGATCTTCAGAGCTGTTGCCTTTTCAGGTGGAAATGCAGGAAACACGCCTGAACATCCTGGCTGCAGGAACACTTTTGCTGTGTGTGTGCCACATGAAGTTGTGTCTCGTTTCTTTGGCTTATAGCCAGATTTTTAATCTGGTTTTTTTGTGTGTGTCAGCTTGGACAGTGTATATAATACTATAGTGCCTTTCCTGCCCCTGGAAATGCTGATTTCCAGTTTTATTTGAAGAAGGAATTTCTTCTTCTTACTCAGAAGAAAAATAAACTTTAAAGGAAGAGGAAAATCTGCTTGTTTTTTATTTATCTTCTTTTAATTTGTGCTTTGTGAAAAGGCCTGAAATGTGCTGGCAAAGCTTTGTCTCTTCTCTCACAAATTCAAAATTTAGAAACTGAGCAAGGAAAGGTGGGGAGGGTCTTGAGGTCATTGAAGGAATAGGAGAGAAGAATTAAAAACACAAATCAGTGCCCATCAAACCCGTGCAACAGATGAGCCTTTAGATGCCACGAGGCTGCCATCAAGCTCAACTATCCCTTTGTCAAAACTCCTATTTTAATAAAATGCGGCGAATTTGGCATTTTCACCTTTCCTGGGAAAGCAGAGCAGAGAGAAGTGAGCCCCTCCTGCTGCCTCCACGCCAAACAGATGCAGATGAGCCCCCTCCCTGCAGCCCATCCCCTCTCCTCGTGGGCTCCTACATTGTTTTCCCGAAAGCGGTGCTGGTGCCAACTCCCAGCCCAGAGGGCAGGTGAGAGGAACTAAAAAGCTCCCCGGTTCCAGCTCGGTGATTAACATCTCTTTGGGAGCTCCGAATGCCACCGTTCCACGGAAAACAAAGTCCCAGCAGCTTCACAGAGTGGGGCCTTGTCGGAAAGGCAAGACATCAAAGTGGCAAGAGGAGAGGAGTTTATTTAAAATACAGCAGAAAGACTTAAAACATTCGTGCTAACCTAGGAGAGCTGTTAGAAATTAAAGAAAAAAAGAAAGCCTTTGAAGCCAAGCATTAAAGATTTAATAGTATTAATTGAATTAAGCCGTGGGAGTTGAGGATGTGTAGACACATGTGTGCGTGTATGTGTTCTAAGGCATTATCTGTGTTAAGGAAGCCAAGGTATTGAGAGCTGAACGAGCTCTCCGTGCTTTAGAAGGTCTGCCTTAACCAGAACCTCTTTATTCTCGCAGTTAATTAGGATAGAAGCCATTAGAACCGAGAGTGTAAACACAAGGGCAAGGTATTTCCAGCACTGGAGAACTGCAGCGAGGCAGAGCTGAGCAGCCTTGGCATACCTGGGCAAGGCAGAGCAAGCAGAGGGCTTTCCAATGTTGTTTATGTTATTAAGACTGATTTATTTAAGAAGAAATTCCTTTTCCTTTCTCTGTTATGAGAACAGTAATTTAATAGTGTTGTGCTCCACAGTAAGATTTCTTCCCATCCCTTTTCCCTGTTACAGTTCCAGCCACGGTTTGTGCTTTTTTGTTTGTTTTTGGTAGCTTAACTTTCATGTTACTGTAGAATTATTTTCACTCAAGACTGGCTGATTTTGGTAGAACTTACCACTGTTAGGAAGAAGTTTGCCCCTCCACAACTCTCTAAATACCCTACAAAGGAAAATCAGAGTCGAGTGTGTGGCACTGTAGCAATTGCAGTAGCCTGGTGTTGAGGAGCTTTTGTTGGGGTTTTTATTTTGCAAGTTAAAAACTCAGTTTAAGGCTTCGTGTATTTGCCCTGGACATTCACAAGCAGGGAAGAGCCAGGTCCTTCTGTGGAAAAAAGTGTCATCAGAGGTTTCTCCAACTGTGCAGGTGGTGATGCCCAGGGAGAGCAACAGCAGGCAGGGTGGGATTGCTGTGGAAAGGCTGCCTGGGAGAGGCACCACCAACCCTGGCAAGAGGGGTAACAAAACTCAGGCTGTCTCAATACATTGATTTTTCCTCCTTCAGGGAGGTGGTTGCTGCCAGTGTGAGCAGGTTGTGTGAGCCCTCCGTGCTGCAGGTGTAGTTCCTAAATGATTCAGCACATTGCCTTTTATTGATGAATTCATTACTGTGCCCTGATGGATGTTAATGGGCTGGAATTTCTGCTGTGCATTTGGACTAGATGGGAAGCTCTTGAAATAAAAAAAAAAAGGCGGATTAGAAAATGGGGTGGGTAAGTTTTTTAAGCCACTTTCTTGTTCTGTTTCTAAAGCTAAAGAGAGAATGTTTTTAATGACTTGCATGAAAACAGTGGTTAGAAGAATAATCCACAGAGCAGAGACACCAGGCAGCTCTGGGAGGTGCAGAGAGGAGCAGTAAATGCTGCACAGGGCATTTACTTGCATTTTGTTTCATGTGTCCCAAACCAGAATCAGCTGTTTTGGAAATACCAGAGGTGGGTATTGTCTTCTACCTGTGGGTTCCTGCCGAGATGCCTGAAGTCCTGAGGACATGGGCAGAGCTCCTGGTTGCAGAGTAACAAAGCCAAGAGGGCAAAATGTGTTCTCTGCAAGAGCTGACTGGAAAAAAATGACCTTTAATGATGGAACAGGCACAGATGCTTTTGAGTAACAAGTCTTTGTCATCCTCTTTGAAACGAGCAAGTGAACACCCACTCAAATAATTTGCCATCTAAAAATGCAGAATGGATAAAAGAGTAGGTAGAATATTACTGCTGGAGGATGGATTCAGGAAACTTGAGGAATTGTTATACTGACAGCTGAAAATTGCTGAATATCTGCATAGGAGAAGATGGAATTCACTGGCATCTTCAAGACAGGTTTTATTTTACCTGATTCCTCAAAATCAACAAAATAATAATATAATAGCAAATCTTTGCATTTGTGAATATGGATGATTCTTCATAGTGATTGAAAAAAGGAATTAAAAAGTTTAAAGTAGTATAATGAGGAAAAATCCTTACGTCAAATGTGCTGATTTCTTTTTTTAAATCTGTTAGTGATTCACTTCCATCAAAGCTGAGCCTCAGGAAGCAGCTCCCAGGCAGGAACTGGGGCAGCACAGAAGTTGACCAAAGTGACTTATTCTTGTGTTATTCAGTATTGTTGAGTTCTGTCTCATGGTCAGCAGAATCCAGTCCAAATCCAGGCTGGTGGCAGAGCTGTGCCCTCTGCTCTGGAATTGCTTGTCCTCCTGAGGTGGTGATCCTGTCTTAGCTCTCATACGAAGACGGAGAAGAGGTAGAGTTGTTTGGAAAGGTTTAGGAAACTCTGTGGTGTGTGTACAGTGTGAGAAGGTAGAAGACATGGAGGAGTAAGAGGGAAAGCTGAACATGTGGAGTAGCAGGACAGAGCTAAAATCAGCGTGGAAAAGGGGCAGGGCCAACATTTTGTGATGGGTGTTAGTTTTGAAAGAGCAGAGGACCAAATTTCCTCCTTCCCCATGGCTGTCCAGTATGCAGTTAATGTGTTACTAGGCAGGAAAAGGTGATTCCCCCATTTGCAGTCCTTGCCCAGGTACTGGCTGAAAGCAGGTCGCAAATCTAAACCAGCATCTTGAACTTCCCCACCAGTTTGAGCTTTGCCTGGTGAGCCATAACTGGAGGTGGCTGCTGGAATGTTGACGTGACTGGCACTTCCCTTGTTTGTGGTGTAATTAGAGGGGCCTTGGGATGAGTTGATTGGGTGACCTGAGGTGTGAGAAGCCCCAGCTCTCCTTGTCCCCTCACCTCCCCCAGTGCGTGGGATGAGATCAGTGGAGCAATTCCATCTGGAGATCTCCAGGCAGAGGAGCAGGACTGTGCCCTCCCAGCTGAGAGCCACAGCCCCAGTTCCTCCTGCTGGAAAACCCTGAGGTTTGGCCAAAACAGCCCTCCAGTGGGGGGTGTGGAGGCTTTGGGGATATGTGCTTCCTGCTTTGCAATTTTAGAGCAACTTAATCAGGCAAGAATTACAGAATGGTTTGGGTTGGAAGGGATTTTAAAGTGCCTCCAATGCCAGCCCTGCCGTGGGCAGGGGCACCTTCCACCAGCCCAGGTTGTTCCAAGCCCCATCCAGCCTGGCCTCGGAGACATTTCCAGGGATGGGCAGCCACAGCTTCTCTGGGAAACCTGTGCCAGAGCCTGCCCACCCTCCCAGGGAGGAATTTCTTCCTGATCTCTAATCTCAGGAGCTGCATGTAGCTTAATTTCCGAGGGTTAAAGTGCTGTGGGGTTGTCACCAGTTATGACAGATGAATTTACACATTGTGTTGACTTTTGAAGATGATTGTGCAAATCCGGTGGCTGGGAGGGGAAGGTACTTGGAATTTTCTGCCATGAATGGGCCTTGATGAATGTAAGCAGGATATTAAATCAGTCTCTGTTTTCCTTTCAGGCTTGTAGGTTGTGCTGGCAGGCAGCACACTGAACCAGGAGTGGTTTGGGTGTAAGGACAGGTATGACTGAAGAAAATAGTGCTTTGGTTGTGTGCATTTTGAACAGTCCTTTCCCTTAGAAATTCATGTCAGAAAGTAACAGTATTAATTAGTCTCTCAGCTTCTACCAGTAGTAACACGGAGAGTTAAACTGTTTTCCCCCCCCCGCCAATCTCTGTCATGATGAGCATTTGCCTTTGACCTACTGAATTTATTAATGTGGTTTTGTGTCTGTGGTGTGTAGGTGGGTTGGAGAAACTGCTCTTGGTGACGTCTGTCTCATGGTAGTACAGTGCCAGATGAATTTAGTTAATTAAATCATCAGGTAATTAGTTGTGAGTAGCAGGTACCTTCCCAAAATATGGAGTCTGATACGTGAGCCCAGATCTAGATGAATATGAATTTTTAAAATTTTAGTCGTGTAAGAAAACACTGAGGAAAAGGAATGGACCTGACATTTTTCTGGTCTTGCAAGTTCTTTGATTGTCTTGTTTGCAGTTCCTCCTGTGTTCAGACTGGTCTGGGAGAGCCTGAGCAGGCCCCAGTCACCCTGAGAGCAGCCTAAGTATCAAGGCTGGGCTTTTCTAATTAGCAGGAGATCCTGAGATACATCCTCTGGCAAGAATATTGGATACCCTCCTCCCCTCAGAAATGGAAATACAGAGGGAGGCAAGTGTCTCCTACTGGCCTTAATTCTGTTGAAAATACTGGCCACATGTATGTGGTAAACTGAGTGTATTTCAAGTGGTTACCTTTCAGTCAAGGCGCACATTGGGTGACTTATTTTTCTGCCCGATTTATGAGCATAACTGACGAAAGGCTGGCAATCCCTGGAGCACAAATTCCTTTGGGGAGGTATTTCCACTGCCCCCCCCCCCTCCCCTCCTCGTTGGATTAATTTGCATTTGGAGTTTCTGGTTCAGAGCGTGATGGTTTGACCTGCCCCTGCTCTGTAATTCTGCAACACTCTGTTGCTCCCTGCACAGCCAGAGCTCGCCGGGGGAGGGACAGCCCGGGATGTGCCCAAAACACAGGTGGCCCTGTCGGGGACACTTGACCCGCCCGTGGAAGGAGGGGGCTATTTTTAAAGAGACCTTGTCAAAGCTTGTAATCCTAAAATTAGCTCCCTGGGCAGGTCGGCTCGGGCTCGTTAGTGGCTGATCTGCCAGGACCTGCCCCTCTCCCACACTGGCAGTAATTCCAGCTGCAGAGTCCAGGGGGGCTGGGGATGGCAAAGCACGGGCACCTCTGGCCTGGCAGCTCCCAAAATGATGTGTCCTGGGGATGGAGCATTCCTGCTTCCCACACTGGCAGTAATTCCAGCTGATGGCAAACCATGGGCACCTCTGGCCTGGCAGCTCCCAAAATGACATGTTCTGGGGATGGAGCATTCCTGCTTCCCACACTGGCAGTAATTCCAGCTGATGGCAAACCATGGGCACCTCTGGCCTGGCAGCTCCCAAAATTACATGTTCTGGGGATGGAGCATTCCTGCTTCCCACACTGGCAGTAATTCCAGGAGAGCTGGGGATGGAGTTGCATGGGCACCTCTGACCTGGCAGCTCCCAAAATTACATGTTCTGGGGATGGAGCATTCCTGCTTCCCACACTGGCAGTAATTCCAGCTGATGGCAAAGCATGGGCACCTCTTTTTTGGGTGCATTCCTGCTCCTCATCCCCCTTGTCGGGCACTCTGAGAAATCAGCTTCCCGCTGAGCTCCAGTGCTGGGAATTGAAGGGGACACGTAGCAGGAAAAGGTGTTCTGGAGAAAACTTACACAGGAAGTCTCTTTTAGGGCTCAGTGTCCGTTCAGGCTGCAAGTCCTCCCTCTCTGGGAGGCTGAGGCACGGCTGGAAAGTCACTGCAGCTCCAGCCTCAGCAGTCATGAATATGCATAAATCCGAAGGGGAATTATCTGTCAGCGTTAACTCTTTTATTTAAAGAAATAATTTGGCCACCTGCTGCCTGTGAAAGCTGACCTTGTTCTCTCGTTTGTAAAAGGGAGTGGAAAGCTTCCAAAACTTTGAATTTCCTACCATTTCCTCTTCTCAGAAATTACACTGAAGAAGACAAGCATTTAAACTGTGAAAAATGGAAATCAAACCTTTCCTCTGGAGTTAACCCTGCTCTTCAAGCCCTTTGCCAACCTGTATTTGTAACTCATTTCCTAAATAAGTTTGAAGGTTGAGGGAGGGCATTGATGGTCATTTCAGTGTCTTCATTTGGCTGTTTGATTCCCATGAATTGCTGTTTTCTCTGCTGTGCAATAGCAAGAGAGAGCTAATAAGTGTTTTACTTGTTGGCTTTTATGTATAGTGCCAAGCTGCTTCTCTTCCCTCAGTCCTCTCCAAGTGACCACAATGTACAGTTGCCCCTTTTCCTGTTTGGTTTTGGGAACACTGTTTGTGTTGCAGTTGGATATTATATCAGAGGCAGTGTAATGATGCCCTCTGGGGATCCACTTGCTCTCTGGGAATTATTTATGAAGAGAGTGGGGAAAAAAAATCTGAAAGATAAAATTTCTCTGGTAGTGTGGGATCCAGTGTAAGAAAATTGCCCTTGCTGTGATTTTGTTCTGTGAGGATCTCCTGCCTGTCCTTCCAGCCTGATGGCAGGGAGAGCAGCTCTGTGTGTTGGGGTGGGTTCCCCTGAGAGGGGAGGCAGAAAGGCAGGGGTTTCTTTATGTACATTGATATCTGTGGTGGCAGATCACAGGTTGACTGAATTAATACCTATTCTCAAAACCTCACTTTTTATGCATGTATCTTAGAGTAAATGTCTCATCTAACGAGACTTGTTCTCTATAGTCCTGTTAATTAAAATCTTATGCAAATGTCTGGTAAACTTCCTATGTTTAATGTTAATTTTTGCACTTGATATTAAAGGCTTTTCATGCATTTCCTGTCCATGCTTAGCTGGACTATGTATATATTTACCTGCAGGCTGACAGGAGGGCAGATATCAGTGCAGACAAACCCTGGCTGGACTTCACATTCCAGAGATGTGAGTGGGCTCTGCTGAAAGCCTGTCCATAGGTGCATTTGTGTGGCTGTTTTCTTTGAGCTACCTTCATTAAGGACTTTGTGGCTTGGCCCTGTTTCTGTGTTAGTCTCAGCAAGTTCAGGATGTTTTCTCATCTAGATTTCATTTACCGAGTTTAATCTCTTGTGAGAGAGAGATGTGGAGAAGTTCAGTCAAGACTTCCTTCTGTCTGCATGCTGTATGTAGGGAGGCACCACGAGGATTTATTGTGCAAGGAAGCTGTTGGGATAGGGAAGAGCACAGGGTGTTCCCTCCAGGCTGCCCTTGGAGCACAGGTGGGCTTCACCTTCTTGTCTGCTGACCTGTTTCCTTCTCACAAACCAGAGGAAAAGGTTTTGTAGGGACCAAGAAAGAAAATGAGAAAGGCTCACCTAAACTGAGCAAACTAAAGCTTCCTCTTCCCCTCTCCCTTTAACCTTTCACAGAGATCCTGTCCAGCTCAACAGGCCTTTTTCCTGTTAGGAAGGAACAGCAGATTTAATCAACTGGTCTGATTTTCTGCTTTCTTTGCAACTCTGCTGTTAAAAATGCAAACTCACATTTTTGCTGAAGTTGCAAGTGCATTGTCCTTCCCTGTGGTTTGTTGTGAGAAGTTAATTCACTGAGGTTTCTGGGGGAAAAAAAAATCTGAACTTTCTGTAGAAGTACTTGATTGTGTGTTAGAAACAGCTCCTCTGTTTTATGCAGTTGGGAGGTTTGGCTTTGGGATCTCTTTAATGATAAAACAGGCTGTTGTGCTGCTTCCAGACTTGGAATAATCAAGGAAAATGCTTCCCACGTGCGGTGAGGAAGCAGGGAGTGTGTAAAGCAGGTGGCAAAAGGCTTCCAGGGCTCTTGGGCAGGGTCAGTGCTGCTGCCAGGGAGTCACCTTGAGTATGGGGGGATAACAGATCCATCAGCTTCCCACTCCAGTCATCCTGGGTGCTTTTCGTAGAGCAAAATGAAACTCAGAGTAAGTTGTCTTCAGTGGGTTCTGAGCAGAATAAGATTAAAACATGTCCATGAAGAAAAGTCAAAAACAGGCATTAATGTGGCTCTCATTCAGTGCCTTTGCTTTCATGAGTCAGGGAGATGAAGGTGAAGAGTCAGGGCAGTGTTGATGGAGTGATGGCTTTAGAGCTGTGACAGAACAACAAGTGAAATGATTAATTTCCTGAAAGAATGCAGGTTGCTTGTTTCCCTTAATCCCACGTGTTCTCTTCTGTGTTTGCTCCGTGGTTGTTCTTCCAAAGCACTGCGCCTGATTTACTCTCTGCCAGTGGCTGCCTTCAGAAGCCTCACACTGGAGGAGCTTCTGGTTCAGGGTCCTGCCTTCCTTCCTTCCTTCCTTTGGTTGCTCCTCTGGAACCAGATGCCCAGATTCCTCCTGGGGTGTGGTTGGGAAGGAATGAAAGCCCTTTGCTTTCTGGGGCTGTTTTTTGGACCTTGACAGCTTTGTGTTATATTTAATCAGCTCCAAAAGTGAGGCCAGCACTGGGTCATTCTTGCCCTTCTCACAATCCAGCAAAGCTTGGGAGACTTGAAGCTGAGTATTTTCACTGTGCTGTTGTGTCAAAATGGCTGGATTTGGTGCAGGAGGGAGAAAGGGGGAGTGGTTTGGAGGGTTTGGGGTTCAGCTTGGCCTGGCATGAGAGATTGGGCCTTTATGGTCCTTGTGCCTGCTTGTGTTGTGAGGATGATTCATTCTGCATGGATTTACATGTGAGGTATTAAAATGATTTTTTTCAAAAGCTTATAAAGTAGTAAAAATCCTCTTCTTTCCTTTGGTTGGGGAGATACACAGGTAAGGCACTTGCTCCACTATGTGCTTGTAAAAATATTTGGGTAAGGCCTCTCATCTCTGGCCTTGAAAGAAATAAAACTCTCATAAGACAGGAATGTTTTTTCATAGACTTGCAGTGGGTTAAAAGACAGGAAATGGGGTTAGGAATAAATGGCTGGTCCTCACTGGGAAGGGCTGTTCCCAGCCAAGTGTCCTGCTCCTGCAAATACTCCCTTTTCCAGATTGTCCCTAAGTAAGGGGGCCAAATCAAAGGCAAATTTGAAATGAAGGATGAAAGGTTGAGACTGCTGAAGGGTGAAGTGGCAGATGAAAGGCACAGGGAGAAGAGGTGACCCTGGTTTCATGTGCAGGGGTAGAGGCACAATTCCCAAAAGTCATATGGACTTCCAGGCAGTGTTTGATAAATGGGAAATGCTCAGCAGTAAATGACCATGCTGTCATGTAAACTTCTGTTCCTTCCAAATCTGAAATGCAAAGTGCTTGGAACTGTGTGTGTCTCAAGAAGTGGGAGTGTGAGAGACCACAGAGATGACTGGAGAAGCTTCTGAATAGGCTGGATTTCAGGAGATCCTCAGCTCAGAAAGATGTGGCCAGTTCCTGTGCAACCATGAGTGACACAAACAAGCCCAAGGTGACTTGTTCTTTCCTAAGAACGTGTCCCTGCCCAGGCTTGGGGAATAAACACTCGAGTTCACAAGAAGCTGCAGGCCCTGTTCATGCAGGGTTGTCACTGTGCCCCTTGTTGAACCTGCTGAGGGTCACAGGGGAAGCACAGGTGGCTGCCAGAAGGGGGTTGGGAGTGCCCATTGCTGCCATCTAAGATGTCCAAGGTGCTGATAACTAAGGGAAGGGAATACATGTGTTGTGTGTGTCCCTTTCTCATCATCTTTACACAAAGATTTGTGCTGGAGGATGGTGGCCTTGTAATCCAAGCTCTTAGTTCTCCTGGTTTTGGTTTCTCATGGTATTTATTGCTTTTCTGGTTGGGTGACAAGCTCAGCCCTTGTGTGGGGGGGGTGGATTCTGCACTGAGATCCATATGACCATTGGAATTGTGTTCGTGATGTGCTTGGCACTTGGACCCTCTGCTGGCTCCACTTTGACCAGCTGAAGAGGTTTGTGCCTGCAGCCTGTGACCATCCAGGTGCACCTGGATAGCTGGTTTCAGCTTTGGCTGTGAACTTACTGACAAAAAGAAATGGTGTAGAATAAAGGAGATTTGTATTATGGGCTTTAAAAAATTATTTATTTATTTTTTCTTACTGTTCCCTCACCTTTTACAAGTTCTGCATTAGAGGGTGATCACAGGGGCAGCAGGTGAGCCACCAGCTTTGGACAGTGTTGCCTTCTGGAGTGAAGCAGCTGTCATGGAGTGTTTATGTAGGGCCAGCATTTTCAGATTTGGAGTTTAAAATGCACAGAGCTGTGAATGCCCCACAAGATGCCCCTTTTCATTTCTGTTGCCACCAGCCATCTACCAACAGATCCACACACTCGTACATCTGGTTCCAGATATTGGGGGGAACACCATTTAGTGCTGATCTCTGAAGTTTTGTGTTGGTCTGATTTAAGTTCATCCTCCATGATGTCATAAGAGTTTAATATTCTGCCAAAAGTTAACCTCAGTGGAACAAGATAAAGCCCAGAGACCCACTGGATGTGTTCTGTGGTGGTTCCACTCACCCAGAGTGGTTTCTGGGAGGGGGATGTGTCTTTATGCTAAAAGCAGCTAGCTGAGAGCTGCACTGACAGAGTTCTGCCTTCACTCCAAAGGGCACTGTCGTCATTTGGAGAATGAGAACAATTTCGGGCTTGAAATCTGTGCTTTACTTCTGTCCAGGGCCTGTGCAGGGGACAGGGTTGGTTCCTTGGAGTGTCTGGAGAAACATTAGGGGACATGTGGAAGGGGCATCTCTGTGGGTGTGAGTTTGGCTGCAGAGTGGCTGCTCAGTGTTGGGCAACTGGTGATTATCAGGGGCTGTTCTGGGTTAATGGAATAGCAAAATCTGCCACTTTGCTCAAGTAATTTATTCTAAAGCTTCATAGGCCTCTGTTTACTTGAAACAGTGACCTTAACTGAAGACCTGACACAGCTTTGCAGCTCCAGAGCTTGCCTCTGGGTTCTCCTGCCAGTTGCTTTGGCTTTACAATTCCATTCTCATATCATTAAAAATTCTTCTGTGCTGTGGGAAAGACACCCAGAGCAGAACCTGTGGCTCTGACCAGTGTTGTCAAATGTACAAAGGAGCTGCATTTGAACAAAACTTCCCTTCTAATCTGCTTCTCATTAAAGGTCACCTTGAGCTAGAGTGAGTCCTCCTGGGCTCAGTTCTCTTCCCTGGGCCTTGGGATCTCTGGGTGGACCTCAGGTGTCCCAGGAGCTTCAGAAATGGTTCATTTTTAGGAAGTGTGCTCATTCCCTCAGTTCAGATTGCTGCAGGAGTGGGAGCAGTGGTCAGCTCTTAGAGAGGAGCTGATGGCTGCGAGATGTGGAGCTTCTGGTGTGGTTCCATCTCACCTCTGTGAGCACTGTCATTTCTGTCATTATAAATTCTGGGTAGGTTTTACTTTGGAAACTGAGGGCCCGAGTCATTTCTCGGACTCTGTTTCTGGTTTGCTTTTCAGATGTTGCATTCACATCAGCATGATTGTCTTCTTCCTTGTGTTTTGCTCAGCACTTCTGGTTTTTAATCTCAATGTTTTTAATATTACCAGGGGAAGACGAGCAAGTTGTTTTGAGAAGCAGCAGAAATTCAGGGCGAGAACTCATCTCCAGGGAGGTTTCCCACAGGTGGCTGTGGGTTGTTGGCTCTCAGACCCCTCTCACCTGCTGTGTTTTCTTTCCTCGCTTCAGGTCTTGATTTTCATTGTCCCATGTCACTCTCTTGAAGAGAGGAAATGGTTGTAGTGGAACGTGCTCCAAAGAAGCCACTGCTGGGGAGACTTGGCCGTTCAGCAGCGTCCTCAGAGCAGCAAATATAGCCCCTTTCTCTTCGTGTTCTGCTCCGGGGGGGGCAAGAGGGGGAAGCAAAATGACGACCTCGTCCATCCGGCGGCAGATGAAGAACATCGTGAACAACTACTCGGAGGCCGAGATAAAAGTTCGCGAGGCCACCTCCAATGATCCTTGGGGTCCCTCCAGCTCCTTAATGACTGAAATAGCAGACCTGACCTACAACGTCGTGGCCTTCTCTGAAATCATGAGCATGATCTGGAAGCGGCTCAACGACCACGGCAAGAACTGGCGCCACGTGTACAAGGCCCTCACCCTCTTGGATTACCTGATCAAAACGGGCTCGGAGAGGGTGGCCCAGCAGTGCAAAGAGAACATCTTTGCCATCCAGACGTTGAAAGATTTTCAATACATCGACCGGGATGGCAAAGACCAGGGCATCAACGTGAGGGAGAAGTCCAAGCAGCTGGTGTCCCTGCTGAAGGACGACGAGCGGCTCAAGACGGAGCGAGCCCAGGCCCTGAAGACCAAAGAGCGCATGGCCCAGGTGGCCACCGGGGTGGGCAGCAACCAGATCACCTTTGGCCGGGGCTCCAGCCAGCCCAACCTGTCCACCAGCTACTCAGAGCAGGAGTATGGCAAGTCTGGAGGATCCCCAGCATCTTACCACGGCTGTAAGTACAGGCAAACACATGGAAACTTCCTCTTCCTTTTCTTTGAGGGGGTTTTGGGTCCTGCTCTGCTGCTGGAGGTGAGGGTGAACCTGAGGTTAGCTCAGTTGGGTGGAGCGTGGTGCCAGCTGTGGGTTCAGTCCCTTTATGGGATTCACCTAGGGCTGGACACCATTCAGTTCAGAATATGCTGTGATTCTGGCTGTGCTGCCTTTGTGGATCTGCTCCGTGGCATTCAGGTGTCCACCAGTGCCTGGTCAGGTGTTTGGTTTGGAGAGGACCTGTGAAGTCCATTTAAAAAGCAGTTGCTTACTGTCAGTTCCCAAAGATGGCATTGGCAGGCTGGTTTTGGCAACGTGGCCCAGTGTTTGATGTGGGGGGAGATTGTGAATGGATTTGGGGTTTTTTTTTGCTTAGAAATGTATTCTCTTTGCTAAGTATAATTCATGGAATGATGGGATGATTTGGGTTGGAAGGGACCTTAAAGCTCCTCTCATTCCACTTCGCTACCATGGGCAGGGACACCTTCCACTAGACAAGCTGCAAGCCTGGTCTTGGAATTCAAGAAAAAATTAGAAATACAGAGTATTTCCTGAATAATTTTGCTACTTCATGCAGCTTCTGCTGTACTTTGGCAGGAGTGCTACTATTTAATTTCCTTTATTGCTTACTCAGCACTTCTTGGAGTAGCAATGCTTTGACTCTGTATTTAAATATTTATACTCTCAGCCTTTGGTGTGTCACTGTCTATACTAAATACTACATTTCATTCTTAAAAAAAAATTAATACAATGATGTGGGAAGAAGAAATTCCTTCTACCAGTGCTTGGGGGGACTCCCTGTCGGGTTGGGAAGAGGCCTGATTTGGCACTAAGTCCGCCTTAATGTAAGTAATGATCTGATGAAAGCTGCTTTGGCTGGAATGTCAGTGCTTGTGGTCTAATTCTGAAGGAAAAGCTCCTCTTTAAATGCATGTTTAGGGTGTGTGAAGGGCTGGAACAGAGCCAGGGTGGAGAATCCTTGGAGTACCAGTCCTGGGAATCTGAAGTTTTTCATGTCCTGGGTCCCAAAGTGCTGCCCAAATGATAAATTTGTGAGTGTGCAGACACTTCCTGTGGAAGGCAGTGTTTTCTTTCCAAAAAGAAATATTTTTAGGATACAGGCTAAAAAAAAAATGTGCAATAAAGTTTCCAGGTATGAGAATCTTTTATCTTTTAATTAACAGGTGTGTGACAGACTTCTTAGTTTTTCTGTAATAGTCTTATTTCCCTATTGTTTGTATGGCAGAGTTTTTCTATAATGGCCATACTTGAGTGCTAGTTCAATGTGAATTTTTAAAGCAAACCACATAAAGTGTTACCACAACAACATCACTTTTAATTTTGAAATCTGTAGGTTGTAATGGATTCCACCCAAAGTTCTTAATTTAGGAGGTAGCTGGAGATACTGTTTTTAACTTGGGCTGCTGGACTAATTCATGGTGTCCGAGTTGTCTAAGCTCACCTTGGGGTCCACAGGGCTGTTGCTTCACCAGCTCCTGCCTTTGGTTAGTGCCTGGGACTCTTGTTTGGCACCTGAAATGCCACCAGAGGCTGCAGACTGTCCTCACAGCAGGACTGAGCAGTGCAGGGTGTGTTCCTCAAGTGGAGCTTGGAGAATTTGGGTGGGAGAAGCAGCAAGTCTGGCAGTTCTTTCCATGCAGGGTGTGCATTTCTGGCTGCTCGCATTTCCCTGTGTCTCCTGGGACAGGATTGAGGTAATGATTCCTTAAGCTTTTTTCCTCCTCCCCCCTGAGCACAGACCTAAGCAGCTTTAGAAATCTCAGGCTTTTTCTTACCCCCCCCCAGTTCTTCCTCTGTTGTGGCCTCTCATGGACCTCTCACTGTGGATCAGCAAAAGTAGAGATGCCTGTTGGTTTTTATAGTTAAGTTTAAATGTGTTTTTGTCAGGTTTAATTGAGTATAGCAAAGCAAGCCAGCACCTTTCAGAACAGCTGTGCTAAATACTTCTGATATTGGAAAACTGGGTAGAGCTTTATCCTGGGAAATGAGGAGGGAGTTTCATTAAAATCCAGACATTTAATCTGTTACATAAATGTAGGGTTATCCTTGTGCCTTCTACATTTGATGGAAAAGATGCTTTTCATTATTGAAAGTGAAAGGGATTGGGCCCATCCTGTTTTATTTTTGTCAATGATAACCGTCTTTTGTTCTACAAAGATGGATCCAGTCAAATATGTGAAAGGAATTAAGTTATGCTTGGCTCCTGGGGAATACTCCCCTTGTAGCAGCTCGAAGATGTGGCTGCTGCACTGTGTATTCTGGCAGAATTCTCTTTCATTCCTCTGAGCCTTTGAAGAGGAGATCAGAGATATTTAGATTTGCAATCTATAGCATGAGATTTGCCTCTTAAAAATGTACATCCCCTCTCTTTGCTAAATGTTTCTCGTGTCTCCTTAACAGTCAAAGATCAATAAAGTTGGGGAGAATTAACAGTCTTTTTGCCAACATCACTAAAGGAAATATTTTGTCTCTCAGTGGTTTTGGCATCAGCACATTTTGCTTTTTTTCCTTGCTGGTGGGGATTGCAGAATTTGAGGATGCATTCCCCTTGCTTGAAGAGATGATTTTGGGCTCTGAAGGCTCGTTTTTGGTACTTCCTTGCAGAGGAAACGAAGGCTGAGCCGACTGAAAGAACTTGGGAGTTCCTCCAGCAATAACTTCCAGGGGCTGCTGTGCTGGATTGTCCATGAGGGATCTCTTCCCTTTCAGTTATTTAGAGGCAATATTGGCTAAGTCAGTGGGTGCTTTTTGGTTTGGTTTGGTTTGCTCTGGGTGTTGGATCAGCTGCACTGCACACTCAGCACTGCCTGGACCCTGCAGTGCTCAGACTCTGCCCTTCTCCTGCCTCTTAACGCGGGTGGGTTTGGATCTGAGAGCTGCATCTTGGACTTGCTGTGGAGCCACAAAGGGGTTTCTTCAAGAGCTGCTGGTCGTTGTGTCCCAGATTTGGCTTTCACGAACAAGAAAAACAGTACTTGCAACCTGTGTAGTGTGGGGGAATTCAGGATGGAAAAGGATCTCCTGACTGTTGCACAGTCCTCCCTCAGTGCTGCAGGCAAGGCACACAAGGACATTTCTCCCTGTTTCCTTGTGGATGTTTTCATTTCCTCTCTGACAGTCCTTTAAAACTCTGGAAAGTGAAATGGTGAAACATGATAGTTTTTAATAAGATCCTTTCCCCCAAAGCTTTGCCTTAATGACTTCGTTGGCCCCGAAGATCTCAGTGCTTGGGTAATTCCAGGGAGCACATTATGGGGTGTGAATTATAACAGGATTGGGGTATTTTTGCTATTCAGTCTCACAACCTGTAAATGGAAGCCAAGAGAGATACTAAAGCAAAAAGCAGAAATAAAGCTCCTCCCAACCTCCATCTTGTCAGTAATTTCTGACATACTAGGAACAATTGGGTTTATCTTTCAGTTGGCAATTAATGTTCAGATTCCATGACAAAATGCATAATAGTTTTTATTTGTTTTGGAAAATGCGTAAGTTGTCTGGAGTTGCATGAAATCTGATGTCAGATTTTACTTCACTCTAGAGGAATGTTCTTGTGTGGTGCTGAAACTAAACTCACTGGGGAGAGGAAGGAATATGAGATGGATATCTGAAATCTTTCGGAGCAATATTTCCTCACTCCTAATGTCCCTTTGTGTCTAAATAATTGTCTTCGGGCTTGACATCAGTTCCCCAGTTTTGAAACCTTCGACCTCTTGCTCCTGGCCTTGTTTCATGTACAGCTGCCAGTGACCACTTAAATAGGATTCTGGATTTATGGCTGCACAGGGAAAAGTAGGGTGTTCTTAATATAGACCTCCTAAGCCTGAACTGGGATGGTGTTTCAAACCTGGGAAACGTTGGTCCTGTTTTAAAACCAAGTTTACTGGGGCTGTGCTTTTTAAGAGACCCAATCCTGTTATGCCCAAGCCAGGCTGTGCCTGTCTTATTTTGGGTTGTCCACACAGCCCTTGCCCTTGTTGCCTGTGGGTTTGGGAGGCAGAGCCAGCCTGGGGTGGGTGTAATGCCCTGATTTCAGTGACACCAAGTGTGACCTGCTCTCAGAGCAGCCCATCCCGAGGTGGGCTCATTATGCAAACAGCCTGTTGGGGAAAAGATTGGAGAAGGATGGACTGCAGAGGGCTTTGCTGGGTCTGTGGAAATGCCAAGTCTTTCACCTTACCTGTAAAGATTGTGGGAGCAGTTTTCCTCAGGTGAATTAATGAGGTTTAGTATTTCCACTGATCATTCATATTGAGTCATTATTTAAAAGCAGTTTTGTGAAGCCTCAGCAGGTGTGTGTTCACTCATCTGTTTCCGCTTTGTCTCCACTTTTACTTGGAGTAGAAAATAAATGAGAGGAATTGCTCTTTTGGCTTTGACGTGAGAGGGAGTTCACAGAATCCCAGAGTGGTTTGGGGAAGGGACCTTAAAGCTCATTAAGTTCCAACCCTCTGCCATGGGAAGGGCACCTTCCACCAGAACAGGGTCCCCCAAACCTGGCCTTGAGCAGTTCCAGGGATGGGGCAGCCACAGCTTCTCTGGGCAAGCTGTGCCCTTCAGAACATTCCTGTTTTTAAAGGTTTGGGGTTTGTGTGTTTTTTTTTTTTTGTTTTGTTTTTTTTTTTTTTTTTTTTTATTTTTTAATAATCTGTTCTGCATCTTTGCAGGTGGGAACACATCTCTGCCCTTCCATCTCAGTCAGGGAATACATGGTTTAGCATCCAGTAGTGAATCTGGCTGAGCAGTTTGGATAATTCCCGTGGTTTGAGGGGTTGAAGGAACATGGCAGACTCCTGCCAGATGTTGGTTGACATCTTGATTAACTCCTCTCATCATCCACGTGGTTTTCTGGTGCTGTGAGTGAAGGTGGGAGGTGCTGCTGGTGTGTCCAGGCTTCTGTGCTGGCACTGAGGTGCCCAAGTGTGTCTGTCCCAGGGGATCCCCTGAGAGGAGCATTTAGGAAATGCTCCTAAACCCACACCAAACCTTGAGGGTTTGGTCAGGGTTACATGAATTTCCAAAGGGCTCTGTCTGCTCAGAGCAGCAAGGCTGGGCAGCCCCACCTTGTCACCTCCTGAGGTGTTTTTAACTCTCCTCTTGTGCCTGAAAGATTCTTTAATTCCCAGTGGGAAGGTGGATTACACAAATCCTTCTGGATGGAGCACTTTGCACATGCCTTTTCATCACCTGAGAGGCTGGATTGGCTTTTGGAACGTAACACATCTTTATTTGAGTGGTCTTTGAGTGGAAGACTAACAAATGGGATCTCTGCTTGCTTCCCAAGGGAGCTGCTGTTGGTTTCTGCATTCTTACCTTGATATTAATCTGATTTTTCAAGTCAGCATTGCTTTTGTCTATGTTTGTAGGTGCACTGATTGAATGAGGAAGCAGCTTTTCTTTCTGAGCAGATGTGACTGAGAACTGAATTCTGTTCTTCAGAATTTCACCTGCAAATTACAAAACCTGGCATTAAAGGAAAAAAAGCCTCAGAAGTAACAACCCCAAACCCCAAGCACAGCCTTCTGAATGAAAATGCACAGTCTGATTTCTGTGCTGGGAGAGATTTTTATCACTAATTCAGGCAGTGACTCTGTGCTGTGTATTCACTTTAACCCAGACAGATCTATAGACATCTACAGAGGGCTTTTGATATTGCCAAAATACAGTAAATTATCAATAGATGTGTCTGGAAGATGTCAGAGCCTGGCCTGGGGACAGATGGTGGGGCAGAATCCTGCTTTAGTGATTAACTGAGGTTGCAGATGATTCCCCAACCCAGCCCGGTGGTGGCTCTTTCCCTGTGGGAGCAGATTCCTACCAGTTCCCTTCTGGGCAGCCTGGAGGGACTGGGATCTCCCCATTCCCCACAAAGCAGGGCTTAGCAGGTCAGAATTGATCTTTTGAGTCCCATCTTACATAAACATCTGAGTTAACTGTCATGTGCTGGGGGATAAGAGATGCTTTGTGTGGCAGAGATCCTGTTACCAGGGCAATAACCTTTCTGCAGGATCCTGGGAATTCAGACCTTCCTGCAAGATGAGGCCCATCCAGGAGGGAAGATGCTGGGTGGAAGATGTCAGG
The DNA here is from genome assembly GCA_013399695.1 of Formicarius rufipectus. NCBI lineage: Eukaryota > Metazoa > Chordata > Aves > Passeriformes > Formicariidae > Formicarius > Formicarius rufipectus. The sequence goes on along the minus strand of VXAU01003858.1, from coordinate 72,628 downwards.
GTGCTCCCAAGAACTGTGGGTTGAGTTTTCCCTAATTCTTTTTTCAAACAATTTGCTGGCAGTTCTTAAGTGTAGGTGGTTCTATAACACTGCAGAGGTTAAATGTAAAATAGCAACATTCCTGTAGTTTGAGGGTTTTATTAATGAGGCCCAAAGAAGAGTTTCCAATTGACATTTTTCTCTTTTTTTAAACCCTAACTTTTCCCATCTCTTAATTCCTGCTGGAAAACTGCTCTTCGCTACTTGTATCTCAAATCTGTTCATGGTCAATTTATACCTTTAATTCTTGCCCCTTTATCTTAAACAACTTTTCTCCCTCTGTGGTATTTGCAAGCCTGATTTATTTAACAACCAGAAACTGCTCAATCTTCTTTTTGCAAAGATAAAACACCTAAAGCATGCTCTGTGCTCCAAAGGGGAAGTGTTTCCACATCCATGCTGGTTTGAAATCTTGGATTTGAGTGACTGAAATTGGTGCTCATGTTTAACCTGTATTGGGTGAGGGGCTGGCAATTATCATATTCTTCAGTTACCTCGTTTTTAGCAGTCCATGTGATATGTTGGAGAGTCTGTCTGTGAGTGTTGGAGCAAACAAAAATTCAGTTCTTTCATATGAAAAAGTATTATAATTGAGGCTTGAGTAACATCTTGATTGAAGGAAGGAGCTTGTCTGGTTGGCTTGAGACCTTCGGGATCAGCACGACGTGAGGGAATCGGTCTGGGTGCTGAATTAATGTGGGTGGGATGGGAAGGTCATGCCTTGTTTGTGGAGAGTCACCTTCCTTCAGGCCTGGGGGGTGAGAGGGGGAGATGCACTTCTTGTTTGTAAAGTCATTTTGGAGAGACACAACTGGGGAATGTTTGGAGGATTAAAGGAGTGATGAAAAAGTGTTTTTTTTTAAACATGGTTTAATGTCGTTTTTACATGCTCAGCTAAGAAGAAACTTGATTTCTCAGACCTTGCCATGCTAGCTCAGAAACATGAGTCCTCTGTATTAAATGCCAATATATATTTTGCCAAACCAATTATCATTCCAGCCATTAAATACAAACTTCTTGCCACACTAAGATAAAAGTTCTGTGTGAATGATTCGGATGCTGAGAGTGAACACAAAAAATGTTTAATTACTGTCTAGTGCTAAACCTACTACTGTTGTCCCACTGGGGTGGGAATTTCTGTATGTTGATGTTTCACAACATCAGTAAAAGGAGGTTTGTGTCTTGAGAAATGGCATATTTTAGCTGTCAGGCTTGACTGTTACTCGAGGAGTGGGGGAGATCACAGGCAGAGCTCAGCTAATTTGAAATCTTCATCCAAAAAAAGACCAACCAACACCAAAACCCAAACAACGCCCCCAGTCCATGGACCAGCCCCTCTTTTAGCAGGGAACGAGCCAGTATTTGTGTGGATTTGGGGGATGAATAGCTGGCTTGTTTGTCCTGCTCAGCAGTTAAGAATAGTTCTTTATCTTCCCATTAGGACTGTATTATTTTACAGAAAAGTGGGTGGTATCCAGTTTTACCCTGAGCTTGGCCAACTCCCAGCAAACCCTTAGTGACATTGGAAGATGCAAGAAATATCAATAAATGTTTTCTTCAGCAATTCTGTATGTTTTTAAGTCACTATCCTGCCCCTGAAGATACACTCGGGGTATCCAGCATGTCCTGGCGGTACTTGTTGTCTTTACAAGCCCTCTAAGGTGAAAAGCTTTGGTTTTCCAGGAATATTTGTCCTTTAAAATGTTTGTTTTGAAGTTTAGTTTAAAATTAATTTAACTGTTTAATTGTTGTGGTGTGTTCCCCTCAGCTGTGGTTGGGGGCTTTGTCTCCTGGCACAGAGGGAGCTTTTGGGGGTGGCCCCTGGAATGAGTGTCTGACAAGGGGGGTGTTCTGGTCAGAGCAGGAACGAAACCTGCCACATCCCGTGTTGTCTGTTGTGCTCACCTGGGTGTGTTTGGTGTCCCTTCAGAGCTCACTTGGGTGTGTTTGGTGTCCCCTCTGGTGTCCTCAGAGCTCACTTGGGTGTGTTTGGTGTCCCCTCTGGTGTCCTCAGAGCTCACCTGGGTGTGTTTGGTGTCCCCTTGGGTGTCCTCCGAGCTCACCTGGGTGTGTTTGGTGTCCCTTCTGAGCTCACCTTGTGTGTTTGGTGTCCCCTTGGGTGTCCTCAGAGCTCACCTTGTGTGTTTGGTGTCCCCTCAGAGCTCACTTGGGTGTGTTTGGTGTTCCCATGGATGTCCGTGGAGCTCACCTGATGTGTTTGGTGTCCCCACTGCTACATCCCCTCCGGTGTCCTCAGAGCTCACCTGGGTGTGTTTGGTGTCCCGTCTGGTGTCCTCGGAGCTCACCTTGTGTGTTTGGTGTCCCCTCAGAGCTCACTTGGGTGTGTTTGGTGTCCCCATGGATGTCCTCGGAGCTCACCTGGTGTGTTTGTGTCCCCACAGCCACGTCCCCTCGGGTGTCCTCGGAGCTGGAGCAGGCGCGGCCCCAGACGAGCGGCGAGGAGGAGCTGCAGCTGCAGTTGGCGCTGGCCATGAGCAGGGAGGTGGCCGAGCAGGTCGGTACCCTGGGGGTTGCCCCTCACATCACACTCCTGGGCTTGTTTTGGTTTTTTTTTCCAATGGCAGCTCGCTCCAGATGGATTAAGGGCAGTGAGGAAGGCCGTTGTTGAAGATGTTTTTATTTTTATGGGGGTTTTTTTAATCTCTTTTTAAAGTAACTTCAGCCTCCGAGCTGTTGAGACTCGTGGAAGGTGACAGTCACTTTGTGAGAAGGCTTTGTGTGGGAGGATGTTAATCAGCACATTACTGGAGATGTTTTCAGCTAGGAAGAGCTGGAAACGTGACTGGTCCTGAAAACCTTCCTTAATATCAGTGAATTCTGATTCCAGTGAAACTCTGAATGGTCTCTTGGTTTGGTAAGAGTGCCTGGAACAGGAGGGTGACCTGCCACAACGTACCAGAATATATGGTTTAAAGGAACTTGATTCCTGAACTGTCACCTGAGTGATGTTACTGTGGTAATTCTTAAGAGGTTCATTCTGAATTTGGAATAAATGCTGGATAAGTAACTGTGGATAAAATTTGCTGCATGTTAATAAATAACAAAGCTGTATCTCAGCACTGAGTTAAAATTCAAGTCAGCCCTGCTGAGTGCCTGTAGTATTTTAGAGTCTTCCTGTAAAAATTTAGTTTACAGCTGTGTGTTAAGCATTAATATCTCTGTGTGTGGAAAGGGAAACCATCACCCAGTAAACTTTATCATTATTGAGCAATAAAGGGAAAGAAGATATAAATCAGAATCTAATCAGTTGAAGTAGCTTGAAAAATGACAAGGGAAATGCCAGCTGGGGGATTAGGCAAGCAAAGATATTTCAAGCAGTTGAATGTACCACAAACATTGTAGTTTACAGATGTTTAAACCCTCAGACTACATGGAGTTGGCTTGGCTGATTCCCTTGGTGTTTCTGGTAACACTTGTATTAGTGTGGAGGGAAGCTGAGACAAGCCAGGGAAATTCAACTTCAGTTCCCTGCAGCCTCCAGTGGTTCAGAATCGTGATGATAATTTAAAACTGGGCTCCTTACTCGAAGTTCTGTGGTGTTTCCACCTCGTCACTGGATTTTTGGATAGAGCATTTCCTTTATGTTCCCATTAGGAATAAAACAACACGAGGGTAAATCCCAGTCAGCAAACTGGACTGTGACCACACTGCTGGTGTTACAGGGTCAGGGCACTCCTGCCCTCTGCCTGAGAAGAGACCCCCCACCCCAAGAAAATTCCTCTCCTTCCCTTGCACTGCATACAAATTCCTGTGAATAACCCAGGCTGGCAGGGAGGGCTGTCCTGGCAGTGCCCTGTCCTGGCAGTGTCCTGGCAGTGTCCTGCCCTGTCCTGGCAGTGCCCAGTCCAGGCAGTGTCCTGCCCTGTCCTGGCAGTGCCCAGTCCAGGCAGTGTCCTGCCCTGTCCTGGCAGTGCCCTGTCCTGGCAGTGCCCTGCCCAGTCCTGGCAGTGCCGTGTCCTGGCAGTGCCCAGTCCAGGCAGTGTCCTGCCCTGTCCTGGCAGTGCCCAGTCCAGCCAGTGTCCTGCCCTGTCCTGGCAGTGTTCTGCCGTGCCCTGTCCTGGCAGTGCCCTGGCAGTGGTCAGTCCTGGCAGTGTCCTGGCCAGTCCTGGCAGTGTCCTGTCCTGCCCTGCCCTAGCAGTGTCCTGGCAGTGCCCTTCCCTGGCAGTGCCCTGCCCAGGGCTCAGATGCTGGAGGCAGCAGCCCCACCGTGCAGGCTCCCGGTCTCTCTCACCGCTGTTGATTTCCTTTGCAGGAGGAGCGCCTCAGACGCGGAGACGATCTGAGATTGCAGATGGCTCTGGAGGAGAGTCGCAGAGACACAATTAAAATTCCCAAAAAGAAGGAGGTAGTGCCTTCGACTGAGAAATTCCCAGTTATGCTGCCAAAAAGCTGAAATACAGTAACACAAAAATAGCTTAATGCTCAGCTCTTTTATGCTTTTGGGATTGCTTTGGTTGTATAGCTTAAAGCTGCTTCCGTGTGGGTTAAATTTCGAGCTGCTAGTCAATGCAGGCGTGTAAAAGGAAAAAAATAATAAGAATGGTTTCTTCACTCTCAAGGGTTTGTACTGCAGAGTGACAATGCTCTTGATTAAAGCTCAGATTCTTCCTGCCCTCAGCACACCACTTTGTTGGACCTGATGGATGCCCTGCCCTCCTCGGCCCCGGCTCCGGCCCCGGCCCCGCCGAAAACGGAGCCCTGGGGACCTCCTGCTGCTGCAAACCAGACGGATCCCTGGGGAGGATCCACAGTTGCAGCTCCTGCCTCTGATCCCTGGCAATCATTTGGTAAGGAGTAACTGCCAGCAGGAATGTTAGTTAAAAGCTTTTGCTCTTTAATGTGCATCTTTTCAGAGTTCATCGGTGTCCAGGGTCATGCTTGTGTGTCAGTCCATCTCGATTGATTCCCATCCTCTGGAACTGGCATTCCCCAAGTCCTTTCCAAGCAGAAACAAATGGAAATTGAATCCTTGTTTCGTTTTTGGTGACAGGAAATGAGAATGAGCTCTGAGTTTTGTGCCCTAAGGCTATTCAGGGGATTTTTCCGTGGTTAAACACTAACAAAATCCCGCTTTCTTCACTTCTGTTTGATCTGCCCCTCTCTGACAGGATTTATCTTGGATCAAGTTTGGCTGTAGTGTCTTTTCTCAGTGCCTCCCAGCTTTATTCCACTGTAGCACAGCCCCTTATTGCAGCTTGCTGATTTCCTGGCTCCCAAGGGTAATCCTGAAAATGTACAATTTAGGAGTTTTCTGATGAAGAGGTGACTCCTCAAAGTGTATTTCTCAAATCCTGCGTGTGCTGTGGTGTTCCAGTGGAGCTGATGGGAGCTCCGGGAAGGGACCTTCCCCAGACCCTCATTTCGGGTGCTCCCTTTAGGAAAGAAAAGACATTCTGGGTAGCTCCAGTTGGTGGGAAATGCTGTCATTAGCACTTCCATTGCAGTAACTCAGCACCGAGGGCAGATCAAGGAAATGGAAGTCCTGGTGTGGGAATAGTTGGGCTTCCTTGGAGAGTTTTGGCATTTCCTGATCCGGAGCTGCAGCGAGACCGAGGGCCTGTCGATGAAACAGGGAACAGCATTGTAAATTGGAGTTTGTGCAGCCTTGAATTGGTGTACAGGAGTATTGTGATGCCAAGGGGGTTTGTGTGTCGTTTTGAAAACGAAAATAATTCCCAGTTGTAACTTGAAAGCCCCGTGGTGGTTAAAGGTGAGAGTTGTGTACTCGGCAGGGATCCCGTTCTGCTCGTGGGTTGCTCAGTCCTCAGGAATGAAACCCTTCCCAGGGAGAAGGTTCATAGGGAGCCTGATTTGAAGGTGATCGATCGCTGCAGAGTTGTGCAGGATGTGCTGTGAAGTGATGGCCCAGGAGGGACCATCCCATTCCTGATGGTCCAGGAGGGAGGTGGGTGTCAGGACCAAGCAATAATGACCTTCCTGCACGGAACTGGCCCACTGCAAATCTGACTCGGGGCTTGCCTCAGTGGTCCTGGGTTTTAATAACCTAAAATGTTGGTAGTAAGAGGAACAGAATTGCTTTGCTGAAAAGCAATAAATTAGGTCGGGGAGGAAGAAGAAGAACCTGACAGGAAATTGTGCATAGTAAGGGGAGTTTCCTTCTCTTTCCTTCTCCCTTTGTTTGGCCTTAAATTCCCCCCGTGCCCTCTCTGCACAACCTGAAACAGTTTGGTAATTGAATTGGTAGGAATGAAGAGTTGGCACCAACTTCCAGTAAAAATGAGAATCCTGAACATACAGGCATTGGGTTAAAAAATAAAAAAAATAGGGTGTCAGTGGGAAGCTCAGATTTCTGTTAGGTGTCCTTAGAAATGGGAATAAAAAAGCACACATGGCTCAGGGAAGCTGATTATATTTTTTAAAAAATAACAGTATGGTTAAGAGAGTTGGAAAACATTCCCTTTGCATCATAGATACCTTTTTCTAAGTGTTAGTGGTTTGTGCCTCATAACTTTTAGCTCTGGGCTTTTTATAAACTTACTTTTCCCTGAGTTCATAAATAGACCCTGTGATTTAGGTCACCTCCACTCAGGTATTGTTAGTTGTGGTAGCAATATCTGTAACAAACCCGAGTTTATTTTCCTGTTGGAACTGCGGATATTTTTGCTCAGTTTCAAAGGGGGGCGGGTTGTTTATTCATCTGCCTTGCACGGAATTTCCTGGTGCTTGTTGTTGAGTGTGTGTGACACTCACGCTCTGAGTTATTGCTGTTCCTGGTGTTGAGCTGCTTCACCTATTGGTGCTCAGTGTTAATTGGCAGTAAAGGCACATGAGAGAGGTTAATCTCCCAGGAAAGCTTCCCCAGGAGAGCCTGGGCTCACTGGTGTTCCCGCTGACTCCTTTTGCAGGTGCCAAACCAGCTGCTTCCGTTGACCCTTGGGCAGCACCAGCAGGATCCACAGCTCAGCCTCTGTCCAAAAATGACCCTTGGGCTCCTGCTCAGCCCTCTTCTACTGCAGCAAAACCTTCTGTGGATCCCTGGGGACCAGCACCTGCAAACAAACCTCTCCCTGCTTCTGGTGAGAAACGCTCTCATCCCGTAGCCGTGTTGTGTGAGTAACGAGGAGAAACCTCAAGGATGTTCTTGCATTGTGTGGTTCAGAGAAGCTCCGTGCTGAACAATTTGCGGAACTGGTCTGTAAAATAAGAGGGAGTTGTAATAACTAGCATGGAAAAGAAAAACAAATGTAATTATTCTGACTTGGAGCTCTGAATTCGTGGTGCTGCTTCGGCTCTGTCCCTTCTAGGTTCTCCTCTTGGTGTTTGTGGCTGCCTGCCGAGCGCTCAGGACTGCTGCTGCTCTTGGGTTTTATCTTTAATTAGACAAGGACTTAATTTCTGGCAATGAATGATCCTCTAATTTAACCTTTCATGGTGATAAATAACTCTGCAGATGTAGATTGGCAGGTTGAGCAGCTCCACGCTCCGAGGAGACTTTGAGAGGTGCAAATGAAGGTTTGTTCCTTCAGACTGGGGGTGTGAAGTGATCCCTGAGCCCCGTGTACCGAGGTGCTGATGTCATTGTCTGTTCCTGCTCTAACTAATGCAACCTTGATGAGCCTTAATACCTGCTATTTTCATATCAGCACCGTGGCTAAATGCATCCCCAATTCATTTTCTGCCAGTACATAANCCCCCAGGCAAAGGGCAGTAACTGCATCGTTGTGAGAACGAGTCTTTAACTTTGTTCTTCTTTGGCATTGTTTTTGTACTCAGTTGTCACTCCGTTCTCTTTGGGTTTTGCCTCTGAGCTCTTTTTGAACCTTCATTTGCTTGAAATGTGTTGAGGGTTAAAACTAAATTAGAAAAACATTTTCACTAATGAAAAAACCCCACACAAACTTTAAAGCTTTTCAGGAGTGTGATTGCTGGTCATTTGGGTTTTCTGCCTCCATTCTGAGGTAAGAGTGTGCGACATGTTGAAATGGTGATGTTTTTGTTGGGTGTAAACTCTGGAGTGCTGATGCTTCAGCTAACGGGGCTTTGCCATCTTAGCAGCCTTTGCTATTGCATTTCTCTTCCTTTTCACTTGGGAAGCGTAAGTCAAATCATCCCTGAAGTTGTAGCAGTGCTAAATTTGGCTTTGGGACTCTGTTCAGAATGTGTTTTACTTGAGGGCTGATTAACACTTGATGCTACTTCAGGCTGTCAATCCCTTTCTCCTTCTGGAGCACTATCAGCTCGTCTCTAGTGCAGACAGTCAGCCAAACCCCAGCATGCTCAAGGTGTGCCCTGCACCGATTTAAAGGCAAACTGCTCAGAATTAGTGGGCTAATTCTGTGAGAAACAGGACAATTCTCTGATGTTTATCCTCCCAGCTCCTGGATAACTCCAGGACCACTCCAGCTGCTACCCTGGAACCCACCAGTGGCTTCTTGGTAACACAAGTGGGTTAGGAATTGCTTCCAGGAGGATCAGGTGTGTGATGCAACCGAAGATGTGTTAATGACAGGGCTGTCTTGTTGTTTTGAACAGGAAGTACATCTTTTGACCTCTTCAGTAATTTGAATGGTACAGTTAAAGATGATTTTTCTGAATTTGACACACTTCGAACTTCTAAAAAGCCAGGTACGACTCAAGTTCTTAGCATGTGGACAGGTTGGGTGATAGTCACAGCAACAAATGTCTCTATTCTGAAATTTTATTAAAAAAAAAATCAACTTTCACAAAGGGAAAGATTAGAACTGGTGATAATGCAGCAGTAAAAGCTTGTTGTTCACATTTCGGCCTGTGCATGAACTTGTGGGGAATGGGCCTTTTGTACTGTGATCCATAGAACTCCACTGTGTAACCTTTTGCTGCATTGACCCAGAGATCTGTTGGACTTCCAAATTTCCAGTATCCAGCATGTTTGGAGCAGGACTTGTGCTCAGAGAGTCAGACAGAACCACGCTGACTGAATTTGTCAGAGGTGTAAATTATAGGAGGGTGATGAGAAAATACCCTTCTCTGAATACTCTGATTTAATTTTCCATTGGTCACCAGTGACTCCATCCAAAGTGCCAGCCCCTCACTCTAAGTGCTGTGGTACTGTGTGCTCTCAGGATGGTTCTGCCTGGCAGCGCAGTGACTAAAGCTCAGCTGGGCTTTTGGAACACAAAACCTGGGGGAAATCCAGCTAGGGAGGACACAGCAGTGGTGTAGGGCAAGGGCAGAAGCCAGGGCTTGGGAGTATCTTTCCCTTGGAGCCTGTGAGTCCCACCTGGAGCAATGTAGCTGTGGGAACGTTCACCAGGGCAAAGCAGGGAGTGCCTTCAGTAGAGCTCTGCAGCTTTGTGCTCTCCTCCAGAACATTTGCCTGCTTGCATGCTGAGGGTGGCACCGAAACTCCAGCCTGACTAACCCCAGCCTTAGAACTAACCCTCTCTGCTGGCAGAGACTTCAGGGGTTTCTCTGCCTGCCTCTGGGGATTAATGGCAAGTTGTGTGTGTCTCTTTGTGTCGTTGCAGCTGAATCAGGTTCCACTTTGCCATCTCAGCACAGCGGTACCACAAGTCCTGATCTCTTTGACTCCCAGCACTCGAGCGGGCCGGCCGGCAAACAGAGCGCGGCTCGCAAAACCCCCGAGTCCTTCCTGGGCCCCAATGCTGCTCTGGTGAACCTGGATTCCCTGGTGTCTAAGCCACCACAGCCTGTCACTTCACTGAATCCATTCTTGGCACCAGGTCTGTTTCTGCACGACCCTTCGTGTTTCTGTTTCCTGTAGGGAAAGCCTCAGTTGTAGTCGATGTAAAGTAAGAAGTTTTGGGCTGGTTTTTCCTGGTGACTTTGGCCAACAGGTCGTGGCTGAGAGCAGGAGGGTCTGAGGGCCATCATGGGCTCACCCAGCATAGTGGCAGTCCCTGAAAGCACAGAGTTTCTGCTCCTTGTCTGCAGCTGAGCTTGCTTCCAGCAGTTTCTCTTCTCTTTTTGCCCTCACTCTCTCCAAGTTATCTCACTGTAGTCTGAAGGTTCCAGAGAGCAAACTGCAGTAAAATGCAGTGGGTTGCTGGTCAGGCTGTCTTTAGGCTGGCACAGTAAAGCAGTTTTAATCTGAAAACACATTCTTAGTGTATTTGGAAAAAAAAAATAGGCTGTTGCAGTTCTCTTGTAAGCTGGGCCTGTTAGAAGTGAGCTCTTATTTAGAGCAGACTTAAGTGGTGACACTAAACATGTGGAAGGTGTATTTTTTAAAAGCTGAAATATGCACTGAAATTTTCATGTGTTGCTCATATAGTGAAACACCCTGACATTCCCTCTCAGTATTGATTTTCCTCACTCTTCGGTGGAAAAAAATAAAAAGGAGTCAGTTTATTAAAACTCCTTGAGCAGGAAAAAGGCAGTGATAGTGAGCAGGGAGAGGAAATCTGTGTATGTGCCATTCCCAGTTACTACAGCAAGTTTGTGAGGGGTCACTGGGCCATGCAAATAACGCTATGTTGGACAGTAAAAGGAATCTGCAGGGCTGGCAGGAGGCCAGGGGACCTCAAACACTGGGAAAGTTCCTCTCTGCTGCTTCCAGCACCACTGCAGCTCGGAAACAAGTTGTTTGCTTTGTGAATTCTTGTCCAGACTCTGTGCCAGAAACACGAAAATGGAGTTGGCTGGTGAGACTGTGAGGCAGATGTACAAATCAGAGAACCACAGAGTGGTTTGGGTTGGAAGGGATCTTAAAGGTCATTCCCTTCCAAGCCCCTGCCACGGGCAGGGACACGTTCCACTAGCCCAGGCTGCTCCAACCTGGCCTTGGATACTTCCAGGGATGGGGCAGCCACAGCTTCTCTGGGCAACCTGTGCCAGGGCCTGCCCAGCCTCCCAGGGAAGGATTCCTTCCCAATACCCAAAATCAATTCTCTCTCAGTTAAATCTTCAGTAAAGGAGCACAGAGAGCCTACCGGTCTCTTCCCCAGTGCAATTTATAAACAGCATTTAAAAAATAAAGTTAGTGGCCTGGATGTCAAGGTCAGGCATGTTCCAGGTAACCAAATTTGGAACCTTTCTGTCTGGTCAGTACTATCAGAAGTGGTCAGGAAAGGGGTGTTTGTGGCACTGACAGACTCCAGGGAGCAGACTGTCCTAGTGCACCAGGGAATTCGCTGGGTGGCATCCAGACACGTTCTCCCCAGGGTGTTTTGGGCTTGGGAGCTTGTGGAGATGTAGAGAGGGTGCCAGAAAAGCCTGTTTGCAGAGCGTGGTGTTGATGGCAGTGCCATCTCTTTCCCCCTTCTCTCCAAAGCAGGCGCCGCGACAGCACCGACTCCAATCAACCCCTTCCAAGTGAACCAACCTCAGCCACTCACCCTGAACCAGATGAGAGCGAGCCCCGTGCTGGGGAGCAGCCCCTCCTTCAGTGCTGTGCCCCCCATGGGCATGGAGCCAATACCTCTGTCTTCCATGGCGCCCGTGCCCGTGGGAATGGCGCCCATCCCGGCCATGGGCACCATCAGCAGGATGGGCCAGGGGCTGAGCATTGCAGGATCAATGCCCCAAGCTCTCCACAGTACAGGAATCCCACCCTCAGCCTCCCAGGCTGCAAATACAACTAACCCTTTCCTCCTATAAAGACCCCATTAAAGGAACTTTTCTTTTCCTAGTGTTTCCAGGCTGAAGTCTTTACAGCGGAACGAACGTGGCCTGTGTGGACTGAAGGGGTGTGTGAGAGACTTTGGAAGTAGATTTGCAGTTTACAGTTATGATCTTTGAAGAGTTGTCTCTACTTACCAGTTAATCTAAATCTAGTCTTTGCTACAGATGGTACCTTACTTTGGCTTGTTGAGCATCATGTGAAGCGTTCAGACTTTTCACCAAAGTTAGATTCTGCCCATTTTGTTACTTTGTTAATCATTTCAACACACTTTCTGGGGAGAGAACCTGCCATTTTAAACTCCCTCGGCTGTTTTGTAGATGTCAGATCATGTGCTGGATCCTGAAATTACTATTTACCTGCATCTGTCACTTCCTCTGCCCATATGATAGACCTGAGATTCCGAGTGCTAGTGAATGTTTTGCACATAACTACACACAGTTCTAGACTGTTGGTTCACCCATAGTCCTTACTCTTAGAGGAGAACGATCTGGAGGGCCCAGGTGGCTGGTTTTTATGCATTAAACATTGCAAACTCTGAGGTGTGACTGAGAAAAACAAGCTTGTCTCAAGAGGAGAGCAACACAAACCCCAGGCAAAACACCCAAGAACATGCTCGAGTTGTGGATATGCCGTGTGCTGTCGTGCAGTGTTGAATTCCTACACTACTCTGAGGACTCCTGGAACTCTCTGTGAGTGGCTGCACTCGTGCTGAGTGAGTGTCCTGCTCTGTGCTTGTCCAGTACCAGCTTCTTTGGAAGTTTTTTCATGTGTATTTTGTTTTTATTTGACTTACAATGTGAGTTGCAAGGAAAAAAAAAGAAAAAAAGAAAAAAAGAGGAAAAAAAAGGAAAAAAAAAAATGAAATACAGTGGGACAACTTTGGATTCAGTTTCACCGGGGCAAGCTTTAAAACTAATTCAGGCTTAACCTTGCTATATGCAGTTACTCTTGTATACTTTTGCACATATTTTGTTTAGTACAGTTTCATATTTGAGTTTGCAGAGTTACCTAATAGTCCTTTTTTTGCTAATTTTTATAATGTGGTTCTTATTTAACTGTCTGGTTTTGATAGATTTATCAAGTCTGGCTGAAAAATTAAGATATTGGCGAATGTCATTTTTATGGTTTTAATGCCCTCTTATTTATGGTTTTAGCTCTTTGTTTCTGTAAAGAGAGTTTAAAAGGGAAGATTAACACTAAAATATTTACTTTTAAATGAAATATTCATAATGCAAATCAAAAAAAAAAATCCTCGTGACTAATTATTTTTAGATGAATTGAATTTGAGCGTAACATGATTTAAGACTGCATTAAAAAGACAAAACACTAAAGTCGCCTTTCCCTTGATTTGTTCCCGTTCCCCACCCCCAAACTGGACAGACTTTTAGCCTCGCTGACGACCGCAAGACAGGCTGGTTGTTCTTTGCTTGTATTACTTCTTGAGCTGTTAAAACTTCCAATGTGCAAACCAGGACTCGTTTCATTTGACTGACTCGTTTTTCCTGCTGGAAGGTGCCCTCCTGAGCAAAGCTGGCACTTGGGAGCTCAGCTGGCACGGTTGGACCTCCGGGCACCAAACCGCGCTCGGAGCTTCTGCTGGAGACCCACCCAAGCTCTGCTCCCCACTGCCACGGACAGGGGTGTCCCAGAGCTCGCTCCTGCCTTCTGAGGCGTCTCCACGTGGGTTGGTGCACCTCGGTGGCCTTTCTCCAACGAGGAGGGGGAGAAGGAGAAGACAAAAAACCCCAAGGACGCGGCCGGAGTGGTGTGTTCTGGGGTGACGGGGCCGTTGCAGCCGGACTGGGCTGTGTCTCCTGGTGGGAAGGGGAGGCTGAGGGACTGTCAGGTTTAGGGTACAATCACAGATTGTAGCTGTGTAGGTCAGTGTAGCTCTGTTAGTGTGAGGAATGCTAAATGTGTGGGTGTTTCTGTGCAGATTGTTGGATCCTCTCGGATACTGTGGAGCTGGCAAGGAGGAGTCCGAATATTCATCTGCTCTTGTTTTTATATAGGAGGAAAAAGAATTGCTGTCCACACCCAGTATGTCTTGAAAAACAAAACAAAACCCATTCATGTTGCCTTTCAGAATAAGGAAGAAGACTTTACTTTTTGTTGTTGTTGAAGTTATTGAGAAGTGTAGACCAGGAAGGGTGTGATTCTTGCAGATGGGGGGGAAGTGCTTTCCAGCTGATCTGTGGCAAGATTTATCTGTTGTCATTTTTCGAGTTTGATTTTCTCAGCAGTGGAATCGAGGTCACTTCATGTTTTTCCCTTAGTCTGTCACCTGAATTGCAGTTGGATGGGGCACTGTTCAGCCAAAAGTCCTGGCCACATCCTAGGTAACTTCTTGGAGGCGAGGTGGGGTTGACAATAAACATTTAAAGTGATGAAATAATCTACACGACTTGATAAAACCGTGCTGTGGGTCTGGTAGGGAGCCCTGGCTTAATGAAGCTGCTGAATGGCAAATTGTTGCTTTTACCAAGTCACTTCTCCTAGGGCCGTGTTCCTTTTGATTAAACATACTAAAAACATCTGGAGGGAGGTGTTGAGGGCACAGCAAACCACGGTGAGGCTCTCAGAGGAGCCACAGCCCAGACTGGGGTGCTGTAAAGCTTTAGGCTGAGACTAACCAAGGCCAGATCCCAGCCTGGCCCAGGGCTTGTGGCAGGAGCTGAGTTTTAGAGGAGAAAGGGCTGGTTTGGTAAATCTTCATTCCTGTGCCATGTCTGTGTCCCCACCTGGTGCATGTGTGGGTGACACTGAGAGGGGTCCTGGCCGGGTGTGCCCCAAATTGTCCATCTCTTTGTGTGGTGATTTAACTCCTCTCCAGGGCAGTCCTCCCTCCCTCCTGGCCCTGCCGTGTTCCTTCATGGAGGACGGGTGTGTATCCCATCACATCTGCTCCACCCTGTTTCTCCAAACTCATTTTTCCCCTCTTCTTCTTTTTCTCACTTTGCAAATATTAAAAGTGCTTTTTTTCTTGATTTTTAAAAGGTTAGTAGCCCAAAATAGCCTTACTGGTCAAATTGACCAAAGAGAAAAGTGTTAAATATTTTGNACCCCACCCTTGGCATAATTTTACCCCCCCAAATAAGCTCAGTTATTTATTCAGTTTTATACTATAGAGAAACTTAAACTCCGCGGAGGGGACAGGGAAGGAGAACCGTGGTGGGTTGTGGTGCTCAGTCCTTTTGAAGTCCTGTAGCCAAGACAACTCTTGTCCCCCTGTCCCCTTCTGCTGTTGCAGTTTCTCCCATGTACTGTATGTTGGAATATTGCACAGGTTGGGGAGAAATAGGTGGTTTCTTGCTCACTGCAGAATCTCACACGACTCACTTCCTTTCCCAGTGTTCCACTTTCAATATTTCCCAAACTTTCTGTAATCCTGGGAGCCGGCTGCTTTTTATGGATTTGTGCTGACTGTTGACATTATTTACTGTATAAATAATTTATCATTTGTACTATTGTATCATAATGTCTGTATCTGTGTCTCTTTTTTTTTTTTTCCCTCCCAAGTGATGTCACAGCTGTGATATTTAATAATGCCATCAGACCAGTGGAAAGACGAGGGGTTTGTAGGTGACTGCTCAGAATTAAAATTGTATTGCTTCTATTCCAGCCGTGTTGCTTTTTCCAAGCCTCTGCGTGGTGTTCCCAATCCCATCCCAACCAAACCTTGCTGGGCTTGGTTCAGTTTGCCAGAAAGCTCCTGAATTGGTGGAGCTGGTTTAAGGTTTGTGGCAGGAGAAGTCTCGCCGTGCCTGAGCTGTCAGTGGTTCCTTGGCTCCATCACCTTCCCGGGACAGGCTGCTCTGGCTGACACAGGAGGGTGTCTGGAGCCCACTGCAATGGGGGGGAGCAGTGGAGACCTTACTAACTCAATAAAAATGAAGACTTGTTGTGTTGCAGGTGGCTGAATTCCTTCTTTAAACCATGTTCCCCCTGAAACAGCCCTTGTGGAGGGTCCTGGAGAGCTGCCTCGGTGGGTTGATGGTCCAGGTAGTGGTCTGGGGAAGGCGATTGTGGAAGGAGGGTTGGGGAGCTGTGGCAGAACTGGCTTGGACAGCCCTTGCTTCCCACTCTTGGAGCTCAGTGGTGCCCTTCCACAGCCTTGGCTCTGCCCCGTGGGTCACGTGGCCCTGGGGATGGGGAGCAGGGAGCTGCTTCCAGCCGGGAAGTGATTCCAACTTCTAATTCTGGCAGGTTTAATTGAAGGGCACTTCATTAGCAGGCAGCATCAAGGGCTGCCTCTCCAGAGCTCCCCTCCAGGTTCCCTGTCGTATGTTTGCTGCCAGTCAGGCTGATCACTAATCATTGATCACTATAATTAATGCTGAAGCTGCAGTGGGACTGGAGACCTGAGTGTTGGAAAGGTGGCTTTGGGGAGAAAAGCCTCTGTTTTGGGTCTAGCTCGCCCTGATTTCCCTGGAGAATGAGATCCCCTCTGCTCAGGCCTTGGACTCGTTTTTCTTGTGTCCAGACCAGTGAGGACAACAGGAAAACCTCATGGCCAAGAGTGGCAGCCCAGAAACCAGGTTGGCTTTGGTGCCTCTCATTTTTGCAGAGGGAGGGATGTTCCCTGCTCCTTGCAGAAGGGCACTGTGTGTGTTCATTGCTCCTCTGGTCTCTGTGTGCTCAGCACTTCACTGGTTTACAGCTCTAAACTGAAACAGGGGGGGGTTAGTTGGGGTATTGGGAAGGAATCCTTCTCTGGGAGGGTGGGCAGCCCCTGGCACACGTGCCCAGAGAAGCTGTGGCTGCCCCATCCCTGGGAGTGTCCCAGGCCAGGTTGGATGGGGCTTGGAGCAACCTGGGCTTTAAGCAACCTGTGCCAGGCCCTCCCCACCCTCACAGGGAGGAATTTTTTCCCAATATCCCATCTAGACCTGCCCTCTGGCGGTGGGAAGCCATTCCCCCTTGTCCTGTCCAAAGCATTCCCTGACCAGCCTGTGCTCACACTCCCAGCCTGGACACGCTGCCTGAGCCCTTCCTGGCTCTTGTTGAGCAAATGTGTTCCTGTTCTGAGGTGAAAGCAAGGACAGCTCAAACAGCCCCAGTCAAGCCACAGCAAAGGTGGTTTGTCTTCCCAGCTCCCTGCCTGCTGCTGCCTGCCAGGAAACCTCACTGGGATATGGGTGCTGCCAGCTCTGCACCTTGACTGCCTGGAGATCCTCCCAGCAGGAATGGCACCGTGGCTTTCAGCCCTGTTTGGCCACAGGAGCTGCTGGAGATGGGATCTGAGCTCCATCCAGCCCAGGGAACTGCTGCTGGAGCAAACCCACTGGATGTCACTGTCCCTGATGAGCAGAATAACAACCCCTTTGTGAATCCGCTCCCGGCTGCTGTGGGATCAACACCCAAAGCTGGGCTTGTCAGGGGCTGGAGGAGAACATTCCTGGCTGCTGGAGCAGATGGAGGCAAGGATCCTTCCCAGGATGCTGACTCAGCGTGGACTTGTCCCACCCATCCACCCACTCACCCTCCTGGAATTCCCCGCAGCGCCGTGGCTGAACCACCTCTAGTAATGCCTGGGATGGAATGGAAAACCATCAGGCACCTTCCTTGTGCCCTTCCTTTCCTGGATCCTCTGAAAATCAGGCAGTGGGCTCCATGTTCTTAAAGGGCTTTTTTTTGGCAATGGAATGAAATTTGGTGGATTTTCCAAGCTCTAGGGAGGCAGCTCTGCCTCGGTGCAGCAGCACACGTGGAGTCCTCGGAGTCCGTGGGCTGTCTGGGGTTGTGTTGGGTGACGGTGGTGGGTTTTTTTTTCTTTTTTAATATCTTCATTAGCAAGTCTGGCACTGAATGCAGCGATATTCTCTGAGGTGAATTTGGGTACTTAAATATCCTGGCCTGAATAGAGCTTTAAAAATAGAAGCCTACAGCAGTTCTGTGTGTCTGCTGCTCTTGCCTCTGAAGGACGAGGCTGAATCCCTCACACCCCACTGGGAAGGCAGGTGGTGTTTTCCTCTCCCTCCTGGGGGCTCAGGCCTGGTTTCCATGCCCAAAGGATGGTGTTGGTGGGATTTGTGTCCTGAAGAGAGCCAGGCACTGGGGAGGTGGTGTCCCAAGCCCTTGTCACCTGCTGTCCTGTGCTCCTTGCACTGCAGGGGATGGTGGTGGGTGCTCTGCAGGGCAGGGCTGTGGTTTCGGGATCCTTTTTCTTCCTGTGCTCCAAACGTGGAGGTTGTTTTTGGGTCTGCCAACACCCACAAGTGTCTCGGTCCTTGGGGTTTGACCTCACCCATGTTTGACTCCCAGAGGACTCCCCAGCTGGTGGCACAAACATCTGGGGATCCCCTTCTGATGGGATGGGGAAAGGGGTTGAAATCCCTCGTGGGGTGTGGATTGGGTGACTTTTGCTCAGCCCTTTTGCTGTGCTCCTGCCTGGCACAACATCCCCCACTGCTGCTGCTGTGCCTGCACCTCGGGCCTGGGTGGAGGTGCAGGACAGGGGGGCTCTCCTGGGGGTGTGGGATCCTCGGGTGTGTCCCGGGGACCCCCTGGACACGTCCTGTGTGGCTCTGCAGGGCCCCCCACTCACCCAGCTGCTGCTCGGTGCCATCTGGCACCGCCAGACCAAAGGGAAATGCCCACTGTGGGGGTTCCTGTGGGTCCTGGGGTGCAGGACCCCACGTGTCCTGTGCTCAGATCCGTGTTGATCCACCTCTGTCTGCAGTGACAGGTCCTGGCACGATGCTCCAGTGACCTTGGCACCAACGGGTCATCCTGGGGCTGAAATGCCACAACCCTGGGTAGAGTTGGAGCTGCAGCTCAGATTGTCTTCAAATCTGCCTTCCCTGGTGCTTCGGGGCCTTATTTTTCCGACCCTTTTTTTTAATTTTCCCCGCCCTTTGAAGCATTTCACAGGAGGCTGCTCCTCCTAAAGCAGCCCTGCTGCGGGGGAGCAGCCGCTGGCAGCTCGAATCCAGCTCCTTTTCCCATGGAGACAATTCCCGGCGGGCGGTGGGAACCCCCCCGGCTGTCCCCGGGGCAGCTCAGGGATGCTCCGATGTCCTGGCTCGGTCCCTCTCCCTGGGGAGCAGCTCCGGGCGGTGTTTGCCCCGCTCTGGGGACCAGGGCTGTCCCGGGGCAGCCGCTGCACGGAGCGATGTCCATGGAGAACGGGGAAAAAAGGAGGATGTCCTTCATTTCAGCCTCTTCGCTAATTGCCATTAACCTCCTCCGCCGCCTTCCCGAGGTTTGGGAACTGCCACGAGAGGGCAGGAGATGCTGCTGCTATTCCCAGTTTGGGTAGAAAAGGCTGTAAATACCAGTTCCTAAGGACCATCGGGATGATTTTCCCTTTCCTGGAAGGTTGGATCCCCGAACTGTTGTTCTGTCCCTGTCTGTCCCTCCCCGGGGCCAGCAGGAAAACCCCCCGGAGTGAGCACGGTCCGAAGCTTAGAGGAGGAGCTGCTGCACCCTTCCCAAATCCCTCCCTTTGCTTCCAGAGGGTCCCTGTGTCAGGACACACGTTCTCCATGAAGATTTTCCACCTGCCTGTCTCGAATGAGGAGGTTAATGTCCAATTTCGGAGGCTGGGAGGGATTTCTGCGTAACAAAGCAGGAGCTCCAGCGCCAGCTGATGGCCTCGTGCTGCCCTCTGTGCAGGCAGGGCTTGGGAATCCAGTCCAGGTCAGAGGAGAAGAGAGAATGATTAACCAGGAAACCAGCAGGGTGTTACAGGGGGCGAGCAAGAGGAAATCACCTCGAGCCTCTGTTGCAGCAAGGCTGGGTTTTACTGGGCTTTGGCTGCTCTTGAAGCTCTGATTCTTCTGTTTTACTGGGCTTTGGCTGCTCTTGAAGCTTTGATTCTTCTGACATTTAATGCAGAGAACACTGAAGGGTCATAAATCCCTCCCGTGGTGCTGTTCCTGCTCTTGGCAGCAGCATCGTGTCCGTATTTATCCCTTTGTCACTAGAGCAGAGATTCTGCCCGGGGTAAAAGGCCCCACCACACCTGAGGAGCAAAGAATTCCAGCAGGGTGCACCTCGCAGAACACAAAGGCAGCAGCAAGACTGTCCTTGGGAGAAGGGGGTGTTTGTGAGGGATTCCAAGAGCTGCCTCTGGGAACAAAGGAATGGCATTGGGCTCGGGACGTGCTGGCTGCAAACACCCCCACGCAGGTGAGGGGGGAGCTGTGCCAGGGTGAAGCACCCCCAGGCTGAACACAGACCTTGGGGAAGGTTTGGAAGGGTCTGAGATGTGCTCAAGACATTGAGGTGTCCAAAAACACCCCCCCAAATCCAATTAAACCCAGAGAAAATAGGTGAAAAATCCTAATAATGCTTATGGCAGGGTGGGATCTGCTTGGAGAGCATCCTTAAATATCTTATGGCAGCTTAAATCCTGTTTATGGAGTTTAGGAATTTTTTTTCTTTTTTAAACCTTTGCTTTTCCCTGTTTTAACTTTTCAAAGGGTCCCAGCTGGGAAGGGGAAGCCAGGTCAGGTCTGGTTGGTCTCAGTGGGGTTGAACATTCAACAAGTTGTTTGGAACAGGAGGAATTCAAGGGGTTGTGGCACCAGAAGGCAGAGCTGTATGTGGATAAATCCCTGCAGGCACCTGGGTTTAACAGGCTCCTTATGCCTGGAAAAGCTGGGGCAGTTGGAATGGGGACAGGTCACTGTGCTCAGGGGAAAAGTGGGATTCAAGCAGCAGGAGGTTCAATGTTTGCCTCTGGAGTGTTTCAAACATGGATATTTATCCTGCTACTGTGTAGTGAACTGCTTCCCAAATACTTTTGAAAAGGAAACAAAATTCCTTGGGTCTCCTCTGAGCCAACAGGAAATATTTATTAATTTGGATTCCAACGTGACTCAGTTCAGAGATTACACGGGTTGCCAAAACAACTGGTGGAGGAGCTTTACTGGAAGTGTGGAGTCAACAAAAACAAGAGAGGACAAATGGAGGAGATGAAAAATCCTCCTTAGCCAAGTCTGGAGGACTTACACATCCTATAAAAGGTGCTACTGCTCACTGAGTGATCATATGATGTCTTCAGAAACGGCATTTATTCAATCTCCCTGCTCAGCATGAAATCAGGACAATCTCAGACTGGATTCCTGGTTGATTTTGGAGGCTTTGTGGCTCATCACTCTCTGTTATTACCTGTATTTCTACAGCTTGAGCTCTGCCAGTTCCCTTTTAGGGTGGTCACCTCCTGGGATTTGCAGTCAGACACAAGAGGGGACATGCCCCAAGTTCACTGTGGAAATGACTAAGCAGTTACTCATTTCACTGTGACAGACACCTCTTTCCCTCTGGTACCTGCAGGAGCAGAGCTTGGGTGATTTAGGGCTCAGAAACATCCATTCTGGCACAAACCAAAGCCCTCAGCAGCGCAAAGACAAATAAATGCATTCAGACAATTGGGTTTATTCAGCCTAAAAGCAAAGCTTAGAGGGGGATACATTTCACTGGCCTGCTTTTGGAAGGTGCCCCAATTTCAGTTCCCCATTTGTACCACAAAAAATGACTCAAAAGAACTGGGTTTGCAATGATGTTTTTAACCACGGGAAAACCACTCCAACCCTAAACTTTCCACTCCATTATTTATACAAAAAGTGTACAAAAGGCTGCTATAAAAATACTTTGTTCCAGACTGTGAGAGTCTGATCCTACTCCTAAGAAGGCCAAATACTATCTGTTGACACTAATTTACATAACACTGGAGCTTGCTGAAAGGATTAAACTTGGTCATTACTCCAAAGCCTTGTGTTCCCTTGGCAATAATTCTCTCAGTTCAACCAGCTCCTCCTTTCCTTGAAAAGCCACAAAGTGCTGAACTTCTCTGTGGGCCTTTGGGCACCTGGACCCTCAGTTCAGTACCTGGGGAGCCCTGGTGTGCCAGGCCCCAGGGAGGGGCTCTGCAGGTCACTGGGGGGCACGTCGTAGCCCAACTTCTTCAGATCCTTGGTCATGACGTTGAAGGAGATGGTGACAAAGCCTTGGGACCTCACCCTCGTCACTAGAAGAGATGATGTGAGGGAAACCACTCAAAAGGGGTTTTTGAGTGGCTGCTGAACTCAGCTATCCAAGGATTGCTCTCAGCTGGTTTGCTCACCCGAAGGTGGGTGGCCAAGCCTAAGCCAGGACTCACCTTCTCGTCCTTCTCCCTGTGCCACAACTTTGGGGTCAGTAAATTCCGGGCGTCTCCCTGTGAACCAACTGGGAGAAGAAATAATCAGCTGGATTGTTCACACTGACCCAGTTCAGTATATGCATGTCAAAAACACAAAGGGGGGTTAATTAGACTCCCAGCTGTGGTTTGCAGCAGAGTTTTGAAGGCTGATTCTCTTTATTGATCCACTTGGAGCAAAGACAAGTTTTGTCTCTCTAAGGAAAAAACATCAAACTCATTTCATACAGATTGTGTCACATCTGGGCTATTTCTGGGCTAGACAGAATCTCCCTGTGGCAAAAGAAGTGCTGAAACTGCTTCACTCTTGATCACCCAGAGAATCAGAGAGCCTTGGGTATTTTGAATACATGGAAAAATGGACAGACTAGTATAGGGTGTACAAAAAGGGAATCAGGAAGAAATCAGATGAACCCTGACAATAGCAAGGGGAAAAGGCTCAGCACCCTCAGCTGCTGTGGACA
Organism: Formicarius rufipectus; assembly: GCA_013399695.1. NCBI lineage: Eukaryota > Metazoa > Chordata > Aves > Passeriformes > Formicariidae > Formicarius > Formicarius rufipectus. Next base: position 50,373 of record VXAU01003858.1, on the reverse strand, counting down.
GGCTGCTCTCGGAGGGATGTGTGTGTGTGTGTGTGTGTGTGTGTGTGTGTGTGTGTGTGTGTGTGTGTGTGTTACAGCAAATGCATTCCAGATGGGAGAAAAGGCAGACTGGGAATTGTCTTTCCATGTTCTCTGCTTTTCAGGTTGCTCTTAATGTGGCTGTGCTTAAAAAAAACCACCCCACAAAGATCTAGGCAGTGAATTTAGTACAGGAAGCAGGCAGTTAACACAGTTCCAGAAAGCTTTTCAGAATACTCAGATACCCAAAAAGGTGATTTTACCCACATAATCCCAACTATCTGGTTATAGTACAGAGTGTTCCCGTCTGCACCACTGAGCAGTGGACGTGACTTTGTGACCAAAGGCTTTGAAAAGCTGAAGTCATTAATTACCTGATGAACTGCTGCAGCCTCGATGTGGACTCTGGCACAAACATAGCAATGGTTCTTCTGTGCCTGAAACAAAAGGAGACCCAGAGAACTTCAGAAGTGAAGGAACAGCAAGAGCTTTTATCTTTCAAAAGGCACCAGAGTTTCAGGCACATCAGAGCACTGAACATCTCAAGGTGGGATAGTTTCCCTGCCAAAACAAGAAGGGTTTGTTTGCATAAGATGAGTGAGTTTTCCTGCACTTGCAGTGGTGGGAACAAAAGCTTATTGAGTGCTGGGAGTGATGTGGGAAGCCAATTTGCTGTGCTTCACATGTGGCCTTCTTACACGCCACCTTTGGCTTCACAAGTGTCCACAGGACCACCAAAAGTTATTTCATGATCAGGGACTCTTCCTAGGAAATCCAAGCCCTTTGTACCAGGCATGCTGAGGAGACATGGGAGCATTTTTGCTTCTGAAAGAACAGAGGGACTGGACACAAAAGCTGTTTCAGCCCTGAGGGATGGGCTGTGTCTCACCTGCCGGGGGTGAAGGGCACATGGACAGCTCCATAACCTCTGACCACGTCGTGGCCAAAGAAGTCAGGCCCATAAACACTCAGGACAATCTGTGGCCCTGCAAGGAAAGGGCTGTCGGGCGGGGGGGTCTGCTGGGGGGGCTGGA
>VXAU01003858.1:0-34409 GCA_013399695.1 Formicarius rufipectus | reverse complement strand
CTCCCTCCCACCTGCCCTGGGTTTCAGAGCCCATTCAGGTGTTCCACAGGGACTCCCTCCCACCTGCCCTGGGTTTCAGAGCCCCATTCAGGTGTTCCAGAGGGGCTCCCCCCAAACCTGCCCTGTTTCAGAGCCCCATCCAGGTTCTCCTCCTGGGATCTTCCCCCAATCTGCCCTATGTTTGAGAACCCCATTCAGGTGCTCCAGAGGGATGGGGTCACCCCATGGGGAACTCTCTCCCACTTGTCCTGTGTTTCAGAGCTCCAGAAGGATTCCCCCACCTGCCCTATTTCAGAGCCCCATTCAGATGCTCCTCCTGGGGTCTCCCCCGTGGCCAGCAGGGCACCAAAGCTGTGCCATGTGGAGGGATGAGCTCAGGCTGTGCCCAGAGCCCAGGGAGGCACCACTGACCCACCACCAAGTCAGCGCTTGGCAGAGAGAGGACAAAGTGCAGGCAAAGGTGAAGCTGGTGAGAAAAACCAGTGCTTGTCCCACCCTTGTGTGCTGACATTGCCAGGGGGGCTCTCAGTGCCCCCTGGGAGGGATGTCCTTCTCCTCGAGGCTCCCCTGGGATGGAGGGGCCAAACCTGAAGTTCCTGGGAATTCCTGTGTTGCCTCCCCCAAACACACCCAGACATTCAAACACACACAGTGACCCCACTGCAGACCCTGAGGCTTCTCTGCCACGAGCTGGGACGTTTGGGGCACCAAAACCCCGAGGAAGGAGAGGACATGGGGGGCAATGGGACTGTGGGGTGTGGAGTCTCTTTAGGGATAGGAAAAGGGATTTTCCAGGTTTGCTGTCACTGTGAAAGGGGTCTGGCTGGAAGTGCCCGGAAAGAACACGACACAAACCTCAAATGTGCCCCCTCACTGCTTCTCTCAGGCACTTGTCACCTCAGGCACCCTCCAGGAAACTCATCCTGGGGTCCTGGGGAGCTTCAGGGACCCAGATGACGCGGGACCCAAATGTGCAGCGCTGATGGAGAAGCCAAGAGCTGGAGGAGAGGAGCCCCAGGGCCAGGACCTGCAGCCTGGCTCCCTGCCCCAGCTGTGCTCAGAGCCACATTCCCCTCACAACCCACCGCGTCATCTAAAACACAACCAATCACTCTGCTTTTCCTTTACCATCAGCCTCCCAGGTCCTGATTGTAAACATTTTCCCAGCTGCACGTCTTAAATTAAACCTATTTTGCTTTGCTCTGCTGGGCTGTTTTCCCTCTCTGCCAGCAAAACCTGGCCCTGAGATCCCTCAGGTTTGGGGGTCACCAAGGACCTGGTTAAATCCATTTTTTTTCCCCCCATGTATTTCTGGATTAGAAACATCTTCCCTCAGCTCCCTAAAAGATGAATCACTCAGTGCTTTTACCCTGTTGAGCTTGGCTGGGAAGGCAGAGGGACCAGCAGGAGGGGCTTGCAGGGAGTTGGCATCCAGCAGTGCCCGTGGCCGTGCCCAGGAGCCCTCCAGGTGCAACCCAGGTCTCTGAGCTGAGGAATCAAAGCATCAGCAGCCGGCTGGGCCAGCTGGCCCCAGGCCATCCCAGCTAATAAGCTCCATCAGCACAGCAACACCTTGAGCTGGAGCCAGCAGGGTGGTTGTTCACACCCCGAGGCACACGGAGAACAAAAGGTCTCGCTCCACTTTCTCAGCAGTTTACCAGAAGGATCACAGGATTTGGCTGTTAAAGCTCAGTTTGTCTTTGCAGGACCTTGGATGGGTGGGAGAGATGAGCAGAAAACCTCTTCTTGACACCAACAGCCTCAATTTTTAGAGGTTTCAGCTGTTGAGACCTGATTAGGGATGTGGGCGAATTCCAGAAGGCTGCAAGGGCACTGAAGTGAGTCCTTGAAATGGGAAACATGGACTTGCTGGCTCCTGCCTGGTGAGCTGCTCCTCACAAAGGGATGGTTTGGAGACTCACCACCACTGCTGCTCCTCCTCCGGGGTGGGAAACACCTGATGCATCCCAGAGCCTGATCCTATACCCTGGAAATCAGGATGGGACCGGGGCACTGGTTTGGGGGATGATGGGGAAGGACTGAGCAGACCCTTCTGGTCCACTGGGGGATCCCCCAGAGCATCTCCTCAACCCACAGCTCTGGGGATTGCTGGAAGCCTGACACGTCCATCTCCTGCCTCTGCTCCCTCAGCACTGGATCATAAGCAAGGTCTTCCAGGAACAAGAACAAAATCCACTTTGGCTGTGTTTCCCCCCCAAAAAAGGCTCTCCTGGAAGCTCTCAGTGTAAGGTTTGAAGACACATCACACTGCACACCACAGGTGACACTTCCCTGGGCTAAAAAGAGCATTTCATCCCTCTCCCACCCACGGCTGCTGGCAGAGCAGATCCCCCCTGGGATGTGTTGTCCTCCCAGCTCCTGCCCACAGGCTGCCAAGGACAGCTGTGGCTGTGAAGTGACAGCTGGGGGACAGCGGTGACAGCAGCAGCACATCACAAGGGGGGATGTGCCACAACAGTGGGACATCCTTCATCTCAGCCTGGTGGCCTGGGCTTTGGTGGGGAGCAGAGCTGGAGGACAGCAATTCCATGCTGGGGGGAGTCTCTGCCCCCTCCAACGTGTCTGGCACGGCCAAGGCCACGTTCTCACAGCTCAGCACCTCCTTCAAAGTCGGGGAGGCAAAAAGCATCAGTGGCAGAGCAAGGCTGGACCTAAACACTCGGCCCCCTTTGCCCTGGGGTGTCTCCCACTTGTCCCACTCATCCAGAGGGGGGAGGAAGAGGAAAACAAATGTGGGCTGCAGAAAGGGCAGGAAAACACAGAGCATCTCCCAACACCTTCCAGGGCAGCCCCAGGAGACGCTGCCCAGGACAGCCTGATCCCATGGGACCACAGAATCCTGGGATGGTTTGGGTTGGAAGAGACCTTAAAGACCATCTGGGTCCATGCCCTGCCACGGGCAGGGACACCTTCCACCAGCCCAGGTTGCTCCAAGCCCTGTCCAACCTCGGCCAAGGATGGGGCAGAGCTGGGAGTGAGGGAATTCTCACAGCCCCTCTGCAGTGCAGGGAAGGGAGCCCTCACTCCCAAATCCTCCCCTGAATTCCAGCAATCCCATCTGCAGGGGGAACGTGTGGCCACATCCCTGCTCACGCCGTTCCCCCCCAGCAGCCCACCCTGCAGAGTTTCTAGGGTTAAAAGGAGGCCCTGCAGGACTCCTGCTGTGCTTGGGAGGTGTTGGAGATGAGGAAAAACCAAGGAGAAAGGACTCCCTTTGCAACCCCAGCCCGTGTGAAAGGAGGCTCCTTCTCTTCCCCCAGAGAGAAAAGCAGCCTGGCTGCTCCTGGTGTGTTTCCCTGCAGAACCACATTCAGACACCGAATTCCCCATTGCTGTGCAACCAAATTCCTTTTTCCTTGCCTTAATAGACTCTGATAGATTTTACACAAATCTAATGTAATGTAATTTAATCTCCCCCCCCACCCCTCCCCAGCTGATTTCACGGTACATTTATTTGTGATCACGGTGACAAAGCAATTCCATGTTCACCCTTAATCATCTGCTGCTGACATGGCAGGAGACAATTATCTCATGTCTCTCCTCCCCCTCCTGAACTTCTGACTGCACTGCTTTCCTACAGGACCAGGAGGAGGGCAAGGCAGTGCCTGGAAAACGAAGGCAGGAACCTCCAGCTTCGTGTTGAGGGGCTCTGCCAGTCCCCAGGGCCCAAGTCTGCTGTGCCCTACGGAGAGTGGGAAGCTGCAGGTGCCACACGTGCCCTCCAGAGCTGGCACTGACTGGCTTGGGGCTCCTCTGGGAATCCCAAGGTGGGATTAAAAAGAACCCAGGGAGTATATCTGTGTCCATGTGAAGGGAATTTATCCCATCCCTTGCTGTAGCATCAGGGTTGGCAGTGGCAGCATTCCCAGGACTTCAGGAGATTCCTCCCTGGTCCTGCTGCCCATGCTGAAGGACAAGGACTGGCTTGGGGGAAGGACAGGGACCTGTGGCTGTTATGGTTCTGAACCTAAAAATCACACCCCTGGGATGAACTGGAAGTGGCAAGAGATGGTCCTTCCCCCAGAACAACAGCCAGGACAGTGTTTCAGCAGCTCCCCCCTCTCAGGGAGCCCTTTGGAGATGACTCAGGATGTGGGGATGGTGGTGACATCCCAGGGGACCGGGAGAGCTGCTCTCCCGCCACGCTGCCCGGTGTCCTGCCCCTTTGGCTGTGTGTCACTGGGGGTCTGACTGTCTGGTGATCCATCCCCTCCCTGCCCCGAGCACAGGAACCTTCTGGGACCTCTTACCAGGGCTTGGTGCTTCACCTGCACCGCTGCCTTCCAGCTCTCCGGAGCCCCGCAGGGCGCCCGGCTCTCCGGGGCCACGGCACCTCCCCTGCTCCCACCCGTGGCCGAGGTGCTGGTCCCTCTGGACATCTCCAGCTCGATCTCAGCATCCATCTCAGCGTCCTCCTTGGCCTCCTTGTTGCTCTCCTCCAGGTGCTTCATCAGCACGGCCACCACGACGTTGACCAGGACGAACTGCGCGATGAGGACGAAGGTGACGAAGTAGATGGGGGAGATGATGGGCAGGTAAGTGAGGCAGTGCTTGTCCTCCCGAGTGCACTCCCGCAGAGTGTCCTGCAGCAGAGACCAGAGGGGAGGGATCAGCAAGGGCTGGGCCTCTGCATGGCCTCCAAACACAGAAACATCTCCAGAACGTGCCCTGGACACCAAGGCCGGTGGGTCCAACTCAAACGGGCAGAACACACGAAGCTCGTGAATTGAATCAGCCACAAAGTGGGACATCGTGTTGCCCAGAGAGGTTGTGGAATTCCCGTTCCTGGAAGCATCCAAGGACAGGTTGGATGGGGCTTGGAGCAACCTGGGCTGGTGGAAGGTGTCCCTGCCTGTGGCAGGGGGTGAAACTGGATGATCTTTAAGGTCCCTTCCAACCCAAACCATCCCGTGGTTCTGCAATATCTCCCAAAGGCACAGGACACAGAGCACACAGTCCCCACCTCAGTCCCAGGAACTGTCACAGTTTTCCTGAAGTATTTGGGAAAGGAAGGAAGGAAGGAAGGAAGTTTTGGGCTGGGTGAGCCTCAGGACAAAGCAGTGCTTGAAAATACGCTTGGCTTCTAAAGGAAGAAGTTTCATTTTGATGTTTTAAGAGGAAACCTTTTCATTTTCACACAGAACCCATTTGAAATCTTTATGGATCTACAGAGAGAAGAAAGAGCCTGGGCAGAGATGGCACACACCTTCATGATCCCGTTCCAGTTGTCCCCCGTGGACACCCTGAAGAGGGTGAGGAAAGCCATGCCGAAGTTGGTGAAGGTGGCGTGGCGGCTCAGACCTTCACAAGGGTTCTCCTCACTGCAATCTGTGGGACAGGGGAGGAGCAGCACGTCAGTGGAGCCACCTCTGCTCATCCACAGCAGCCCCCAGACGAGGTGGTGGGACCTTGGGCTATGCCACGCTCATAGGTGGCATCAGGCAGCAGTGACCTCGTGGTGTCCTGTTTAGGAGGACCAACTGGGATGTTTGGAGAATGGTTTTCACCTGGAGGACCTTGGGATGGGTCACCAGGGGCTCTGCCATTGGAAGGTTCATCCTTGGAAGTGTCCAAGGCCAGGTTGGATGGGGCTTGGAGCAACCTGGTCTGTGGAAGGTGGCCCTGCCCATGGCAGGGGGTGGAATGGGATGGGCTTTAAAGTCCCTCCCAACCCAAACCATTCTGGGATTCTGTGATTTCTCTGATTCTCTTTATGGGAAGAGCCACCACAAAGAGACCCAAAAGGAGGTTGAAACAAGTGGAGTTCTGGGGCTGTCTCGACAAATCCTGCTCTGCAGCACCCTTTATCTGTTTTCCTCTTGATTCTGTCCTTGTCCTGATGATTTTTTATAGGGTACATCTACCATGAGGGATAATTCACTGAGACAAAGTGGAGCAATTTGACATTTCCCCCCCGAGAATTAATATCCTAATGAGTGCAAATTGAACATATGAAATATCCCTCTTCCCATAAAACACAGGCTCCTGAAATATTCATGAGGTCGGGCAGCAGTGCCTCTTGCTGGGGCATTTCACCATTAGCTAATGATCTGAAGATAAATTGCAAGGGAAAAACAGAAAAGCAAAAGCAAAACCCCACAAATGACCAGTCGTGGGGGAGGGAGTGCTGATGGTTCCTGTGGCTGCCACAGTGAGCAGAAGGGAAGCTTCTCCCAGTTTAATTGGGATGGGAAGCACTTTGCTGCCCCAGAGCAGGCCAGGCTACCCCAGCCTCTCCTCCTGGGGTTGGCACTGCCCACGGGAGGGTGTGCAAAGGACTCAGAGGTGCCTCTGCGACAGCACAAACACACACATTTATCTGGACATGTAACATAAACCCACACTATTTCACTTGGGGTGGATGCAGAACTATGTTTTTTTTCTTTTCCCTCCCCCCAGAATTTGTTGGAGACTGAAAAATAATTCGGCTTTGGTTGGAAGAATTATTTTGCTTCCAGGCACTTGTAATCCGAGCAGAGGGCTGGGCTCACGAAGGGGATCAGTGACACCCATAAAGCCTCTGGGCTGGAAGGGCTGGAAGGACCTTTGTGGTGCTCCTGAAGCCCTAATTGGGATGGGAATGTTGAGGAGGGAGGCACAGCCCCTTCCAGGGTGTGTTCTGCTGTGCCCTGGCCCAGGCAGGGCTGTGTGTTTGCCCTCTGCTCCACCCCACGCCCTGACCTGCTCCAGCATCCTTCATCTGGAGGGATAAATGGACAACCAGGAGCCACTGGATGTTTCCTGATTGGTGTAGAAAGGGGAAGGTGATGCTGAGAAGGGTGGACAGACAAACCCTGGGCAGCTGGGACAGCAGTGCCAGGGCAGGGAGCTGAGGGGGTGTTGGGGAAGCTCCAGGCAGGGCCATGTTGATGGTGGCACCTCTCCAGCAGGACTCTGCCCACCATCCAGCCGGGCAGACTCATGCTCTGTCTTCAGTAGCAAACTTCCATCTTTGTGAACATACCCACGCTGGACAATTACATTTAAAGAGTAAATAGTTCCTCTCCAGCCAAGGGGGGTGTGTTGGACCCATCTCTAAGTGTGTGTGTGTGTTTGTGCACGTTGGGCAGGTCCTGTGTTCCATCCTCATGTGTCATCTGTGCCCCTGAGATCAAGAGAGAACTTTCATCCTCAGCACATGAGCTGTGAAGCTGAGGAAGGCCCAGGAGTGGGAGGGAGAAGAAAAGGAAACAGCCAGTTCCCAAATAAACAGGGGCCGGATGAAACGGAGGGCTCATCACTCACCGAGCTTGCCAAACAGTTCCACTCCCAGGGCAGCATAGATAAAAAACAGGAGCATAAAAAGTAGGCCAAGGTTCCCTACCTACACAAGGAGAAAGCAGAACAAGGGTCAGGCAAGTCGAGGTCATGAATTCAATCACATTTTAAACACAGACAAAGCAGGGAGGGGCGGCCAGAGGTAAATCAACACCCGCCCTGGCTCCCACCACCCTGGTCCCCCCTCCCAGCTCTGCTTTGATGGCCCCAGAGGGTTCTTCTGGCTGGGGGCAGGAGCAGATACTCCATGTGCAAGGCAGGTTCTGGGGCTTCTCCATCACCCTCCACTCTTCTGCAATTTGGTCACTCCCAGGGGCACCTTCCCTGCACTGTTTGGGACTTGGTGCTCTGGTTTGAATTTGAAGGGTCTTTCCTTTCTCTTTGGGACTCTTAGCGTGAGGACAGTGACAATTACAAGGAGGAACTGCCTGGTTTCCAAAGGTTCCACTGGGCTGGAGTGCTCTCAGCAAAGGAACAGGTGCTCCAGGGAGAGGTGAAGCTCTCTGAGCCCTCTCCTTCACAGACACTTCTGGACAACAGCTTCCTGAATTTCAGCTGCAGTGTCTCCAAGGAAAAGCCTCATTCCACACAGCAGGGCTGAGCTGCAGGCACCTGGCACTTCCAGGTGCTGCTGGAGGTGTCAGTGAGCTCTGCAAGGTGGCTGAGACAAGTGAAATGACGCTAACAAAGGTTCTTAATAGCATGGCATTAGTTATCTATTTCGGAATCAGTCATTATGAGGGATCCAAGCCTTGAAAACATCTCCAAGAGCACATTTTTGGTGATTCAGGCAGAGAACACGAAGGGCAGAGTAACCTGACCTGCTACAACCTGCAAGGAACTGCTCACACTTCTCTCTCCTGCCCCTTTACTTGCTCGTGTCTGTCAGCTGACAGCAGGGGTAAAGGGATCCAGCTCCAAACTGGGAACAGCATCACAAGCACCTCTTTATCCCTGAATAACAATCGACAGGGCATCTCTTAGCCTGAGAGTTTTCTTCTCTGAGGTGGCACAGCCCCAGTGGTGTTGGGCACTTTGGCCACACTCCTTGATTTCAGCAGAAAAGTTATCAATGTAATCATAATGCTATAAATGTTATCATAAAACCAACTGAGCCATCACTCAGGAAAAAGGGTTTCTGTATGCAAGAAATAGGGGGGGACTCCAATCCCCCAGTGGAGACTGGAATTGCTGTAAAGCCTGAACTGGCTGCTGCACACAGAGCTCTGCAGTTCCAACATTATTCCAATCCAACATTATTCCCATCCTCCAGGGGATCACAGAGGCTGTGGATGGCTGGGCTGCGTTATTTCACCTGCCTGTACTGTCCTCTGGAAGAGTGTTTCCTACCTCGTGTCTGCTGATGGCCTGGGAGACACTGGAGGGGGATCTGCAAAGGGATTGTAACCCAGAAAATACCAGAAAACCCAAGGAAACAGTCACACACACACTGCCAGGGAGGCAAACGAGCAGGGGGCTAAAGGGAAGGAAAACAGAAGTGACAAACAACCCTTCAAAGTCGAGTGCGCCCAAGAAGAGGGTCTTGCTCAAAGCAACCTCAGTGTTTCACTGCTATTTTAAGGCCTCATAAATCACCCTGCAAACTTATGGCATTGATGAAATTCCAAGGAACTTAGGCTAAAAACAAAGTTCTTACCAGGTTATCAGTCAAACCCATTATCTGGCTTTCAACATGCAAAGGATGTTACGGGTTGACATTTGCTCATAAACACTTTGCTGCTTTCTAGTGGGCATTAGTAAAATATTCTGTATTTATGGTGGTGACTAATTGCATCACTGAGCCAACGTGGCTCATAACAAGTCCTTCAAAGGCCACAAAAACCTCATAACAAAGTCCTTCAAGACATCCCAGGCACAGCTTAAAAATGCTGAAGGAGTGGGGTTTGCTGCTGTGGGGTTTGCTGGGGCTGAGGCTGCTTTGGAAACATGGCCATGTGAGAGAGAGGTGGGACACGGCAGCAAGAGAAACGTCCTGGGAGGGGTGATGGGACCACCTTCACCATCAGTCTCCACCCCACCCATCCAGCACCTGGAGCTGCTCCCCATCCTGCTGCCCTGACCTCCCCCTGCAGCCACATGTGCGGGCAGCTGGAGAATCCTGGAAAGAGCAGCCCACAGACACCTCCTGCTCCCCAGCAAAGCAGCTCAGCTCCTGCTCAGGGGCTCCAGCAAAGCCCCTTGGGCTGTTTGTGGAGCTTCTGGGTCACCACAAAGCAGGGTTGGGTGGAGGGTTTGGGCAGGGGGAGCCCGTGGCTCTGTGGTCCGTGTCCCAGTGGGAAAGGAGAGGAGAAGGGGAGGAAAGAAGAAAGGAAAAAGGAAAGGAAAGGAAAGGAAAGGAAAGGAAAGGAAAGGGGAAAGGGGAAAGGGGAAAGGGGAAAGGAGAAAGGAGAAAGGAAAGGAAAGGAAAGGGAAGGAAAGGAAAGGAAAGGAAAGGAAAGGAAAGGGAAAGGGAAAGGGAAAGGGGAAAGGAAAGGAGAAAGCACATGAGAGAGGAGAGGAGATAGGGAAAGGAAAAGGAAGAGGGAAAGGGAGAGAGGAAAAAGGGGAAAGGAAATGGAAGGAGAAAGGGAAAGGGAGAGGGAAAAGGAAAGAGGAAGGGAAAAGGGAAGGGAAAAGTCCATGGCCTCCCCCAAGGGCTGACGACAGGAAGGATCCGGGCAGGGGCAGGGGCAGGCAGGGGGGTCGGGCAGGGGCAGGGCAGGCACAGCGGGAGTGTCTGTGCCCCGGGGCAGTCGCTGCCCTCCCGAAACGCCACGTCCACTTTGCTGTTCCCTCGGGGACAGGGAATTAATGTCGCTAAAGCTCTTTGAGATCTCCTGAGACCAGACAAGACAAAGATGGTGCTGGGAGGACTGGGAGCGGGCAGGAGCAGAGTCTGGGCTGGGCTCTCCCTCCCCCAGGAACACAAATCCAGCTCTGGCCAGAAGCCTCAGCTCTGAGAGGTGGTTCTGCCCCACCAGCTCAGCTCTGCTGGTCCATCCAGCTCCCCCTGACTTGGGCTGGGCATGGAAAACTCCAGATAGTCCCTCTCCATCATTATCCATCATCTCCTGAGGCTCCAGCAACTGAGGGAGGCTCTGGACTGCAGGGACTGAGGCAGAGATGAAGAACACCTCGGAGGTGTTGCTGGTGCCCTGAAGCACCAGAGAAGCCAGAAGACAAGGAGATGCTCCTGGACCTTCCCTTGCTGGGATGCTGGCTGTGTGCCAGGGACAGAGGGATGCTGTGGCTCCAGGCAGAGTCCTCCATCCCACCCAGAGGAGCAGGGAGGGTCTCTGTGAGGCGCTCCCACCCTTCCCCACAGTGCAGCCCAGCTGGATTTGTGTTCCACCACTGCAGAAGCCCTGGACCAGCCCTGCTCAGCTCAAGGAAAAGGGACTCTGCTCTCCCTGCTCTGGGAGGGGCACTGATGGAACAAATGTCTTCTGCTGTGCCTGGGTGGAGCCAGTTCCTCCTCGTGCCTCTTCCAGCTCTCTCCTCCCTTATTCCTGCACACACCTTGGCATTCCTGTCCTCGGGCACTGCCCACAGCTCCCTGGAGTGCCTGTCAAGAGCAATTTCTCACAACCCTCAGCCCCTGCCAAGCCTTTCCAAGGACACGAGTCCTCCTCATCCTCCTTCCAGCTCTCTCCAGCCAAAGCAACAATCCTGGCAGTGGGAAAACACAGCCCAGCTCCTGAACCAAACCCCAGAGAAGGTGGACACATCTGCTGGGGGACCAGAGACCACCTGTGAGAATGGAAAGGAACAGACAGGGCCACCCCTGGAGGCTGAAGTCACGTCCCTGGTGCAGCCCCAGGTCCCCAGGTGCCCTCAGTGCCAGGCACAGCAGTGCCAGGAGGCAGCAGGATGGTGCTTCACTGCTCTCCCCCACCTTCCCACAGCCCCCTGGTCCCCAGTGCTGGCTGGACAGACCTTCCTGGCCTTGCTGAGTTCACAGCATTGAGGGCTTTTCAGGGGCTGCAAAAAGCAGGTTTTTTGTCCCCCAGCTGCTGTCAGGGAGTGCCAGAAACCTCCCCAGGAGCTGCCATCGAGATAAGCACAGGAATTACAGCAGCAGAGGGAGAGAAACTCCTGGCCAGCAGCAAAACTGCAGCCCTCATCCTTCAGGGTGGAACAAGGAGTCCTTCCTTTTATTTCTGTCCTGGCACAGAGTCCATCTGGGGGGAGATCTGAGCTCTGAAGACACAGGGGAGGGGGCTTGTCCAGCCTGCACTTCATTAATGTGCCACCCATGGCTCAAGAGAAAGGAAAAAGAGCCCAGATCTTCTGATAGGAAAGCTCCACATCTTGCTGGTGTTGGCCCTGCAGAGGAGGGTGGGAATTGGATTCCCTTTGTCCTCTCCATCAGGAAGAGCTCTGGTGGTGGCAGGTGCTGCTGGAAGTGCTGTGTGTGGGATCCACTTCCCCCAGGAGCATTCCAACCCAGCCAAATGCCAACCCCCAAATCCCAGAGCAGGTCATGCTGCAGAGAGGGTGAACTGGACTTTGGGAAAAGGACTAAAGGGCCACCACCACACAGGAGTCTCCCAGAGCACACTTGGCTTACAAAGCCACCAGATGTCCAAGGATGGAGGGATGAGTGGTGGGATTCATTATCGAGTCTTAATGGGGCCAGAGCTCATAAAGAAAAGACTTGAAAAAGGTCTGGAAAACCTTCCTCCTCCTGAGAGATGAAAGGAGGTCAGTGCTCTCCTGTCTGCAAGAGATTATTTTATCTATCATGGCTCCAAAAAGAAAGAAGTGCTGGAATTAAAAAGCAGGATGACATCCAGTGACAAAATAAACTTGGCTAATTCACACTAAACCACCAGAATTTATGAGCAGAAAGGGTAAACAAGAATGTATTCCATCAGCAGGGGGTGGCTGATTCCATCACCCTTTGCAGCCCTGAAACAAGAACCGGGTGGCTTTTTTATTTTTTGTGGTGCTGGGGCTGAGAGGACCTGGAGAAGGTGGGAAGGGGAGGTGCCACTTTGAGACCCCTCCCTGGCCATTCTTTCTGCCTCTTTGGCCTCTCCTCATCTGTTTTCCTCTGCTCCACCTCCTGTTTTTTCAGGGCTGAGGTGCAGGAGAAGGTCCCTGATCTGAGGGACACGAGGTCACCAGACAAAGAAGGTGCAGCGGGGGAGGAAAACTCTGAAAAGAGCAGCTCAGGGTCAGTCTGAAGTTGCAGAGGAGACAAAGTCTGTGACAGCCTCAGTCCTGGATCCAAAGGCTGCACTCCCCCAAATCTGGGGGCGGTTGGTTCTCCCAGTGCTGCTCCACCTGGATCTACTGCTGAATAAACAACCAACGCAAAGCTCTGATGAAAAACCACCCAAAAGAAAATCATTTTGCACTGACAATACCCTTGTCATCGTCAGCCCCAAAATGGACATTCCACATCCACCAGACAAAGAATTTCCCCCCAGACCTTCATGAATAAACATTAAATCAGCTTTTTTTTGTGTGTCACTTAGAAGCCACATTCAATGAGGATTTTCCAGCTGTGGTTTTAAGCTGCTAAATGAATGAGGGTAGGAACTCTCCCCCTGCCTTGGAAATGAAAGCTGCAGCTTTCTGAAGAGGGATTGTTGGCGGTGAGGTCACCCCAAAGTTCCCTTCTTATTTTCGGAGCTTCACTGGCGGCCAAGCTGGCATGTTCATCTGCACAAGATCTTCTTGGAATATCCCTGGGGCTTTCCCTTGCAAGGAGACCTTGGTTGGAATGTCAACTGCAGGAACACCCCGAGGAAACCAAAAGCTTGGCCTGAAGCCACCCTATTGTTTGGGGGCAGAGGAGACAAGGAGGGAGAGAAGATGTGGGCTGGAACCACAACGTTTTCTGCAAGAAACAAACCCAAACGACCTCTTGGAATGCCACAGCAAGGGCCAGGCTGGTAAATCCCTGCTCCAGCCTCAGCCCAACTCCCTCACTGCAGAGGAAATCTGAGCACCAAAAGGCAAAGGTCTCAGATTAGAAACATCTTCAGGGCAGTGAGGGAAAGCAAAGCAAGTGGGTCCTTCCAAGAAAAAGAAACTGCCCTTGTTTTGCAGCTCCCTGGGAGTAGATGAGGGGCTGCTTTGTGCTCAGGAAGGAAGTCCCAGGGGGTTTTTGGGCTGATGACATGAATTAGTTCTCCTGACTCTCCTGTGGCCACTCAACCTCTGGAAGAGAGGCCAACACAGTGTCTGCTCTTGGCCAAGCCACCTCCTGCTGTTCCCAGGGAATTCCTCTGCAGGCAGATCCAGCTGATCCAGCTGTGGCTGCCCCTCCTCTCCCAGCCCATCCCAGGACACAGAGGGTGGACTTGCCCTGCTCCTAAAGCTCCTCCCATGGCTCAGCTGGGGGATGTTCTGGAGGACACTGGGGACTCCTCCGACCACCTCTGTGCATCCTCCAAGTGCTGCTGCTGAACTGCCAGCTCAGAGAAGGTTCTGGCACCTCATTTGGGACTCAGTTGTGGGTAAAGCCTGGCAGGAGATGTTTCTGGTGGGATCCAGGATGCTGCTGATACAGGAATGTGGAGGTGACCCCACAGACTGAAAGATGAGAGCTCAGACCATCAAACCCACAGGCCACCAGTGCACAGCTTGAGGAGGGTAAGATTTAAAACCCAGAGGAACTTCTCGGGATTCTCCTGATGGAGGACTGCAAGCCAGCAAAAAGTTTCTTTCATTCTTTCCCCACATCAACAGATCCCTAAAAAAGTGATCCCAGGAAATGACCACCTGGAGGATCCCATGGGATCCTGAGCCTGGCAGCACTGCTGCTCCTCCTGCAGCTCAGGAGAACGTGCTGCTTGGAGACCCCACGCCCTCCAAACCTCTGCCACCCAGAAACACCTCCCCACTTTGCCTTCCACGTGTTCCTGCCTCCCAGAACCGCTGGGCTGGAGTCTGTCTGCTCCCAGGGCTTGCACCAGCATGCTTCCCTGGCTCTCCCTGTGTTTCCTGGACTTTCCAGTGGAATCTGGGCTTTGGAAGAGCTCTGACTCATAAACTGCCTCTCTGCTGCCTCTTTTTGCAGCACTCTGGTTCTCCTGTGAGAGGGGGGATGAGCCATGAGAAGCTCTGCTACCCAAGGCTGAGAGAAAGCTGAGAATCTCCCCAGGTGGCTTCTGGTGGCCAAGAACTGGTGTCACAGGGCTGTCCCCAGGCCAAAAAGGGGTCCACACTGGGCGTGGATGAAGTCTGGGGGCTTACCTGGGGCAGGGCTTGTACCACGGTGTCCAGCAGGGCTCTCATGCCCGTGGCCATCTTCAGCAGCTTCAGCACTGCAAGGACAAGCAGATCCTGGTCAGCAGGGCTGGGAAAGCTCTGGGAACATCCAGAGGGGGAATGTGGCCCCTCACATCCTCAGGGAGGGTTCCCAAGGCTGGCAGGGTATTGTTTGCTGCACCCTGGCAGGGCCCACAGGGCAGCTGAACATCCTGAGCTCTGCCCACAGCAATTAATGTTATTAACAGGGTTTGGGTTAATAACTGGAAAACCAGAGCTGGGGGGGGCACCTGGGGAAGGGAAGGCTCCAGGGAGACCTCAGAGCCTCTTCCAATGCCTGAAGGGGCTCCAGGAGAGCTGGAGAGGGACTGGGGACAAGGGGGATGGAGGGACAGGACAAGAGGGAATGGCTTCCCACTGCCAGAGGGAAGGGTTGGGTGGGATATTGGGAAGGAATTCTTGGCTGGGAGGGTGGGCAGGTCCTGGCACAGGTTGGGCAGAGAATCTGGGGATGTACCATCCCTGGAAGTGTCCAAGGCCAGGTTGGATGGGGCTTGCAGCAATCTGGGCTGGTGGAAGGTGTCCCTGCCCATGGCAGGGGGTGGAACTCGATGAGCTTCAGGGTCCCTTTCCAGCCCAAACCATTTTGGGATTCCATGAAAACACCCCCAAAGCCACAAGAACTCCAGTGTGTCCAGGCAGGAAAATGGGAGAGTGACGGGAAGAGCCTTCCCCAGTGAAGAGCATCATCTCAAGCTCTCACTCCATCACTTCCAACTCTTGGCTGGCTCAGGACAAAGCTCTGCCATCCCAAGTTTCAACCAGAGTCCGACCTCGGACGCCGCTGGAAAAAACCCCCAGCTTGTTCTCCGAGGGGACAACTTGCAGCCCCACCACCCAACTGTCCCCAGCCACCCTGGAGCAGCAGGACTGGCAGCAGGACTGGCAGAAGGACTGGCCAAAGCCTTGGCTGAGGTGCCTGGAGGGGTGGCTGGGGAGCAGGACACACCTCGGGCGATGCGCAGCACCCGCATGATGCGGATGATGGTGGGGTTGATGGGCAGAGCCGCGTTCATCTCGATCTCCTCCAGGGTGATTCCCACAATGGACAGCAGGACTATGGCCAAGTCCAGCTGGTTCCACCTGCAGGGCCAGGAAGGAGAGGGAAAAGGAAAATCAGACACGAGCAGGATCCAGCAAATCCCAAAAGATTCTCCTCTCTCACAGCTGGGAAGGGATGTTGTGTGGGGTGAGAAACCTGCAGCGGGCACAGACTCCCTGGGTGCCACAGGCTGTGGGAAGGGATGGGAGCTGGGATGGAAAGTGGGTGGGAAGGGATGGAAAGTGGGTGGAAAGGGATGGAAAGTGGGTGGGAAGGGATGGAAAGTGGGTGGGAAGGGATGGAAAGGGGGTGAGAAGGGATGGAAGGGGGCTGGGAAGGGATGGGAGGGGGTCGGGAAGGGATNTGGAAAGTGGGTGGGAAGGGATGGAAAGTGGGTGGGAAGGGATGGAAAGTGGGTGAGAAGGGATGGAAGGGGGCTGGGAAGGGATGGAAGGGGGCTGGGAAGAGATGGAAAGTGGGTGGGAAGGGATGGAAAGTGGGTGGGAAGGGATGGAAGGTGACTGGGAAGGGATGGAAGGGGCTGGGAAGTGTCCCTGCCTCCCTCCAGGCTGGAGGGACCCCTGATTTGAGGCGCTGCAGCTGCTCCCACGTTGTCACCCGACCCTTGAGTTGCTCCTCTGCAGAATTCTCATTGATTTATGGCCTCACACTGGTAAAGGGCCTTTCCCACCACCACCAGAAGGGCAGCAAGTGGGGAAGGAACTGCAGGTCCTACACAATTTCATCACTGACATTGCTCAGAGCAGCTTCCAGCCACTCAAGGAAGCAGAGAAGCTGATCCTGGGGACAAGTGTCCCATCTTGTCCTGTTCCCCAGCAAGTCCCTGTGCTCCTGCTCCACTGGGAGGCACAAGGAGGTCTCTGCAGCTGGATGTGAGGGCATGGGGGGCTGAGCACCACCAGCTCTGGGTGGGCCAAAGGCTTTCCACAGCCAGCAGCCACCAGAGCACTGGGCTGGGTTGCAAATAGGCTCGTTCTGAGGGACTCTGTGACCTCAGGTTGCCAACACAACTCTTCTGAGGACTGGCTTGATGCCAACAGGTTGTTTCTGACCTCTAAGCTGACCTGGTATAAAGGGAAATACCAGGGCAAAGGGTGCAGGTAGGAATCTGTGAGACTTCCCAAACTCCTCCTGCAGGGCAGAACCAGCAGCTCTGAGAACGTTCGGCTCCTGCACCACCAAGTTGGCACCCACAGCCCTTGGCTCTCCCCTGCACCCACCAGGGTGATGCTGCCTCCACCCAACATCTGCCTCTGAGGGTGGGCCAGTCCAGCCCTGAGTCCCAAATGCACAGGAGCTCCAAAGGTTCTCACCTGTCCTTGAAGAACCTTCGGAACCCAAAGGCCACCAACTTCAGAAGGGCCTCGAACACGAAGACGATGGTGAAGACGTAGTTGCAGTACTTGAGGGCCTCATCCAGGGACTGCAAAGAGAGACCCCAGTGAGCCCAGCCCCCCGGGAGGAACTGGCAGGGACGAGGGGGACACAGAGATGTGAGGAATGAAGTCATGGGGAGCTTGCAGAGCTCACTAAGTCACCAAGTCACAGAAAGAATTAAACAGGGATTCAAACCAAAACCTCCAAGGCACGGAGATTAGTTGGGCTAAAAATGTCAAGTTCAGCCTCAGGGCGCAGCTTGTTCACACACAAAACATGTCACTCCTTCCCCACCTCCTGAAGTTCATCTCTGAGCTGCCCACCCTCGGGCAGGATGAAGGACCCGATGGATCACTTCTGATCCATCACCTGATGGATCCATCACGGCAACCCCTGGGACAGAGGACTTGCTTAAAAAGCTCAGAAAAATGGAAAACCCACTGGGGCTGGATTCCATCTCTCCTTCTTGAGAAATGGGACACCTCCAGAGCCGGGCAGAGCCTGGCCATATTTGTCAGGAATGCACAGTGTTTATCCCCCGGGATGAGGAGTGTTTATAATGGGTTTCACTGGAGCTGCAGGCCAACAATAGCAAAGGAATCTTGCCGGGGCCTTAAAATAGACAGCTGAAGAGTAAAGCAGCTCTTTGGGTGGGCAGGGGAGGAGGGGAAGGGAAACTCCCTTCCACACAACATGTATGAAGATGTGAGGGCATTTTTGGGGAAGGAAATGATAATTATGAACACCAATCCAGACAAAGTTGGGAATGGAAAGAGGGGAGGAACCTGCAGAGAACAGCAGGGGAAAGCCCAGGACACAGGAAGGTTCTCCCTGTCCCCTCTGTGCAATGACTGGGCTTTGCTGGCCCCACAAACACCATGGGATGACCATGCCCTGCTTTTTTGGGAATGAGAGCTGAAAGGTTCTGAGGTGCTGGCATTCCTCATGGCATTTCCACCCCCACCTTTGCTCCAGGACCTGAAAGGAAACAGCAGCTCAAAAGGACATGGGGGCAAATTTCCTCTTCCATCCCGAGCTCCTGTGTTGTGAGAACTTCATCCAAGTGCAAATAAGCCCTGCTGTGGCTCAATGTTATCTCCACGTGCAGCAGAGGCTGCTCTCAGAGGGGCTCTGAATCCAGGAGGCATCTCCAGCTTCCCTGGGAATCCTGGGACAGCAAACACTTTGCTCCAGGAGGGCAGGTTAATCCATGGCCAGGTTGTGTGATTTATGGCTTCAGGATACACCAAGAAAGGTTGTACTTGTGGGTTGGTTTATTCTCAGTTCACTGAGCTAAAGAGATGCTGCTCTGCGCACAAAAACTTCCAGCTGCTCCCTCTCGGTGGGATGTTCTAAAACTCTGGATTGTTTTACACTTTGAGGGGCTGGGATCAGGGGAGGAAATATTCAGATTGGTCCTTCCCCAGTTGATGTCCCTCTCCATCATCTCTGGGGGTTTTCCTCAACCAAAGGCAGGGAGAGGAAGGTCTTGGCTGAGGTGGGGCTGGATGGGCTGCAGTGCTGAGGCTTCCAGAGAGCAGGGGAGGGGGCCAGGTCCTCTGGGGTGGGGGACACACTCACCTTTGGCTGGTTGTAGTGCTCCATGGACATGGTGATGACGTTGACGCCGATGATGAAGGTGATGAAGAGGTCGAGGTAGTGGCTGGTGCAGAGGGTGTGGATGGATCTCCGAGCCGGGGAATAGTCGGCGTAGTAAGGTCTGCGCTGGGCTTCTGTAGGGACAGGGACAGGGACAGGGAAAGGCAGGGGTCAGCCAGGCCCCAAGGCCACCTTCCCCATACCTGTGTCCAGGGAAAAGCCTGTGGAGAACTGAGTCAAGAAATCCACGCGGAACGGCCGAGTGACTCCACCTTCCGTGGCCTCGGTGGGTCACCAGGATGAGCCAAACCTCTGGTGTCTGCTCAGGGCATCTCACCAACCTTTCTCCTCCCAGGTGCTCTCTGTCTCAGGCTCCAGGAGAACCTCCTCCCAGAGCAGGGTTCTTGTCCCAGCCCATGCAGGGAGAGCAGCAGGATGGAAAGGAGACCCAAAGGCAAGAGAAGAGCTCCCAAAGCTTCGAGCCCGGCTTAGGGCAGGGCTCACTGGGCTGGACTGGGCTCCTCTCCCCATCCTGTTGATGTCAGGGGTGTCCCACGTGGGAGAGGAGCATGTCCTGAGCTCAGCTGCTGTGCCAGGAGGATTTGGGGCCGTGGGAAGGGTCTGAGGGGAGCACATGAGTTGGGGTTCACAGCACATAGGGACATCAGCAGCCACGGAGAGGGGGCTCAGCACGGTCCTCTGCGAGGACAAGCAGCACAAGCTCCTCTGGAAACAGAGACAGGCATTTGTCTTCATAAAATACACACTGAGCCAACACATGGATACAAACCCAGGGCCTGGCTGCATCTCAAAATCTGTGTGGAATCAGTTTAAATACCCACTTGGCCGTGGCCACGTGGATTTTGTATCAGTGCCCCTGGTCGTGACTCCTCCTTGTTCCTCTCTCAAGTCCCCAAGATCCTGGGGCTGTTCCAAGGAGAGGGTTTGGACCCTGGGACTGAGCTGGAATCACTCAGTGTGTCTCTCTGGGCACTCAGAGGGAGCCAAATCCTTTTCCAACTTCAGAAATGTAAATATTCAGTTTACAGGAGGCCAGGGCAGCACCAGTGTAGGTTTTGCAAGTGGAAAAGACACGAGAGGTCCGACCCAGCCAGAGCAGGGTTGTCCTTAAGCAGGAAGAGGTTTCTGCAAATATTTCAGCAAATTAAGCCTGAAATGCATGAGGAGCTCAGAAAAACAAGTTGCTTTACCTTAAAAACCAGGAGGGAAACGAGGACAAAATACTCAGTGCCCCCTAAAATACATCTCCTCTCATCCTCCTGAGATCTTTCAGATGACCCTTAAAATGTGTGTGTGGGTTTGGTGGCAACTGATGCATCCAAAGCCCTAAAATTAATTGGATAAAGGGAAACAGAACCTGTTGCTCTCTTTCAACTGCAGGGTTTTTTTCTGGTAGTTAAAAGTGGAGGCATTTGACAAACATTTCCTTCTGACCCGGGTCTTTTAAGGGGTGTGGAAAAACAAGATGAAAGCAAACAGTTGTTTTTGAATACATTGTTCTGTCGCTTTCATGTGCCTTAATCCTCCGAGTCATCTCGGCCTGGCAGAGCTGCCTTTGCTACTGAGCTCAGCGTGTCTCAAAAATAATAATAAAAACATTGCGGCATAATATTTATTTAAGCCTGTGCAACGTGCTTTCATGTGTAGTCAGGATTACAACATACTCTTGGGTTTGTTTTGTTCCGTTTTTTTAGGAAATGTCTTCTTGGGAATGCAAATAATCAGCTCGTTGGGAGGTCTGAAAATACCCCTAATATTTAAATGTGCCATTAAGGGACTATTTATTAATGACTAATGGCTCATTAATGGCTCTCAGAAGAACATTAGCAGGGGTGGGCTGGCAGCACAGAAGGACACCAGGTTGCAGGTGACCCGAACCACCTTCCAACCTGCCCAGATGCAGCCACTGATTCACCAGGCAGCAAAATATCAAAATATCAGGTGTTCATTGTATTGTAGAAACCACTGACACGGGGATGGTCACGAGAGGACATTTTCCACCGCAAAGCTGCTGGACAGGGAACCTTCTCAGCTGCCTGTCAGCAACACACCTCGCTCACTCCCTGGGCTGGGGGGCAACAAAAAGCTGAGGAGGGACCACCCAGACATAAAGGTGGGTCTGGTTTAGGGTCCAGAGGGGTCTCAGGGCTCTCTCTGCCAGCACAGGCTGTGGCTGGTCAACCCCCAGCTCAGAGACCTTGGCCAGGCTCTGAGGAGCTCTGGGAGAAGCTCTTGAGGATGCACACAACCTGCAGCCAAGGTTAGACAGATGGAAAAGGAACTTCTCCAGGGAAGACACTCAGGAGGACAGGGTGGGACCAAGGGACACCAAAAACACATGCACAACAAGACACGGTGCCATGCTCGGGGTGGGAGCCCATGCAGTGCCCACCAGAGGAGATGCTGCTCGTGCCAGGCTGGGAGAGGAGCTGGGATGTGCCAGAGGGGCTGTGCTGGGTGCCAGGGTGGCAGGGGAGCGGTGGAAGCAGGGACAGAGCAGCCACAGCAGCTCAGGCTCCTCCAGGCAGGAGGGAGGGGGCATTTTGGAGCTCCAAGGCCACAGCTCTGGTCATTCCCAGTCCCTTTGAGGAGCAGTTTGACCTCAGCCAACAGCACAGCCAGTGGCTCCCAGTTCACACACAGTTTTTATCTCAAACTGCCCAGTTTTGGGGGGATTTCACTGCTCCAGCAGCCTGTTCAACCTCAAACTGCCCAGTTTTGGGGGGGTTTCACTGCTCCAGCAGCCTCTTCAACCAGAGACCTGGGGTGTGCAGGAGAACCTGGTCCAGGAGCACAGGACCTCGGGGAGGTGGCCCAGCAGACAGGGCAGAGCCAACCCCTCAGTAACTGCAGGACACAAAGCACAACCTGTGCCTTGGTTTCTCCTGGGAAAGGGGCTTTGGGATGAGATTCCCACCACCCAGCCAGCAGACTCCTGTCATCACCATGGTTTGGAAAGGACCTAAAAGTCCATCCCATTCCACTCCCTGCCATGGACAGGGACACCTTGCACTAATCTCAGGTTGCTCCCAGCCCTGTCCAACCTGGCCTTGGACACTCCCAGGGATGGGGCAGCCTCAACTTCTCTGCCCCAACCTGTGCCAGGGCCTCCCCAACCTCAGAGAGAAGGATTTTCCCCCAATATCCAACCTAAACTTCTCAGTTTGGAGCCATCACCCCTAGTCCTGTCACTCCACACGCTGTAAACAGTCTCTCTCCATCAACCACAAGCAAGTTTCCCTTCAGCTGCTGGTCTGAACTGGTAGAAATGCAGGAGAGCCAGGAGAAACCATCAAAAAAAAAAGAAGAAAAAGAAAACCACAGCCCTTTCTCAGCCCCAGTTGTGGATGTTGGCTAATGCTTGAATCTCCCCTCCCTGCAGAGCATTTAAACTCCTTTGCTTGTGATTGTGCTGACATGAAAATTAATGAAGCACCATCTCCTGCCTTAAAAGCCTTTTGGTGGGCACTGTAATTCCCAGCTCCAGCTCCTCCATTCCAATCCTCTGCATGAAACATGAGAAAGCCCTAATGGGTTTATCCATGGCTGGCACAGAACAGCTCTGGACCTGCAGCTGCCTGGGAAAAGAAAGGAGACGCTCTGAAAATTCCCTGCTTGGGAACACTAAACTCTGGGATACACAGTGCCTGGGATTTTAGTTCCAGCTCAGCTGTTTCTGCTGGATACAGAGAGGACGCACTGGGATAAATCCCACTGTGTGCTGCCCAGGGTTGTGCCCCTCTGGAGGAAGGTTGGCAGTCTTCTGCTGCCTCTTAAAAGTGGCCTCTTCCACCATTCCCTGTTGGGAAATGCCTTGGAGGAACACGGCTGTGGCCACCAGAAATCGGGGGAAAAACACTTCCTTTTCAGAGTGCTCAGTTTTTGGGGTCTTCCCAGGGACCAGTGGCACAGGGACACCACTGAAAGGCACCCCCTGCTCCCCAGCTAGAACCTTCCCTGGGCTGTGATTCCCTGATTTCCAGCTTTTCCAGCATGACCCGCCCTGCTTTTGGCACCCAGACCAACCCTGAAGGTCAGGGCTGGCCTGACACCACACGTGCTGCCTTCCCAGCAGATACAGGACCCCTGGATGTGGCCCCATATCCTGAGGCAGAGGAGATGAAGCTGATCCACGTGTTTTTCATGAAAAACTTCCATCTAGGGAGGTTGCTTTTGGTCTGAGAGCCTCATTAAAAGGTTGGGAGCAGCAGGAGTGGGGACTGCCACTCCTCTTCCCCACCGCCAGATCCCGTGGATGGAGCAGTGAGTGCAGCAGGGAAATATTCTGGTTTATCCTGACTCTCTCTCTTCACATAAAAAAGTTCCCTTTGCAGCTCTGCCTCTAAAACCACATCAAAGGCATTTCTGCTGTGAACTCAACCCCCTCCTCTCTCTTCTCCTGTGAGCAGAGCTGTCCCCCTGTCCCAGCCCTTCCAGGAAAGTGGCCCTGAGGTGGCAAAGAATCCTTTTGGGATGCTCGGAGGTGGTGCCTGAGTGGGCTGAGAGGGACCTTCCTGCTCAGGAATACCCCAAACCACACGTGGTGAGCCCCCATCCCACGTGCAGGGGGGGTGTCCTGCTGCAGGGCTGTGTCCTCCACGGGGCAACCCCTCTGCAGAGCCTGGCATTTGGTCCTGGGACCACCCAGGGGTTGCTAAGCTGGACTTTAAGCCACCCCCAAACCTGCCCTGCTCTGTGGGGTGTCCCTGGGGGTGCAGAATGGACAGAGGGCCACGGAGCCCCCACCCCACAGAAGCTCAGGGGGCAGCACCCAGGACACAAAGTGCCAGGCATTGGGCAGGAGCTGCCCTGGCAGGACATCTGGGGGCTGTGCTGGATCTCCCTCCTGTTCACAGCCCTCATCCTTCCTGCTTTTGGGGGCTCTTGGGGCCAAATGTCAGGAATGGCAAGGGAATCCAAAGCAGGGCTCCCTCCCAGCCTCACCACTGTGCCCACCCTGTGTCCCCTGCTGGCCTGGAGGGTGGCACACGGAGGGCTGGCACCCATGGGAGCAGGGCAAGCTGCCATCCCAGCCCTGCACACACACAGAGCCCCCAGAGAGGTTCCCCATCCTTCTGAGCCTGCCACGGGTTCCCACCAAACCCATCACCTCCCCAGTCACCCAGGAGGTGAAAACTCCCCCCATGGAAATCAAAGGAAAAATAAAAATCCCTTCAAATGTCAACAGGAATCTTCCCAAACAGGTATCAGATGTTTGATTTCACCTGGCTAAGCTGCTCAGACTTGGGTGCCAAGCTGTCCTTGAGGCAGGCAGAGCCAGCCAGTGCAAGGGAACCTTCTGGAAGCCCAGCACATGGCCAGATGTGCAGCTTCTCAGCTGCTGAGTTGCCTTGATCACCTTCCAGAAATCTGTCCTCCTCCCTGTGTGCTCTCAGTGAGATGTTAGAACCCTCCTCTGTGTGCCTGGGCCTGAAATACCCCCTTGAGGGTGTCCTTGGAGCAGCTGGATAAGGAGGGGCAATGTCACCGTGGCCATCACTGGGACACGGCTCTTTCTGGTGCCCAAACTGAGTCACAGCCAGGCTTTTAATAAGATTTACCTCCTAACCAGGAACAGCAACTGCCTGGGCTCTGCCTCCCTACCTGTGCCATGGTCTATTTTCTCTAAGGATTCTTTATAAATCACCCTTTTTTTTCCCTTTTAATTTATTTCATGTAAAATTTGAGTTTATTTGAATGTCTTCTTCGTCAGCACGTTGGGGCAGAAAAGCTACACAAGCAGGAGGACTCCTTGGGAGCCTGAACCTGATTTCCCTCACTGTGCTGGAAATGCTGCCTTCAGGATTTCCACCCTCCAGCCCAAAAACCAAAAGGGGAGAAGGGCAGTGAAATTGCATTTGAACTCCTCTAAACTCCAACCACTGGCTAGTTTGGGCCAGACTTTATTCTAACCCAACTATTTAATTCACAACTGGCTGAAATGACCTGGGCTTGGCCTTCAGCCTGGTGTCAGCTCACTGAGGAGCCCACAGTGCACACATTTCATCTCCCATGGCTCTGGGGAGGACCACAAGGGCAGGAGATGCAGGGATACAGCAGCCTGACTGCAGCCTGGAGGGATGAAGGGAATGGGAGGGGGTTTCTCCTCCCAGAGCCTTTCTCTGCTGTGTCCTTAGAGCTGGGCTAAAGACTGTTTTCCCAGCTAAAAACAAATGCTTACGGCTTGATGCTTGGAAGACAACTGGTCCACAATATTAGGTCCTTCCAGGACATCACACAGCCAAGGCAAAGGGTTCTCAGCAATGCTGAGGCAACCAGAGCCTGAAGCTCTCCAGCCTCATGCCAGCCTAAGCCCATCTTTGATCACAGCGGGCATGTGACCACCCCTTTATCCCCCCCAAAAGCTTGCCAGCATCTAATGCAGGTTATCCCTGTTCACTGAAACTTCTGGGAGGTCGGTGTGGCAGGTTTTCCTGGAAACACCCACCAGATGCTCCTGGCAGCTTGTCCCAGGTGGAGCCTGCCAAGGAGCAGGGCAGGTGAGGATTCACCCAGGATTGGGCCAGGAAAGGAGCACAGGCTCGGGTGTTTCTCTGGTTTGGTGGGCCCTACTGGATCCCCTGAGGAGCAGAGTTTGGCTCAAGGTCTTTCCTTGCACCCTCATGGTCCCTGCCCCTGGGCACTGTCCCCACCGGGACCCTTTGTGAGGGTGAGTCCCACGCACTGCTCAGCAGGGAAGGGTCACCCCAGCCTGCCGTGGGACGAGCATCTCTCCTGAGGGACATTTTCCAGGGAGGGAATTCCTGCCCTCTTGTCCCCAAGGGGTGTCCACGCCCTCCTCATGCAGCGTGTCCGTGGCATGCGGGGCCATCCATGCGCCACGACTCCCAAAAAGCATCACGGCTACTTTGCCTCGGAAAAGAACCGTGGGACCAAAACCCTCCTCGGATGCAGGAGGCACCTGAAGCCACAGGGGTGGCACGCCGAGGTGCTGGGGACACCCTGGCCTCGCAGACCCTGCTCAGAGGAGGATTTCCCCACCACCACCCCCATCCAGGTAAAGAACTAATGCCCTCCCACCAGGCTCATCCGGGACCGACTCCAAGTCGTGGGCAACCCAAGGCTTTGAAGGCACCACCGGAGAGGGAAGGAAAGCAACGCAACCTCCGGAACCCCCACGGCAACAAAACCAAAGGAGGAGGCAAAGTGTGGCTTGGGGAGCAGGCAGGGCTCAGGCAGACTGGGGTTTGGAAGGCAGTCTACCGACCAGACAGGGACAGCTCCTTACTCCTGCGCTTTTTCTCCAGGCGTCGGAGCCGCTTCTCCTCGCGCCGCCGCGCCTCCTCCGCCTCCTGGTGCTGCCGGCACTTGTGGAAGTTCTCCACCACCACCCCCACAAACATGTTGAGCACGAAGAAGCTGACGATGAGCAGGAAGGAGATGAAGTAGAGAAGCATCCAGGGGTTATGGTTCTGGATGGGCTGGTGGGGAGTTAAAAACAAGGGAGAGGCGGCACAGACGAGCCGCGTGTTAAAAGTCGGGGTTTTGGGCGCTCTGTGGTTGCAAAGACGGGGAGGGACAGTCGAGCACCGTGGGCTGGGAGGAGACTTTCCCCCTGTTCTCCCCGACTACAATTGGGGTGGGAAACCCGCCCTAAATTGGCTTGCAGGATTCAGCTCTTCTGGCACGAGCTAAAGATAAAAGCTCAGTGGATGTGCAGAGTCCCACCAGCAGGACCACTGCAGCTAAAGACAGGCTCCAGATGCCTTCCCTGAGATGTGGGCTCCTGTTTTCTCAGCTGTCGGGGAGATCCGCAGGAGCTGGGGAAAATTAACTACACACCATTACTGCACCTACTATGGGGTGCTAATGAGAGGCTGCCGACTTCCCTTAGGAAATGCCACGTAACACACCAGCTGCATGTCCCTTCCACAGCTCTCCTGGTTGCCTCCCATCCTCAAGTGCCCTCACTCTCGTTAAAAGCCCCATCAGTGCCTGCTCGTGCAACGTGGGGTGCAGCCACAGTGAAAGCAGCTCCGTGGAGAATGGAAAACTTGGGCAGCCCAGGGAGCAGTCAGGACCTCAGACGTCCTGGAACTCAGCTCTTTCCCAGGACTTCCAAAGCAGCAGCAGGACCACCCAGGCAGGAGATTTCTGAGGGCAACCCCCTGGCCTCTGCAGGACATGTACCTGTTGGTCAATGCCCACGGCATCCAACCCGTCGTACATGATGTTCACCCACCCGTCCTTGGAGGAGAGGACAAACAGGGACATGAGGGCCTGCAAGAAGACAGAAGACATTGCTCTTGCATTTCAGCCCCCAGAAAAGAAACTAGAACCAGACAGTCCTCACCAAAAGCAACCCACAGCTCGTAACACACCACTTGGCCCGGAGCTGGTGGAGAAATGCAACAGATTGTTGTTTGCTTTTACCTGTTTCTAAATCTGGATTAAAAGGGAGCAAACCACGGTTGGTGAAGCTCCTTTTCCCTCCCAGACAGGCTGGTTTTGGCTCAGACACATCGGGTTGTCTGGTCACCACACGAGTTAAAATCAGTATTTCAGGCTGGCCCCCAGTTTGAAAAAGCAGGGCTCCATCCCAGCTCCTGCTTTTCAGCCAGGATAAAGCACCTTTATTCAACTGCAAACACAGCAGCAAGAAATTAAGGGACTAAAAGGGACAGTGAGGTCCATCCAAGAGGGACTGCATCCCAAAGCAGGGGCTTTAGGACAACACTCTCCTATAAACAAGGAGCTGCACAAATCCAAGAAATCTCGCTCCAAGAGATCAATTCTACCCACAGAATTTTATTACCCACAGAAAACTGTACTCATACAACCACAGAAGCATCTAAAGGTGGAAAACACCTCTCAGTTCATCGTGTCCAACCATTAACCCAGCCCCGAGAGACGAATGAATGACATCGTTCTTGGGAACTTCACCTGATGGAGGTTCCACAGCCTCCCCAAGCAACACATTTGAGGTGTTCACTGACTGAAAGCTGGCACAGAGGTCCCTGCAGGGAGGACTTTACCTGCCCCAGGTTGTCAAAGTTGTACTTGCGCCGCACCCACCGGTAGCGAGCGTTGGTGCAGTCGCTCTTCGTGGTGATGTTCTTCACATCAGGACCATCACAGTAGTAGAACTTCCCTTTAAAAAGCTGCATTTGAGAAGCACCAAAAAAAAAAAAAAAAAAACACAAACCAGTAGAAAAAACCCAAACCAAACCAAAAAACAAGCAACTTTGATAAGTCTGTTCTCTGGTTTATCTTCCTGGCCCTTAGTAGAGTTGTTGGCCAGGTGGGAATTCTTGTCCTTTCCTCTGAGCTCTCACAGGGCAGGGGAACACCCCTGGTGGAACCTCAGCCCTGAGACACAGCAGGAAGGTGATCCTGGCTTGTTGAGCTGGGAAAGAGATATCCTACAGATCCCAGCACACAATGCCTGGAGGGATCTCGGGAATTTGTCTGTGCCCTCAGGGCACAGAGCTGGTGCTGTGCTGTCCCTCAGGGAGGTCCCTCTGCTCTTCTAATCCTGAGAACCTTCCAGTGAGCAGATGCCCCACTCTGGAGCATTTCTCCAAAAGCCTGGCTCCTCTTTGCTAACTGAAATCTCTTTTGGAGATGCTGAACCTCATTACTTCCACCTTAACCCCAGCAGGTGAGAAAACCAGCTTCTCTTTTGCAGCAGATGGGAATGGTGAGGGCAATACTCTACCTGGACCCCTAAAATCCCAAAGATAATGAAGAAAGCACAGCAGATGAGAACAATATTCCCAATAGGCCTCAAGGAGGAGATCAAGGTTTCCACCACCAGCTTCAGACCTGGGGCTCTGCTGATGACTCTGGAAAAAAAATGACCAGACAGTGAAGCTTTTAATGTTTACGCATGACCTGTTGTTATCCAGCCGCTTTTGCTCTCCTCCCTGAAGCTGACACAGCCCTCCTCTACCTGCAGGAGCATTTCAGAGACAATCAGTGCCTTCTCTGGACAAGCACATCATTGCCAGTCCCATCAGATGGAATTACAGACACCCTGTCAGCAGAGCTGGGCTGCTGCTGGTCCCAGTGAGGAGGGGAGGCTCTCTGTGGGCAGAACATCACAGGGTTCCCATCAGGGGGCTGTCTGACCCCTCTGAGGGCTCTGATCCGAGCAGAGGGGCAGGAGGTTCCCTGAAAACACGTGGGGCAGCTCCACAGTGGTACTGGAGAGCATCTCTGGTGCTCCTTCTGCAGGGGGACAAGCAGGGGGCTGGGCTCCTGGTGGAACCCACATGGCTTTTCAGGCTAAGGAGTCAGAAGCAGCTTCCAAGACAGAGGTTATCAGTGGTAACAACGGGATCTGCAGGATGACCTTGGCCAACAGTGACCTGAGAGGAGACCCCGCTGATGTTCCATGGAATGATGCAAGTGAAGAGCTCTATTAATAAAGTTAAGATAGAGAAGAACTGTGTGAATTCACCAAAACCACCAAATATCTCTTGGCTGATGCTCAGCTGTAGCTGTGTGTTGCTGGAGAGCTTTGATGGAGTGTATTAGTTCTAAAAATATGCAGAAGTGTGTGTTAATAAAGTCCTTTCTTGTACTCCTGAAATCCCTGCACAGGGGGGAACATAAAGGTGCAAGAATGGGAACATTGGGGGCCTTTTCTGCCATTCCTGAGTAGGAATGTAACTTTTAGACAAAGAGGAATAAACTCTCATTTCTGTTTTTGATGCAGTCAGGGTGTCTATTAACAACTAAGGTTGATGAGCCTCTTCCTGAGGCACTAACACTGTGTCTGTGCAAGAAGTCATCGGTAACGGGCCCCGTGACAACTTTTCAAAACTCCAGTTTGCTTCCTAATTAGTTCCTGCCCTGCCTCTGAGCTGGCACCAACCTGTGGCCAGCACAGCCAGAGGTCAGCCCTGGGAGGGAGCAGCTTGCTGGGAGAGGCTGCGGTGCCCTGAAGCAGATTTGGGGGATTTTGGACAACAAGTGTGCTGCTTTCCTGGAGAAGGACTCTCACAAATGTCTCATTTTTGAGTGCAACCAGCCCCAGCAAAGCTGTCCTGGGGAGGGGAGGGAGGGTGTTTTGGGGGGACACCACCAAAGCTGGTTTTGGGAGGGGTCTGCAGAGGGGTCAGGTGAGTCCTTGCAGGGCTGGTGTCCTGGTGGGTGCCAAGCCCAGGGGAAAGGGCAGAGCTGAGTCCTGCAGGGACAAGGCCTGGGTGTGGGCTCTTGTTTGAGAGGCATCACGTGGAGGTTGAACTGCACCTCCAAAGTGTTTGGAGGAATCCCAGGAGAGGCTGTGCTAAGCAAAGCTGTAGTGAGAGGTGATGAACTCCTTCCTATTCACAGGACCTGGCCTAGTTCTCCTCAAAGACTAATTCCCTCTTTTCCCTTTCCTCAGGAATGGCCCATGCCCTGAATTCTGTTCCTGGTTATGTGGGTCAGGCAGTGCCCTGAGGTGGTGCCAGGGGTGCCAGCACTGCCAGGGCACCCCAGTGCCCCCAGCAGAACAGAGCACGGGAGCAGGACAGGAGCCACCAACACTAAGCTGCTTGTCCCCGAGGAAACACAGAGCAAAGAGCTGCTGGTTTTGTGGTCCTGGGCCTCAAAGATTGGCTCTTGCCACCTCTCCCACAAGCGTGGCTGTGTTCCAGAAAGCCAGCAGGTCTGGAGGTGACTCTCATTTCCCCTGAAATCTCCTTAAAAAAACCACCTGTGTTTCTTTGCCAAGCTGGATGGAAACAGAACCAGAGCCTGGAGGGATAAAATTCCACCCCCCAGCACGATGACTCTGATCCTGCCCAACAACCACAAAGCCTCAGTTCCCTCTGCTCCTTCTCTCCGTGCTGGAAGCTCTGCCTGGCAGAGGCAGGAGTTGTCCTGCAGAGCTGGCAGCGGGCACGGGACAGCAGGGAAGGATGCTGGAGCTTCTCACATCCATGTCAGCACCTGGCCCCTGGCAAAGTGCCCCCCGTGCAAGGCCAGGGGATGCCTGTGGGGTTGTGCAGATGAAGAAGGAGCCAGGCTGACCTGTAAAGCCCTGCTGAAAACGCAGCGTGGGGGAGGCACTGCCTGCACTGCCTGCCTGAGCACGAGGACACCTCTCACTCCAAAACTCCAGCCTGGAGAAGATGAATTAGAACCCATTTCGCTGTTTACCAACAGTTTCACTAGTTCAGTGCTCCCCAAAGATGCTTCTCCCCAGGGTTTTGTGTTATTAACCCAGACCTCGTGCATTTTTTCACCTCTCTGATGCATCAGCACATACCGGAGGGGCCTCAGGGTCCGCAGGAGTCTCAAAACACGAAGGACACCCAGGATTTTGGCTCCTCCTGCTGATGCCATGGACACAATAATGTCAATGATAGACACAAAGACCAGGATGCCATCCAGGACATTCCAGCTGCTCTGTAGGTAGGTGTTCTCCCCAGAGAAAAAGCCAAGAGCTACCACCTACAGCCGGGAGAAGAGAGGCATTTAAATCTTCATCCAGATCATAACCGGGCCACCTTCTGCTCGTTGCCAGGCCTTGCTGTGGGCCAGAGGATGAAGATGTAATTACCTTAACCATCATTTCAGCCACAAAGATCGCAGTGAAGATGTAATTAGAAACACTTAGGAATACCCTTTCCTGTAAAACACAGAAGAACACAACGAGGCAATTGAGAAAACAAACACTTTTCCTGCCGCAGGGCCTCGCCCTGAGGAGATGAAGGTGTGGGTGGTGGATCAAGGCAGAGCGTGACCCAGGTACTCACGGTGCTCTGGGGGTCTATGTCTGGTCGCTCCAGGGCAATGGTGATGCAGTTGAGAAATATAAAGACCAGCACCACATGGTCGAACATTTTGTGGGCAATGACCTTCTGGCACATCCCCCGGAACCTGAAGGGACGGGGGGGGAGGAAAAGATCCTTCAGATGTTTGGGGCAGGAACAGACTCCTACCCAAAAGCCTCCCCCAAGGTGTGCCACCAGCATCGGCCCAGGTGGGCAGCCAAGGTCTCCATTCTTCAGCCATGATTATCATTAATTATTAATTATGACTGATGCTGGTTAAACCACTCTCCTTCCTGGACAAGCCCAGAGTGAGCCACACAACACTTCTGCCCACACAGAGCAGGAAAAGCTGCCTCGAAATCAGGAGTTGGATTTCGAAAACTCTCAGTGCTTCTGCATCAGAGGGAGTTTCCTTGAAGGAGGATTCGCCAGGAAAGCAGCATTCCATGGCCACAAAAACCTGCTGGGCTGGCATTTCCCTGGGATTTCTTACCTGTTCTGTGGGGAAAACAAGTAGAGGGACCAGTCTTCGTGAGTCTTGCACCACTGAGGTTTGTAGGGCTCCAGGACTTTGCGAAGGCGGTAGCAGTAACTCTGCAGAGAGAAGGACAAACACCTTTTCTTCCTCTTTTATTTTCCTGCCTCTTCCACTTTAACAGGCTTTTTGTGAAGGGGGATGGCATCGCATGGGATTTCACAGTGCCTGTGGGCTGGCACAGCTCTTGGGACAGAGCTGGGCTGGGCATTGTCACATTTGTCCATCAAAACAGGGAGGAAAGGGATGGAGGAAAGGGCTGTTGTACAGTGAGAGATGGACACGACAAAGGCAAGGTGACACTTGGACATCTAGAGTTTGTGCCAAAACCAAGGAGGCCTGAACCAACCAAAAAGTGAAGCAGAAACCATTCTTTTGAGGCTTTCAAGACTCCAAGCAGCTCTTGGGAGTAAAGCCATTCACTAACTGCTGTGCCCACAGCTCGGTTTCGGAAGCACCCTGGGCCAACAGAACCATCTTAATGAGCCCAAAACCGAGGCAAAAGGATGCACATCCCCTCGTGGGAGACACAGGGGATGAAAGAGAGCTCCTCCAGGAGATCCAAGCCCCACCCATGGGATGGGTGCTGCCCACCCCAACCCACGAGGCGACACTTCCACCACTGGACCTCCCAACCCGCCCGTCCCCGCACTCACATCCTCCCCGTCGTCCTCGTAGTCCAGGGCGTCCTCCTTGTGCTGGGCCAGGCTCAGGAGCAGCTGGCTGGGCACGTGGCCCATCTTGCCATTGCAGCCCTGGAAGCCGAGCGGGTGGTGCCCGGCGGGGGGCTCGGGGGGCTCCGGCTCGGCGCGGCACTCGGGGGGCTCTGCCCGGCGTGGCGGCGAGGGGCGGCTCACCGGGCTCGACCTGGCGTCGTCCGAGTCGTCGTCGGTGCTGCCCCGGCCTTCCCCCGACAGCAGAGACTCCCTCTCCCCAGACTGGCTCTTCTTCTTGAGGCTCGGGGCTCTGCCCAGGCTGTTCCAGCTGGAGCGCCGGCTGCCCCAGTTGCTGCCGGTGCCCCAGTTGGCGCCCGGGGAGCTGCGGAGGCTGGACTGGGAGAGGGGAAGGGCGGGTGAGGGTTTGCTCGTGGGGTGGAGGGGTTTGCCTGGGTTGGAAGGCTTCGTTACGAGCCTTGCCTGGTCCTCCCAGCTCTCCTCGCCAGGCCAAGGCCATGGGATGGGAGCCAAGCACCCAAGGAAGCTGAAGGCACCCCTGAGCTGCAGCTGTGGCACAGCTGCCCGTCCTCTGTGCTGCGTCTTCCCACTGTCCTGCCTCTCCATGAAGACTGAACCCAAGGATGCTGTTGCTGCAGTGGCATTGGCTTTTCTCAAGTGCTTTCGGCCCACAGCTTCCCTTCCCTTGGGTGCACCCGAGGCACCCAAGTGTTTGCTGGGAAGGGTGCCCCCTATTTCCACCATTCTCTCTTCAATTCAGTGCACAGGGAAGGGGAATGACTGTTCCTCTCACACCCATTTCTGGCACAGAGCAGGGTGCACTTTGCCAGGCTGGGGGAACTTGAGGTCAGCGCAGCAAAGCCAGAAGGAGAATTCCTTTTCCCTCCGTGGCTTCTTCCCAGCACAAAGCAAGGAACTCAGTGCCCCCCTCCTCCCGCTCAGAGCCGAGCAGCTCTTCTCTGACTGCTTCATCTGCCTTTGGCTGGTGGCACCGACGTGCTCGCTGAGAAAGGATCCAAGCTATGAACAACCCTCTCCAGCAACTCACAATCCCCTGAAAGCCCAAGGCAAACAAGTCATCTCTATTTTCTTTTCAGCAGCATTACATTGACTAAGCAGCTTTTCCAGAGGGGCCTGTGGCTCTGCCTCTGCATGCAGAGCCTCCACGCTCTGCTGGCCCCGTCTGGCCATGGCACTGCGGGCACAGAGAGGAGGAGCAGCTGCAGAAATCCCCTGTGCCTGTCAACCTGCTCCCCGTGTACACAGAGCTGCCCCCTCGCCTGCTGTGGGCAAACACAGCCAGCTGCCAGGGCAGAGCTCCACGAGCCGTGCCTGGTGCCAACCCACCAGCTCATTCCCTGCTCCCCCTGGTTGCCCTCCAACGGGGCTGACTGGAGCTCAGCTGCCAAACTGGGAAGGACAAATGATGCTTCACTGCCCCTCACACAACGTAAGTGGAGGATGCAACCCCAAAAGACCAAGGGAGGAAAGAGGTTTCATGCCACAGGAGCACCTGACAGCTCCTCCAAGACACCACAAGTGGCCAGCGTGGCTGGGAAAAAGACTCCTGCTCCCCCTCAGAGGGGGTGTTGGGGTAACTGCGGGAACTTATGACTTGTCTCTGGTTGGGAAGGTGGCCTGGCACAGCCTTCCAAGCAGGAAAACGCTGAATCCTGGCACATCCCTGCCTGTCCTCTTCGCTCACTCACTGCCCTGGACTGGAACGCTGTCACTGCCCTTCCCCAGCACAGCCCAGCCCCTCATTTCTCCCTCCAGACTCTCTTCTCTCTCTGCCTCCCCACGCACTTCTCCTCTCCATCACCCCCCCT